>JARLTB010000227.1:8195000-8752500 GCA_030141615.1 Unio pictorum
TGAATGGACGGATGAGATTGAAATACGCTCTATCGCACGCATGAATAAACTCATACAGGGTGCATATTTCCAAACGTACACATGTGTATTTACATGTACGTAAGCATGCATAACTAAACATGTCTAACACAACTGCAAATGCAGCGCTCTTTTGGGTTGGCCGCACATTAAAATTTGCTGAAGTAAATCCATTATAAACTGAAGTCTAGCGTCGACGACAAACATATTTTGCAGCAGTTAAGCCGTTACTAACGTCATCAAATTATCAAATGCAAGACTATATGCCCTATATTCGGTATCTGTTAAGTGCGTTATCCAAAAGTTGATTAGACTGGCTTAGTGCCCTGGAGTTGAAAAAAAGCCGCCCCCCCCCCTCCCGGTGCGGCCTACGTGGGAAAGGACGTTGGAGAATTACTACAGAGACTAGTGAGCTACTGCCCTTTGGTCCTTCTTGAATCCGGCTTGCTTTAATCCATCTCGATAAATTAAATGGATATAGTATATAATTAACAGGAATAACATTAATAAAGACAATGCACGTTTTTAAATGGACCACTCTAAATTCCCCGGTAAACAAGGATATTCAGGTTCGTTTACTGAATCAGCTGATCGCTATGTATGTATGTATGTATGTATGTATGTATGTATGTATGTATGTATGTATGTATGTATGTATGTATGTATGTATGTATGTCTGAGTGTATATCGGAGGATATGCAGATTAATTCAATGTTTCCTCTCTGTCCCATTCCAACTTTTCTTGCTCTATGAAAATAGTGTTTAATTAATCAACAGACTGTGGCAGGCTTGATTTAATAAGCAAAATTGTCTGAACTGGAAACTCGAAACAATGACAAAGGTTGTTCCATAGCGAATAGTGTAAAATGTTTTCATAAAATCCTTTCTTTAAGAGCTAGTTGTCTTTGAGACACCTGCAGCACATAAAACATTCGTGCAAACCTGGTAAGGGGCACCAAATTAGCCCTCAAACGTTCTTATCTAATAATGCGTTCTGTATATATTATTCAATAACAAGTAACATTACAGGTTCTCTAGTCGCTCTCAGCGGAAACTACTGGCATTGGTATTGTTCCAAACAACTGGTAAGATATCATCATGCACAGAAAAGGAATCTGTAAATGATGGTTGTATTTTGGCATAGGCAGTGTGTGTGTGTGCATAAACTGGGGAATCATGTCGCAGATATGTAGAATTTCCCGCCCAGTCACACTATCCAGTCCTAACACTAGCCTCTTATTGATGAACGCCAAGCGAGGCAGCTGTTAGTACCATTTTAGTAAGTCTTTGATATGATTCGACCAAGGATCAAAGCCGCGACCTCCCGCATCCAAGGCGGACTTTCTAACCTCTACGCTACCGGAGCGGTCGGCATAGGTAGAAGAACAGAAGAAATGAATACCAGAGTTGCTATGTTGGTTATATTTTGCATTTGTCAAATTGGTGCATTTGCAACGAGCCCAGCTTTCACAGAAAGCGCATTGCAATCCTTGCTGCTTTGACTCGACGGATTTATTGCGGGGAGAGCACGGGTATCTAATCCGACCAGGATTCGTGGTGACAACATAGTTAAGCAAGAGGTACGATAAAATTAATTTTTACTGATAACTTCTTGCATGGCCTGTTGTGCCTTGTCGAGGGTACTGGCCTTCGCGAGTGGTTTAGATTTGAAGTCCGGTGGACCACGTTATCCACTAACAGGAGAAGGTATGAAGGCGGGTCATTGGCGCCTTAAAACTAGTTGCTTCGGGTAGATGGGACTCGTAAACCTTGGATGGTAGCTCCTCTAGGAGAATGAAAACTCCGATTCCAAATCTCTGCTGCCTTGCGGCTATACACACTCATGTGAATGACTAAGGGAGTAAATATCAACAAAAATCCGGAGACGGAGTCCTTAAGGCGGTCTGACATTGACTTCAACGTCATTCCGGAAACTCCTGCGAATCTGTTGGCGCCACGCTGTATCGACATTCATCGTTCCCTTGGGACCACCAGCTGCGTGGAGACGGGGTGGGGATCTGATACATGGACAACAGCTGATTCTCCATACCACCCTGCCCAGGCTTCGTAGCTCCACTAGAGAGGATACGCCAGCGTCGTCGTACGGTGTCGGCACAACACGAGAAGTAGTAGTTTACCGGTTCTAAGCCAAAGCTCGATTGGAGTAGAGCTTGGCGCCAGGGGTTACTTCTGACGGTGGGAGAAATCATTATGTCTCACTGGACAGCTACCACCCACCTTAAGCTGGGCAGCCCTCAGTCAGTAAGGTGCTGCCCCATGGCTTGCCTGCTTCACTGGGTGCGTGAGCTTAGAGAATCATCTCGACATGTGGGCCACAAAACTCCGCACCAGGAAAGACTCAAAGAAGGAATAAGAAATCTCCAGCTCTTCGGTTTGCAACCTGGAACGTTAGGACCATGTGTCCTGGATTGATCAATGATCTACAGCAGATCGACGATGCACAGAGGACTGCCGTCATTGACAAAGAACTCGCCCGACTGAACATCGACATTGCTTGTCTCAAGGAGAGCCGACTAGCTGACAGCAGCACCATCAGGAAAGTAAATTACACGTTTTTTAGTGGTAGGGGAAGCCCTCGGGTGAACCTAGGCAGCACGGTGTAGGCTTTGCCGTAAAGAACACGTTAGTCGCCTTCATTGAACCTCCGTCATCAGGTACTGAGAGAATCTTTGCCCTCCGGCTTTCAACATCCTTAGGCCCGGTCAACATCTGCAGCGTGTATGCTCCAACCCTCCGCTCCACCCACGAGTATAGGGTTTCTCAAAAACAGTACTTTTTAAAAAACAGCTGTTTACTGTTTCTTATTTTCCAAAAAAACAGCTATTAACAGCTGTTTTACTGTTTTTCCTTAAAATGCATTAAAATAAAAAATTTGTTCTGCAAAGTTTTTTATTTATGTTTTTAATGACATGTTTTAAAAAACGTTTTTTTACTTCTTCTTTGACTTATTATAAAAAAAATTTGAGGAAGACCAGTGCATTCAGCGATTTGTCAGATAAGCGAGATCTGATTTTAGTGCAAAAGCTAGGACTCACGGAGAAAACACGTTCCAATATGAGTGTGTTTTTTGATGGCGAAATAGAAGGATCTTTAAGTGAAGGTAAAAGGTTCATAACATCGTTGTTAATTCGCTCATCAATGCGTCGCTTTATGTTGTCATGAAGCGTTCGACTGATTTCATGATCGATGTCTGAGAGTTTTTGAAGCATAAACTTGATTATTACATCTGCAGACAACAATGTAGCATCTTCTTTGCTTAAATTTTTAACAGCAAGCTCAACTGGTTCTAGCACATTTTTCAGAACTTTCAATGCCTCAAAATCAACGCAATTAATATATTCTTCTGCCTCAAACTCCAAAAGTGTCTCACGAAGAGGTTTCTCTGTCTGAATTAAGGAGTCTAGCATTGTTAGAACAGAGTTCCAGCGAGTCTTGACATCCAAATGCAACTCCTTATGATGTCCAAGCTCAGCGAAGACTTTGTCTTGGAATACCTGATTTTTAACTGAAGATTTTTTGATAAATTTGATCAATTTTCGTGCATTCTTAAGAATTTCATTGGAGTCAATTTCTTCCTCAGCATCAGTGTCTTCAATAAAGTCAACATCAGCAATCTCATCGAAATCGTCATCTTCAGCAACTTCGTCACTATCCAGCAACCCCAGCAACGAATCATCAAATTCTGGTTCTTCTATAGCTTTCTTTGGAAATAATGTGTCACAAACACCAAGGTGAATATCGTGATTCAAGCAAAGTTGTCCAATTGACTTGGCATGTCGAATAAACTTTTTATTGACCGAAGCACCATCAAGAGTCGATCCAACGATATCATGATCAAACGATAATCCAAAATCTTTGACATGATTTTTGACAATATCAATCATGTCGAGTGCTGAGCAAGATCCAAGAATGCGAACTAATCCAGTTTTTATTGTCTTTCTATTGATATTCTCGTGCAAATTAATACCGAAATATCGACGATTCCTCGAGCTGGTATATTCATCAACCGAAAGACTAAACTTTGCGCCTTTCTTTAACAGTTCCCTGTTGTTGCGAACCATGAAAAGCTTTTTTTCGTCAAAATCGTCGTGAATTAATTTCATTACGCCAGTCTCATTTTTTGGAAGATTAAAACCATCTCTCGATACTGACTGGCGTATGTATTTGTTCCTTGTTATCGCCCGAATTGTAATGTTGTCCGTGGCCATGTCAGTAACAATCTCCTTAAGAGTCATTTTCTTCAAAAAAGCATCCATTGTAAGAGTTGGCTTCTCGCTCACAACATTTTTGCTGGATGTTGGTTCTTGTTGCTGTTCTCTGTCGAAATTTATTCCATGTGTCTTGAGATGGCTCTTTAGAGTTGTTGTTGAGTTTCCTGAGCATTTTATGACTTTATTGCATTGGTTGCACTGACCTCTTTAGTTTTTGCATTTTTTCGCTTTACTGCATGATCCCATACAGACATGGCTAGATTTAATTCAGACAATTAATATTTATGCAACAGTTACTTAAACTGCATAATTACCTGCTGATTATTTGCAAATGAAACTTTTAAAGATTATTTTCACAATGACAATGCTTCCTAAATCCCAAAAGAATGATCACTGAATGCTGTATAAATTTTCTCAACAAGCAAAATAGGATCTCCATTCCCACGAATGAAACTTACAAGAGTAAACACCTGGCAATATTGGACCGTATATATTAGCATAAGTTAACACCCAATATAGGGATTCTTTCACTCCTGTATTTTGAGAAATAAATAATTATTTTTAATTATGCAAAACTTGTTTAATTGTTGTTTGCTATTTCTTCCTGCGGAGTTTAAGTCTCTGTAGCTGTAACACGGGATTGATGGCAAAAAGGAAAAGATCAATGAGTAAAATGCACAAATATTATTTACACCGCCTGGATTTATGTTTGGTGACACACTCCTTCTTCAAAATATCAATTGATTGACAAACTTTGCCTTGATACATACATCACAGAACATCTGTTTTATAAAAAAATAAATAAAAAGAAACATTATTTTAAAACAATTATGTTGGAAATGAAAAATCTATTATCTAAAACAGGGGTTTAAAATCTGAGAAACTAGAGTATTAAAATCTTTTATGTATGATTAATTTATTTGAGGCATGGTA
Source organism: Unio pictorum (assembly GCA_030141615.1). Taxonomy (NCBI): domain Eukaryota; kingdom Metazoa; phylum Mollusca; class Bivalvia; order Unionida; family Unionidae; genus Unio; species Unio pictorum. The sequence goes on from JARLTB010000227.1 coordinate 8,200,184, forward strand.
CCGGATTGGATTTCAAATATCAGGTTTAATATTTAAATCTTGGTTTTTATTTTCTTGCGAAAAAAAGAAAAAAAGGAGTGCTGTTTTCTAAAATACGTGAAAAGTACAAATAAAACTTAAAAACTATTAAAGAAAAAACATAGGAATGTAGATACCAAAGAATCATTATTACAGTCAATATATGTTTTCTTATAACTATAATGCAATTTTAAAATGTAATTTATGATTTATAAATAATAAGTAATTTTGTATTTTATTTATTTTTAGAATCTATTACATGTAAAATATTATAAACTTATTTTTATAATAATTTACTTAGATTGTATTATATTTGTTTTAAAAATAGTATTTGATTATTACTAAAAAATAATAATAAATTTTTATATTATTAGGCAAGTTCACGCTCAACGAAATTTTTCCAGCTATGAACACACTTCGAGAAAGGATTTGAAAAAAGACCGTTACATGTTACGTAACCTCACTTTTATATTATTAGGCAAAAACATTTTAAACAATTTATATTTAATTTTAATTTTTTATTAAGCAAAGTTTTTTAAAGAAAAAACAGTAAAATCAGTTCTGAAAAAAAAACAACAGCTGTTTGCTGTTTTTGATTTTTCGCAAAAAAAAAACAGCTGTTTAACAGTAGCAGTAAAACAGCTGTTAGAAACCCTACACGAGTAGAAAGACAAGTTTTATGAAGCTCTGGGTCAGGCAATATCCAGTATCCCAAACAACGAAGGCCTTTACTTACTAGGAGACTTCAATGCTAGAGTGGGAGCTGACCATGAGGCCTGGTCCACCTGTCTCGACTTTTACGGAAGGGGCAAGATCAACGAGAATGGTCAGCGACTGCTGAAGATGTGCTGCTACCACAGTCTATGTGTGACCAACACTTTCTTCCAATGCAAGGAGATCCACCAGGTGTCATGGAGACACCCACGTTCACTCCACTGGCACCAGCTAGACCTTGTCATCACCAGGCGTGCGGCATTGGCCAGCATCCTCCTCATCCGCAGCTACCACAGTGCCGACTGCGACACGGACCATTCTCTTGTGGTCAAGTAAGGTGCGAATATTACCCAAGAGGCTGCACCATGCCAAGAAGAAGGGTCAAGCAACCCAGATAAAACACAGCAGTTCATCAGCAAAGTGCAGGAAGCTCTCACCAAAGTAACACCTGATGACACCATTGACTCCAAGTGGTCCCATCTCCGTGACTCTGTGTACGATTCAAACATCATAGCTTACGGGAAGAGGGAAAGGAAAATGCCGACTGGTATGAAGCAAACTGGGAGGAAATGGAGCCCGTGAATAAGGCAAAGAGGAAAGCCCTCCTAACATACAAGGCTGCACCTAGCCCAAGAACATTGCAAGCCCTCAGGACTGCAATGAACAACGCCCAGAAGACCGCCCGCCACTGTGCCAACATCTACTTGCTGAAGCTTTGCAACAGTATACAGACAGCTGCCTACACCGGTGATGCAAGAGAAATGTATGTGGGCATCAAGGAAGCGACAAGCCCCCCCCCCCCCCTTCAAGTCCAAGACAGGCAAAGACATCACAGACCAGGGAAACAACTGCAACGATGGGTTGAGCGCTATCTCGAGCTATATGCAATCCAAAACAACGTCACTGAAGCTGGTATGCCGCCTCTCTAATGCTTGCAAGGAATTCGGACTGACCATCAGCTTGAAGAAAACGAACGTCGTGGCGCAAGATGCAGACTCCCCTCCCTCTGTCACCATCGATGGATACAATTTGGAAGTTCTCGAGAACTTCACATAACTCGGGTCCAACATCTCCAGCTCACTCTCAATTGATTATGATGTGAATGGTAGCATTGCCAAGGCAGCTGCAGTGATGACCAGACTTAACCAGAGGGTATGGAACAACCCCAACCTCACCGAGAAGACCAAACTGCGTATCTACCAAGCCTGCGTGCTCAGCTCACTCCTCTACAGCAGCGAAACATGGACCACCTATGCAAGACACGAGAGAAAACTCAACAGCTTCCACCTGAGATGTCTGCGGCGCATTATGCACATCAAGTGGCAGGACAAACTACCCAAAAAATGAGGTTCTAGAACGCGCCAACATCAGCAACATGTTCTCCATTCTCAGCGAGAGGCGCCTTCGCTGGCTCGGCCATGTCAAGAGAATGGACCCAGGCCGCATTCCTAAGGACCTGTTATATGGGGAGCTAGCAGAAGGCGCATGACCGACTGGACGTCCACACCTGCGCTACAAAGATGTTTGCAAGAGGGACATGAAGCCGGCCAACATCGATGTCAACAACTGGGATACCTTTGCTAACGACCGTCCCACCTGGCGCCTAGCTGTCAAGCAGGGAGTTAGCAAAGCTGAGGATAACAGGAAGAGAAAGCACGCTAAAAAGAGAGCCAGAAAGAAGGAACAGTTGACTCTAGAGCTACACCATCGTCTCACGTAGACGGACGGATGCCAAAAATATGGTTTACGCACACACATACACTTGGTTCAAGAGGTAACTAGTGTGTACACTCACAAATTAATTTATTAATTGTTGAGTGTACACACCCGTTTTGTCCCTGAATCAAGTGCCTCTGGTTACGCAGGGTCCACATCAAAGCAAAATGATTTGCTGATGAATCGTTTACAAATCAAGCATTTTTAATATTTGATACATAAAGTGTAAAAAAAAATTAAGATAAAAACCAGTTAAAAACAGAGCGACCAAGAGAAATCTTTCTCCCGCCATGAGAGAGAGAGAGAGGATATGAATGAAAGAAGTCTGATTTAGCCTCATCACCAGTTGTGTGGACATGAAAAAATTGCGGGAAATGCTGGTTAAATGCAAAAACAAATACAAGCGGCTGTCAGTCATTTGAAATCTAAACTGAGAGAGTATGTAATTAATTGTTAGGATTTCAATATTGAAAAGCAAGCACCATTGGTGTGTTGTCACTCTACATTAGGATATTGAACGGGGTAAGAATATGAGGGTTCGTACTAAAATGATGCTGATTAAAATAACGACGTCAGGTTCGCCGAAACCCATTGACCACGTAGTACATAATGACCTGAAGATCGTTATACATGTCCGTTTTTAAAAAATTAATTAACAGAATTTTCTGCTAAAAAGCGGCGGTTTGGACTGTGTTATTGGCGTTTATGTGGAGGTCACAATTTGCAAAACGGATTTCTAAACCGTTTGGGAATAATCGTTCCTGATCACGCTGACCATTATCGTTACATTGGCTGGGTGCGATCTGACAAGACTCTTTCAGGGCATAAGAAGCATCAGAGCTGCCTAGAAAGTAGTATTTATTTTCTCTCAGTATATTTGTTTATTTTATACAGAATCCACATAACATCAGGGTGCATAGATATTAGAACGCACCAAAACGCCGGAACGCACATCCGTTATATCTTATATACCATAGTGTATATTGGTGGTGAATGTATAATTCATATTTGTGACATTTAATATTAGTTATATAAGAAATTAATATGTACTTTCTTTACTGCAAGTGATGCAACATCAAACTAAAAAGAAGCTGGAAACTCGGCATTTGGGCGACTGTTCATACAGTAACAACATTTTATATTAACAGTGTGTATTGCAATTTTTACAAGAGTTTATTGCTTCAGCGATTAATTAAAAACAAACATATTAATATTGATTTAATATTGATTTCTTAAGTTGATTATTATGTTGTGGTTATTATATTTTTCTTTGTATCATAAGTTCCGTGATGTGTGAGATTTGTGCAACCCAGCATGCAAAACAACTGTATAGTTTGAGTGTAATTATCATGAATTATGCAAGATAATTCTAAATGTAAAGATTTGCCAGATATTTGGGTACATACTAAATGGATGGCCCCTAATGTGAAATCCGTGAATAATGCACATCAAACCGAATATATTTTCTCAGACAGGTGTAATGGTGTAGACACCAATTATTTATTTTGAAATAATATGGCAAAGTGTTCATCATAGAAGTACGTAATCAAAGGTATTTATTTTCAATATATTCGTCTAGAGATGACATGTGAATACGTTTCAGTATGAACAGTAATTTGAAAGATACATATATTATTCATGTAGAAGTTACTAAGAATATCAGAAAATGGAAAATAAGAATAGTTCATTAACAGATACATGAATTTGAAATAAAAGTGTAAATGATGATGGATAAAACGTTATGACTGAAGAGAACAAGTGACACACTTCCACTGTACAGCTATTTAAGTTGATGATTTTCACAAAGTTTATTCATCTCTGTATTATTAATAAATCATTACTTGTATCTATTTATTAGTAATAGATTAAGCATTAAAATTAGGTAAAAATTGTACTATATACTATAGTAAATGTTATTTTCTTTAAAAGAAATGTTGCAGTTTCACAATCTTCAACTATGGTATATACAATATTGTGTTCTGGCGTTTTGGTGCATTCCGGCATATCAGTTTTTCTATGCACCGCATAACATCATAGATTAAAACTATGGGACGGAACATTTAATTTTCAGGGCAGGGAAACTCAGAGGAAAAATGCCATGCCCCTAATAGCTTTTGAAAGATATTCCTGTTCTGATATTTTTATCAAAACGAACGAATTACAGCTGTTATGTTAGCTTTAAACAAATCAAGAGCTAAAATAATTTTTTTTTTTAGTCTTGGTTCAAATCCATGGCTGGGCCACCCCTCCCAACTGTCTGCCCCACCTCTTCTAAAAAAACTGCTTGCCCCAAAGAACATGATTGCTAATGTAAGCTATGTTAATTTCATTTGGAAGAAAATGGTGGTCATACAAAATATTCGTTTTCAGGGCAATATTCTATGATGTAAGATGGTGACTCTGATATGTATATTGGGGGAGAGGAGATGTCAGTGGAAATTTCTTTCATTTCATAGTGTACCACTAGTTTAACCAACATATGCATACCTCAGCTACCTTCGCACTTCAACCAACTGAATATCAGTGAACAGATTTTAATAAAAGCCACCACTTGATCGTGCCAGGAATTACTTTGGTTAGACAAAAAGACAATGGGATAAATGTAGTACAACTAAAGCAGTTAGATTTAATCTGTATAGCACTGTTAATATTAGTAGCCAACTCTGTTAGATATTAAAAATTTACCCCCCAATTCTCAAGATGATGCAGTCAGAACATAACAATATGCAGTGAGTGTTAAGGCATTAAGAGGTAGATTGCCATCATATTTATAAGGGTCAACATCTAACACTATAGGACTTACACATGTATATTTTATCACATGTGGATGCTAGGTTTTAATTTGGGTCAACATTGGCCACTTAGTTGCCTAACATTGTGAACTCGTAAAGAAACACCCAATGGCAATGGTAAATTTAGATTTTTCATGAGAAATATGTGGATTATGTCCAGATGAATTAATAATTAGCTTTATTGCAATGCATGGTCAAGCCATATCACAAAACATGTGTTAGATGTTCATCTATCTGTTCCAAATTTTATTTCTGCATGATAACTTCAGTTCAAGTTGCAACTTGGACAGGGAAGGAATCTAAATTTTGGGTCAAAGATCATGGTCACATACTGAATGTGTAAGAAGAAAACTGGTTTCTCCACAAGATTACATTGTAGACCTGAACCAAAGTTTGTGGGTGGTTTGCACCTGATATATGGAAGAAACCTATTGATATGGGATCAAAAGATCCAAGGTCAAAATCACTGAAAAAGTATTTTGCTTTTTACACAAGAGCTTCTAGCAGTTCGTAAGCTTGTACCTATATATTGTATATATTTATATACTTCTCTACATTCTCTTGATAAATGTAATAATTTTATTTGATAAAGGAGTACAACTTTATTGACAGTTAAATCGAGTGGCTTTGTAGAGCCATCTTCAGTCATTCAGTCCCAGGTGACCATCTGAAATGCCTGAAACAAACTAGCAATTATATTGGCAGGATTTTGTTCTTGTTGACTTATAGTAATTAATGATAGCAAGTTTCCTTTAATGGAAAAGATAGTATAGATGTCACAAGTTTACATCCAGGTCTCCTCCAGAGTTACTGTCTGGTCAGTTTTTGCATGAGAAGATGGACTTGTACATTTACCGTATTTTTGCATATATTAGATGCACCAAATTATAAGACACACCCATATATTAGACACGGGTTTTGATGATTTGTGTTTAAAAAAAAAAAAAAATGTCCATCCATGAACACTTGCTTGTTACCACTATGGAGCCCCTGATTTTTTATTATATTTATTTAATGTTACTCAGACTTGGAATAACTCGCAAACCCGCTTATGACGATAGGGTCAATCGTGGATCCCATTTTTAAACCAGAAAATACCTAGAATATTGATCCCTATTTGTTGAACTTGAAGAAAATCACAATCAATATTGCTGACTTAAACTTTGATATATCGCTCGTTTCATCGTCGAAAACAATAGATAGGACTTTGAAATTTTAATCAGCAATATGAAATATCAAATTTAAAAAAAGGGCATACAATTTTTTACATTTTCTTTCCTAACGACATTCCAAGTACACTGCAGTTAACGATATATACGGAAATTTCAATCAATGAAAATATTACTTATCTCCTCTTGTAATTAAACGTAAAATGCGTCAATCTACTGTAAAAACTTTGTCTGCCGTGTTTTGATAACTGACTTACAGAAGTATTTGTTGTATTGTTGCACTGCATTAAAAACTGGCCTCCTTTGTATTATCATGTTAATTATCTCTTTTGAATGAAATAAAGGAGGTGGTATAAAAGAAAAAGTAAAATACACAAAATTCTTACAAACTTAAAACCTAGCGACCCCAGTCATATGTCGAGTGAACTCATTGCATTTGATCAATCACACTGTTATAAATATTATTGTGTATGTAACATAAACTACCTTAAATAACAGCCTCTTTCATAACTGATCAAAGATAGCAAGGCAGCCAAGTGAAATGAATACTTATTAAAATAAAGTGCTTGATTTCTCAGATAATGACCATTGTGGGCAGGCAAGTTTCAGAAAATTCTTGTACTGGAACTTAGAGATATCCTCAAGGAAGACAAGTTTCATTATTACTTCCAATTAAATCACCACATCCATATTGTACTAATTAAACAATAATTCTTTTTAGTTTCAATGTAAACAAAGGTCTCACGAAATAAATGTTGCATGTTTTTGAAAAAAAAGGAATCTTGTTTGGTGGTGTATCAACAGTTAGTCTAGTTCCCTGCTCTGTGGATCTCTGGATTTGGCATGATACTATTAAACACCAATATGGGAATAGGACTCATCAAGAAAACAAAAAGCAGTGATGTAATACAAATTTTTCATGTACATTTGATAGTTGGTGAAACCAGTTGGACATTTTTAAAATGTTATTTAAACAGAATATAAACAACTTTATTATAAAAAGCACATTATTACAAATTATTGCTATGATTGTAAAATGCGGATTTGGTCATTTCATACATTTAAGGCCAATACTCAGAATTAGCTTGTAATAAAAATACTTAAATATGCTTTTCTTCAGAACCACTTCAAGATTGAATTACCAAGAGTTGAGAAACCCATAGCATAAAGTAAACAAATATGTAATTTATAATTTCAGTTTGTGTGAAAGCCATATGACTCCTTAGATTATAAAGTAAAGCTTTGTTTGTAAATATCCTTAAATCACTTGGATCACTAGTTATGAATAAATTTTGGTAATATTGACATGATGTAAATTTTGGTAATATTGACATGATGTAAATTTTGGTAATATTGACATGATGTAAATTTTGGTAATATTGACATGATGTAAATTTTGGTAATATTGACATGATGTAAATTTGGAAGATAGTTTATGTAGTTCCACATAGTGAAATGGTCAGCTGTTAGATATGAGACCACTTGGATTTTTTAACAAATGTTGTTTTGTATATTAAGTTTCAGCAGATTGCATCATCATTTAGCAGATTTATGGTCCAAATTTTTAAACATCCACTTTTGTTTTGACATAATGATTCCCTTAATTATCAATCATTATTAGATTTCACCCAATTGCTACAACTTGATTTTCATGAGACTTGGGCTGAATTCAGTTTTTGATGTTCTGCATGGTTTAACACATTTGTAATCCAAACGATTTTATGACCGAACAACTTTCATTTCTGCATAATAACTTTCAGTATTTATTTAATTTGAACCACATTTTATGGGATGAGATCAATGAAAAATTTTGGAAATCAAATACTTGCAATTTATTTTTCAGGACTATTTGAAGATTTAGAATAGATGTACATATATTTGTAAGGTAAAAGATACGGGAAATGTCGCTTTGTACTTGCTGGTGTTTCATTGGATTCGGTATAAAAAACAATTTTTAAAGTTCAGAAAAAATCAGATATTGCACAAATGAAAAGTCCTAAATTAGTATATTCATCTTTCACTGAAATAACACCAAGTGGAATAATGATATTTATTCTTGTTTTACATACGGTCTTAATCCCCTTCATTAATGTAATTGTCCTGTATTGCCATGGCAAACTCAGACCATCTTTTTAAAAACTTTTGACAACCAGTCTTTTTACTCAGTATATTGTCTATTCATTTCCAGTTCATCATGTGATCCTTATCTATGCATTCTTTAATGTTTAGTTTTCTGTTTTTTTTCCTTTTGCACATGGTCTTCTGTTTTGCCTTGTGCACATGGTTTTCTGTTTTGCCTTTTCACATGGTCTTCAGTCTTGCCTTTTGCACATGGTTTTCTTTTTTGCCTTATGCACATGGTTTTCTGTCTTGCCTTTTGCACATGGTCTTCTGTCTTGCCTTATGCACACGGTCTTCTGTCTTGCATTTTGCACATGGTTTTCTGTTTTGCCTTATGCACATGGTCTTCTGTTTTGCCATGTGCACATGGTCTTCTGTTTTGCCTTATGCACATGGTCTTCTGTTTTGCCTTTTGCACATGGTCTTCTGTTTTGCCTTTTGCACATGGTTTTCTGTTTTACCTTTTGCACATGGCCTTCTGTCTTGCCTTATGCACATGGTCTTCTGTCTTGCCTTATGCACATTGTCTTCTGTTTTGCCTTTTGCACATGGTCTTCTGTCTTGCCTTGTGCACATGGTCTAATGTTTTGCCTTTTGCACATGGTCTTCTGTCTTGCCTTATGCACATACATGTAAGAATGCCTAATATGAATCTTTATGACAAATGCAAAGGAGACTTTCTTGAAAGTATTTTTAAACTTGAAATTTGGATGGAAAATATGATAGTTTTGAATAGGTGTCACTGTGTGATGAATGCATTTATCTCTTTAATTTTTAACCAATAGTATTGCTGCTTAGAGTCTATTGGTCTTTGTGGCAATAGCATTAAAATTTAAAGTCATTTCCTTCTTTTTCTTTAAGATGGCTAAGTCAAAAAAATCAGCTGAGATTGAAACAGAGTGGACAGTACCAAGGGTGATATCAGTCAGAATTGAAGTGCCAGAGTGGGTGACAAAAAATGTAGTGCAGTTGCTGGATGAAGGTTGTACTATTCCATTCATTGCCAGATACAGGAAGGAGCAGACTGGTGGAATGGAAGTATCAAAAATACGAGCAGTCTCAGACTTGCTAGAGGAATTAAGGTCTCAATAATATGTTCTCCCATTATAAATCCCCTCATTATACCACTAACCCTCTTAGTGTGATATCCCATTATAAGTCCCCTCATTATACCACTAACCCACTTAGTGTGATCTCCCCTCATTAGTCCCCTCATTATACCACTAACCCTCTTAGTGTGATCTCCCATTATAAGTCCCCACATTATACCACTAACCTTCTTAGTGTGATCTCCCATTATTAGTCCCCTCATTATACCACTAATCCTCTTAGTGTGACATTCCATTATAAGTCCCCTCATTATACCAATAACCTGCTTTGTTTGATCTCCCATTATTAGTCCCCTCATGATACCACTAACCATCTTAGTGTGCATATGGTTATGGAGTCCATGCAGATGGTTATAGTTTAATTTATCATTGCTAATTGATTTGTTTACCTTTTGTTTTATTTTTTTGTTCATGAAAACCAATTATATTGTTTTTCACATAATTAATACATATACACTATTGGGAAGATCCTTACTGGAACACACTTCATTATCTCCCACATTTTTAATGCAAGTCATTTGTGTGACTCCCAGATCCTTATTGAAATAATCCTAAGTATATCCCTCACTTTCAATGCAATTCACTTGTGTGACTCCCATCAAAAGGTTTAGAAGGGAGAAAAACAAGTTAGAAGTTACTGTGTTTCAGAAATGTAGCTGCTTTTTGTCAAATGTGATTTAATCATTTTTGTGTCACCTGTGTTGGCATCGTGAGATATAAATCACTTTCTGTCAGCAATAGTGTTGTCAATGTTGGTGAAGTGTTGTTTAACATTTTTACAAGTCAGCTACAGCCTCAAAAAGAATGCACATATGCAGGTGATATACAGCACTCTGAAGAACACTCATTTACCTTATTTGGTCAAAAGATGAAGTGAGCATATGGTATCGGTCTGCATCTGGAATGTGTCATCCTTGGAGCATCTTGTGTAAACTTTCGTTATTTTCAACTAAAACACCAATATCTTTTTTCACCAAATTTTACATAACATTAAGGCAACAAAACTTCCAACTTTCTTTAAATACTGCTGATGTCTATTAAAGGGCAACTTTTATTGCAAAAAAGAATAACTTTTAAATATTTGTATCCAAAGCCAGGAAGCAGAATCTGACCAATTTTGACCAAAGATAACTAAGCCTTAAGGTCTGTCTTTGTTCAAATGATGTCACTCTACTGCCAAATATAGCCACTGTTAGCAGATTAAATGTCAAACCCTTTGAACAGAGATTGTCCAAATTTTAATGTAAAGAACTTTGGCATAATTTTTTAAAAATTATTTTGGTTCAAATAATGTTAAACATATATCAGATATGGTCACCAATAGAAGCAGATAGCTGAACCTTTGAGCTTTTCAATGTCCACTCTACAGAAGTTGACCAATTTCAGGTTAGGGCATGAAGGCCTTTCAGTCTTACACCAACGATGTTAATCTTCCATCAAATATTGCCATCAAAACAATTTTGGTCGACAACTTTCCCAAAATCATTGAACAGAATTTGACTTGATGTGACAAGTTTTCCAGACATCATGCTTTTCTTGTTCTACTAATGCTGCAGAGTCTCTCTTGTTAGTCTTACTAATATAGAACTTTTTGGTTTCAGAGGTGTGCAGTCCAAAATAAATTCTGTCAAATCCACAATAGAGAATATGGGTAAAATGACAGACGCCCTTTTGTCTGCCCTGAGAAATGCCCAAACCATGACAGAAGTTGAGGATCTGGTATGAATTCTGTTAACTTCCAATGTGGCTGTATTTAGTCTACAATAAAATAAGATTTAAGCTCATACTCTGTCTTAATATGTAATTAGTTTATATGTACTGTTTTTACTTACCTATAAATCAGCAGTTTTACTGAAAATTTAATTAATGTAGAGTAGGAGTCATCTTATAAGTGTGACATATAAAAAGATTTGATAAATCTAGGGGTAATGATGGAAACCGAAGATGTTGCAGCACACAAAAATACTGTAAATTCAAATATTTTTTGTTTTTATGCTTCCATTCCCATTCAGCAGTGCTTATATGGTATGCAGATTGTTTATTAGTTTCATGACAGTATTCATTATACAATAATTATACAATAATTGTTCAGTGCTTGGCGGATTTCTACAGCTTTCTGTACCATTCTGACCTTAATCCCTTAGCTTGTAAACGAAGTACTCTGTTTTCCCACATGACAACCCTTTGATTGTGAATAGTGACATTTATATGATACTGTGAATCACAAAAATCTGGTCTTTACTTTAATTGTAAGACATGTGACCTTAATATGTTATTGGATATTGTTAATAGATTCATTATTTTTTGCACCGGTATGAGACTTATCATTGGATTTATATATTTATGGTATAAATGGATTTGAAATGTCAAACATGGATTTTAATGGATCTAATGAAGACAAACTGTTAGTTGTCCATTTGTTTTTGTGACTTATTCCAGTCATGAATAGATCTGTGTATTAGAATTTTTTCTTTATATTTCCTATCAGTCGAGTGCCACTCTGACTCGCTGATGGGACCTTAATTTAATCAATTGTAACCATGAATCACTATATTGCAAATACAGGTATACACACATGGGACCTTTATTTAATCCATTGTAACCATGAATCACTATATTGCAAATACAGGTATACACACATAGGACCTTAATTGAATCAATTGTAACCATGAATCACCATATTGCAAATACAGGTATACACACATAGGACCTTAATTTAATCAATTGTAACCATGAATCACTATATTGCAAGTACAGGTATACACACATGGGACCTTTATTTAATCCATTGTAACCATGAATCACTATATTGCAAATACAGGTATACACACATGGGACCTTAATTTAATCCATTGTAACCATGAATCACTATATTGCAAATACAGGTATACACATACAGGACCTTTATTTAATCCATTGTAACCATGAATCACCATATTATATATATATATATATATATATATATATATATACATTGTGAATTAAAGGCATGTCTTAAATATTTAAATAATAAACTACAGCTGAATTAGTATGCCATTTTTGTACTGAATTAAACAGTAGGTAGCACAAATTTACCATCTGTTACTTCATGCTTAATGCTAACCATATGGTTCAAAAGTTTGTCACTGTATATCATGCATAGGCAAGATATGAAGCCCTTCTGTCTTTTTCAGTATGCGCCTTTTAAACCTGGTAACAAGGGCAGCTTAGCAGAAAGGGCCAGGGCATTGGGGCTGGAACCTCTGGCCCTTCAGTACCTAGAGGCATCTCCATATATCAACCCTGAACAGTACATTAACCAAGAAGAAAAAGGTCATTGGTTTATAGATCAAATCTGTATAGAAGTCATATTACCATTAATAGATTATTCACATATTCTTAATTGAGAACTATAGGATTTCAAGTATTGAAGTTGGAAATTGAATGATGCCAAATGATCACAAATAACAACAATATTCTAAAATACTGTTATTAATCTGTACAGTTTTACATTTTACTATGCCATTTCAATTCAAGGCTTTTGGAAATCAATTTTATGATAATTGAACTGATTGCTTTACCTGCTGTTATGATATTGCCTGTATCTTTGTCTGTATGTTACCAATTAGGTTTCCAAGCAGTTACTTTAGTTGTCAGTCATCTACAGTTAAAAAACTTTGCAGATGGGGTTATAGAGAGCCCTGTCAGTTGTTAGGGTCAAGGTCATTGACTGAAAGATTAATGTTTCTGCACAGAACTTCGAGTCATCTAGTTACCATACTTTGTGGGTGTCTTGCACTTTGGGTAAAGGAAGAACCCTATTTATTATTGGATCAGAAAGTCAAGAAAGACTGGTTCCCTAATTTAAAAATGCATACATGGTTTGCACACAAAAAACATCAGTTCCAGATGAAAATAACTTCAAGTTTGTAGCTGGTTTGCAAATGGGGAAATAATGCTAGTATTTTGGTGGGGGGGGGGGGGAATGTCAAAGCTCAAGGTCCTTGGTTGAAAGAAGAAAAATGGTTTCAATATGTAAGATTTAAAAATTAGTACTAATTTTACTTAATTATTTATTATGTGCAAACTTGCAACTCTTTTTTTTTTTTTGTTCTTGCATACAATTAAAATATTTTGTCAGAATATGAGAAACAGCTGGTAGAATATAATGCTTATTATATTGAAATTTACAGGCTCAGGTATCACATGGGTGTTCAAAAGGCTTAGCTGTGTTGAAGTAGTACTGATACTTATTAGAATATGTTCATATACATACATGGCAATACTCGCCCATAATTTACATAGAAGAATTCAGTTTTATGCCACAAACCATGATCAGATTTTGGACAATTTGCTTTCGAGACAGAAAAAGGCACCAAATATTTTTGGTGTCAATAGGCATGAGGTCAGTGTCAGAAAGCAGAAATAGTTTCTGCAAAACGCGGAGTTCTGTCTTTTACTATGACCACATTTTGAAGATACCTTTCATTTCAGATAAAGAAGATACTATTGATACAGCAGTGCATATCATTGAATATATTAAGCAGTGTTTCATTGCAACAGAGACATAGGATACAAATTAAATGGGTACTATATCTTTTAGCATTTGAGTTTCTGACCACAGTAAGATGGTTTTACTTTAAGAAGTACCTAAAACATACTTTTGTGTGGGGTGCCAATTTTTGGGGATTTCATGATTGCTTTGAACTGCAAATTTAAAGACCCAGTGAATTTATGTGGCGACATATGACTCCTTCTCGAATCCATTAATTTATGTATCTGTGAAAATTTAAATTATCACAACAGAATGAAAACTTATTCCCAGGAAATTGTAAGGTGTATAACGCCTGTTTCTTCTTCCTGTAATGTGTTTTGTGTGAATTGAAAGTTATAACTCTTGAGTGATTGAACGTAGATGCCTAAGTTATTAAACACTGAAGTAGCTGTGGGACTTATTGTGTTACTGCAGTGACTGGAACACTGACAGCATTGTTTTAATTACATGAACATGGACATGAAGCAGATTAATAAATGGAAACCTCCTGACGCATTAAGTAGATTTTTATGATTTTGAAAAATAAGTCAAGTAGCCTTTACTTTAGGTGAAAAGGGTACCTGAATTAGACGCTAAATTTTATTTGAAAATCCATTGTAAGCATTTGAGGGTAGGTTATCTAAAGAGTTCATCAAAGGGGGTACAGGAGATCTCAAAATGGGTACTTGTTGATAGCTAAAAGCTGAAACCTTTATAGTTGGTACTCCCAGAGTTAGTACAGGCATGCCTAAATTGAAATTAGGTTAAAAGGGTACCTGTTTTATACTTTGAATGTTATTTGAAAATCAAATGTTAGCATTCGAGGGTAGGTTATCTGTTGAGTTCATCAAAGGGGGTAAAGGAGATCTTACAGGTTTCAGAAACTAAAATAAAAAGTTTAACAGTTAATACACAAAAATATTTGTAACAGTTTTTGTAACTGTTTCATAAGTCCTGAAAGTTACGGATTGATATCCTATTGAGACAATACAATAATTATTCCAAAAATATAAATTAGGAAATAACACTACTTGTGAAGAATTCAGAAAAATTCTCCTTGATGTGTTCTATTTCAGGTTTATCCACTGTGTCCAAAATTGAATTAGGGGTGCAGCATATTCTGGCAGACAGAATACACAAGGAAAAGGAGATGATGGACCTAATCAGAGAGCTGTGAGATATATTATTATGTTTCTGACTTTGGATCATTATGTGATGCATGGGGAGACACCTTTGAAAATCTATCCTTGTATCTGAGTAACCAGTTTTGAAAACTGGATGGCAAGAAGAGCTTTCTGGTTGTACACTAAATTACTACAGTCAAACTAAAGACAATAATGTTTGAAGTTTTAAGATATGCTGTTATGTTTCTGACATATTCTCATTAGCAGTTAGCATGGCTTAGATTTTTCTGTCAGGATCATTAATGTGCACATAATTAAAATGATGTGTAAAAGTAATTTAAGTTCTGTAATATGTATTATGGTACTATCTGTAGAGAAGATAGATTGCTTCAGTGAGTCAATAACATACTTATTTGTAAAAATGAGTCAAAATTAAAATCCTTTACCTCATCAGGCCTCATTTTCACTAACAGAACTTAAGTTGTGACTGAAATTGAAGTAAAGACGCCAGTGATTGGTTAAAATGAAGTGATCCTATGATATTGTCCATCATCTGTCAGCATTTGCAGTTTTCATCCTCTTTAGAAAGACCACTAGATCAGTTTTAATCAAAATTGCCACGAAGCATTCATGCATAAATATCTTTCAGATCTGTTCAACAGCTGATGATCTGCCCAAAAATGTGACTACCATAACTAAAAATGTAACCTTGAAATGACTTCAATTTGCAAACTCCTCAGCAGAATTAGACCAATTTTAAGAGGAGGCATCTTAGTATATGCTTCTTAAAATTTATATATCTGTTTTGTCCAGCCATTGCTTAAAAATCACCACACACTTATTCTCTAAAACTACTGAATGAAATTCTGCCAAATGTTAGAGAAAACATTCTAGCACAGAGGTGGGCAAACTTTCCATTGCAAGGGTCGCATACACAAATTTACAACTTTAGCAGGCCGCATAGTTCATTAAGTAAAATAATTATTATTTGAAATAACTTTTTAAAAAAATCTTTATGGCATGTAAGCGTGCTGGTTCCGATGACACACAGTCAAGACATGCTGACGAAACACTCAGCTAATCATGAGCATGTGAACAATGAAAGACAACACATGCACGCGTGCACCTCGATCGACTCGCTCGGTGGGGAAAAAAATCATAGATATATGAATAGATTGTGAAACAAAACAATCAAAATTCTATTGAAATTTATATGGCTTTTCCCAATGGGTGGGTATTTGGCATCGCATGGTTACATTTCTCTCTAAATTAGAAAGAAATTTTACCTTTGAGAAAATTAAATAGCGTGAACAAAAGACTTGTTCCTAGGCCGCATGAAAACCCTTGGAGGGCCACATGCGACCCATGGGTCATAGTTTGCCCACCCCTGTTCTAGCATTTCAACCATCCATCATCAGATTTGGATTTTTTGTGCATAATAGCATATCTAATCATCCTAGAGCGGAATCAATTGTGAGTTTAATGGGAGATCCCTGCCCATCAAAATTAAGACGGAATATGCCATTGGCTACAATTACCTCAGAAGAAGTGGAGGAGCCAGATGCTGAAGTTTCACTGTCCCCACCATCACCTTTATTGTCACTGGATCTTTGTGTGTTGCTTATAGCTGGAGTTGAAAATGCAATTTCTCAGTTTGGGATAAAGTGGATCTTTGGTTGATTGTATTCCTCATTTATGGATATTGATAGTACAGGCATTTCACCACATTTCTTGACAGACCACTGGATGCAAGTCATCCTACCTGACTGAGGATGGCTTTTAGGGACTGCAAGTCAGGTTACATGGGGTTTAGTACAGGTCTTAATGATCCACATAAATGCAAACCCTCACAATTTTGGCATGAATTTCATGACTTTTTCAGCGACTCATGAATTCATGCCACATGCAGAATATTCACGAATAATATAATAATAGTTCTGCATTTGACAACTTATCCTGAAAATGTCTTCACCACCAAGGAAAAGTATAGTCCAAGTTTCTTCTGACCCTTGTTACCCAATTTTTACTTTGGAAATTTGTTTATTGTCCATATCATGTAACTAAATGACCTCATTGACATGTAGATTGCGATAGTTTTATAGTCACGTGACTCTGGCTGAAAAAAGCCATGAAAGATCAGCCTTATCACTTCCTTTGTGAGAAAGCAAGTTTAAACTGAACCATCTGTACAATTAGTTTTATGGACCACACCAATACCATCCATGCATCCAGTGAGCCAGCTGCTGTTCTGACACAAAAAACTATTAGATATGGCCTAGGTGTTAGGACTCTTATAATAAAGATGGCATTATCTCTTTGGTGCTCTTGGACATGCTTTACTTGGATTACCTGGACTAGGAAGTTGGCATAATATCTGACTGTGAGTATGGATGTGGGCAATTCTAAAGTTTTCTTGTCAGCTGTCATTCTGCCTGCTGGTACACAATACACTCAACTGCTTTTTCAGATGGAGCTTCTTTTTGGCTGTCAATACAACTCCTAATACTTTCTAAAAAAAATGGGCAAAAAATCAGTCACCACTTCTTTGATGTCAGATATTGTGTCATTAACAGATTTTCCGGTTTGCGGAAAAATCAGGTAATTGTTATGCATGACAGTCTGAAGCACCAATTGCTATTATTAGTAAGAGAGCAGCATACCATTCCATTTTTAATGCCCTGTGATTGAGAATGACAACTATTGGGGTGTCCATGCTCTTCAAATGAAGGATAGAGGAGACGGGCAACCATTAAGTGCCATGCCAGCTCATAGCTCAGCCTCCACAACCATAAAGTCCTGATTAGTCTCCACACATTTAAGTTTATTGCTGACTTTTTGTGATCAGAGGTCTTTGGCTTGCTTTGATGAAGGTTCATGTGTTATTAAAGGTACCACTAAAGGTGCCCTTTGAAGAACCAAACAATGCCCATTTGTTATTGCTGTGGCAAAATCAAATAATTGTGAAAAAAGGAAAAAAATTATTTGCTTAGTGTGTTTGTAGAATGATCAATGTTTCAAAGGTTATCAATTTTCTTTGAAGTTTTGGCAAAACTATTTTTTGTTACATTTTTCCAGTAGATTGTAGCCTTTCTCATTTGTGATTTCAGAGTATGACTTATCAGCACAAGTTGATTATGATATAACAATGCCATGTTAGGGTGGTTTGTCAATATGAACAAAGGATTTGTTTATGTAACAATAGATTCCAGTGCAATTTTATATCCAAGCTTGCAGCTTCCTGTCATGGTGCCTTTGAATTCCTCAACTCCAAACACAAGAATGTGTATACAATTTTTAACAGCCAAAAATAATGTTGCCAAAAGATCACCAGATGGTATATTTTGTCCCCATTAAGGAAACAAATCGCAATTTGCATCATTGGTGAAGCCCAGCACAATCCCTGTAATTGTTTAAATGCAGACAAAAAGATTAGTATGAAAGATAACCTAAGCCAAAGCATTTTGTAAAATATATTTATGTAAGAAAACATTACACTAGGTAGTAGTGACAAGACTGTATTAAACTGGCTAGCTGGCAGAGAAGAGCTTATGCGATACGTTTTCAATGAGGCAATCTTATGCGATACGTTTTCAATGAGGCAATCTTCTGTGATATGTTTTCAATGAGGCAATCTTATGCGATACGTTTTCAATGAGGCAATCTTATGCGATACGTTTTCAATGAGGCAATCTTATGCAATACGTTTTCAATGAGGCAATCTTCTGTGATATGTTTTCAATGAGGCAATCTTCTGTGATATGTTTTCAATGAGGCAATCTTCTGTGATATGTTTTCAATGAGGCAATCTTCTGTGATACGTTTTCAATGAGGCAATCTTATGCGATACGTTTTCAATGAGGCAATCTTATGCGATACGTTTTCAATGAGGCAATCTTATGCGATACGTTTTCAATGAGGCAATCTTCTGACTGCAATTCTGACTCAGTAAACTGTTAACAAATCATTTCATGTTTTTCAGTTCATAAATTCTTTTTTGTTTTCTTCAATTTCCTCAGCTTCCTCAATATTGAAGGTAAATTTGTCTTCCCCATCAATTTTGTTCAACTTCAGATCATTCTGTTTCTCAATCCCAAACCTATTCTGAAAGGTGGTCAAGATCCTGTTCCGGACAGAGAATTGACTTGACCTCTTTTGAAAACGTAGCCAGCTGTATGTTTTCAACCATTGCATCAAATGATAATTATGTTTGTTTCTGATCTATTTTTTTGCCCTTGATGCTTTTTCAGTCAAATACTGGCAGTATCTTGGAACAACACAAGACATACAATGGATATTGTTGTTTTCTTGCATGACAAGAGTGCGCATAGAATTTTTTTCTTCATGAGAATCACTTTAATACCACATGTTTACTTTCCACTTTTCATGAGTGTAGTAATATACGGTTCTTTTCATGAGTGTAGTAATATACGGTTCTAACATGCTGTTGCTACAAATGATCTTACAGTTACAGGTCACATACAGCTCCAGGCTCCATGCACAGTTGTAACCCTATGTCTTCTGATATTATTAACATAAGAAACTGGTGTGCGTGTGCTTTCTCTGTTTGGTTGAGTTTTAACCTAGCCATTAAAGTAGCTGAACCTTTATATTGTGTTAATCAGCAAAACATACCGGTGACAAATTTTGTGCTTCAAATTGGTAAAGTCTGAGTATTTTGCACATGATGCATGGACTCCATCAGAAGGGACAAGTATGATGTTAAATATCATTCATATAATTCATATGATCTCAAAAGTAGAGACCAGTCTCAGTATTTACAGTGGTTTTGTTAGCGTAATTTCACCATGAAAATATATTTATTGTTGAAGATCTGATCTTTTTTAAGTTTCATTTACAAATGACATCTCTTTTGATCCATTTCCAATCTGCTTGGTCAAAAATCAGAATCACAGGTGAGATAATATCTTTTCAGAGTTGGTTGCACAGCTGGTTGGTTCACAACAGGGGCTCCTATGGAAGAATCCCAACTGGATCCACATTAATCATCTCAAATTGTAGGCCTTTAATTTGTGGAACCACAAACTTCTCTCCCTAGTCCCAGACCCAATAGCCTGAACCTTGGATGCCCTTTCAATCAGTTTAGAGGGTCTGTAGACTTCTGCTCCACCCCTATAATTCAGAAACTGAGTGGTCAGAATTGCAAACTGAGTGGTCAGAATTGCAAACTGATCCTGATCATCCCTCTCAGATGGAACAAGTCCTGGGTCAACAATCTACCTGATCTGGTGATCCGAAAAGATTCTGGAAAATCTGTGGTCACAGGTTTCTCATCCCTATCTGGACTGACTCCTCTTTCATGTTTGGCTCTTTATGGAGTGCATGGCAAAGGAAAGAATTCAAGCCTTCAATTGTGTAATAATATCCCAAGCAAGACTAGGGTGCTTTCAATGGTCAGTCAGAGAGACATCATATGCTTCCACTTTTCAATAGATACATCAAGACAAGCATCCTTGCAAGATCCTGTTTGTGCTCTAAAACATTACCTGAAGTGCACATAGATACTTTGGGGAACAAGAAAATTACTCTTCCTGCCTGTCAAAGTAAGGAAAAAAGAAATTACCATCATATTGGTATATCAATCATTCAGCTTAACACATTAACCCCTAGTGTCAAGTTTATGGGGCATGAGGTAGTATCCTACTTTCAAGGTCTGTAGCGTCAAGGTCATACATGATACACTAAAGTGGGTGGTATTATAGAAAGGTAGACAGATTTAGCTCTACAAAGATACCAAATAATCTGGACATTTTAGTTGCACTACAAAATACAGAGGGAAAAACCTAAGTTTTTTGACCTGGTTTTTTTCCACCCACAATTTGCCCATGGTCAGAATACGATTTTGTGTTCAGATTTTAGATTTTATGGTCTCAGATCTATGGCAGACCAGTCTGAAGTGCACACAGACAGGTGAACCTGTGCAAAAAGTAGGATAAGGTGGACAATTTGAATAAAGAGTCTTCTCCATACAAAAATTATGGGTCCGTTAAGCAAACTAACCAATGAAAAACATTTTCTTTAGCAAAACTAGCCATTTGTCTAATGGAATATTGCTTGGAAGTCGATGTATTAGGATGTATTCAGAAATAGTCCCCAAAATGTGTTTCCTACTCACATTTCATGCGAAAACAGCAAAAACCTCCAGGGGTTAATGTGTTAAAACTAATAACACATGGTGGTATCAATGGGAGGTAATGGGCAAGAGTTATTGCCCAATGTCAATATGAGATAGATGGGAAAGACATTTTTCATATATTTGGTGGGCTTGATTTGGGAGGTAGCAAGCTTATATTCCTAATGTTAATGTGATCAGGTAAGTATTTTTGCAGAAATATAATTTACTTTTTAGGATTTAAAAAAAATGCCTGCACCAAACGGACTGTTTAACAGAATTTTACCAAATTTGACAAAGAATTCTTGCACTAAGGCCTTTCATGTTTGTATGTAGGTTTTTATATATGTATGAGATTGAACAGCACATCACATCAATCCAGGTTATTTAGTGCTTTTTTTTATATAGTTTTTCCTCCAAACGTCATGGAGTTAGAGATTTAGCACTTTGCTATCTGGTTTGGTATTAAGTGCTTGTAATACTTCCTGTATTTTGGTTGCAGAGCCGAGTCAGCAGACATCAAACTGGAGTCTCATCAAACCAGCAAATCAGCAGGAAAAGAGAAGGACACAGAAAAGAGTAAGAGCAAAAATTTCAAACAGTGTGACAGCCAGAAATACCAAAACTATTTTGACTTCTCATTGCCACTACGATCTGTCAAACCACATCAGGTAAGTTTGTTTTAATAGCAGTACTACATTGCCTCCTAATGCTATTATGCTATTATCTCTTTTCCTGATACTATTCGCCAGTCCAAGGTGGCCATTTAGTAAATGGAGGTCCATAACAAGAACAAACACAGTTCCAGTCGTCTGCCTTCATTCAGGATATAGTCCTTCTTTTGCTTGGACTTTATGCAGTGTAATACTTGCTTTTGTGCTCTTGAGATTTTCACTAATTGACATGTCTTTTGCCATGATATAAATCAGTTGTTTCCATTTCGGTTTTGTAATGGACCTTTCCTAACCAGCCCTTGCACTTGTCTTCAGTGATTGGTGTACCCATCTTTCACACAGTAGAGGTTTTTTTTAAAATTTGTCCTTTGCCCTTTGTTCTATCTTCACTTCACAAGAATAATAGTGGCTCATTTAGGATCTTTGGGACTGTCCATCATTCAGCATGGTGATGACTGCTTGATGGACAAAATTCTCAGACATGTCTTACTCCAGACTTGGCACTGTCATAGAAGACAATTCCTTGCTTGGGCTTAATCCCAAACCAGATGTCAGATCTGATTTCTTTCTCAGAGTTTCACCTGTAGGAATGATTTTCCTGACAAATAGAGGAATGGTTAGTATCCCCTTTCATATATACTTTACCTCATGTTAATAGTGTTAGGAGAACAACTCACTTCTGGATCTAGTTCAACTTTTCATATGATGTCTCTCCAGTTCCTTACGCTAACATATTGGAGACCTCATGCTGACCCCATATAAACTTGGATTCTTGCTGGACAAGGCAGGTCAGGTTTCTAGTTAGAGTTCTGAAACACATCAGAACATTACTCTTTCCTATATACCAATGCCACAAATTTACATTTGTGTTCAGGGGCCCAGAGTGGCCGAGTTGTATAAAGTGCTCTCCGTTATGGATCACTGCCATCTCACCTCTGTCTGCGTGGGTTTGAGATCAGTTTCGGCCAATGTGGGTATGTGAGAAAGCTTGCCAGTAGCTTCTCATGGATCCGTGTGTCTTTCCGGGGGGTTTTCGAGGTTCTTCCTCCACCATTAATACTGGTTGCCATGTATAGCATATCGTGTACTGAAAAATGGCATTAAACCCTACAACTGCAACAGTTGTCTTGGTATCTCACCTTGAGTCAGAGGGAAGAGTCCTTTAGTACTTCTCACAACAAGATTATTCCCTGCTATTGGAATCAAAGCTCTAAAGTTACTGCCTGGAGAAAGGGACTTGAATCCATTTTTGCTTTTTAATTGGCAATAAAACTGGTTACAAAATTCCAACCCAGAGAAATGGTGTGAATTGCAAGTGGCTAGAAAATAACAAATCTCTTAGAATTAGTAAGTTTTATCACTTGGAATAAACCCGTTTTGAAAATTTCAACAAGATAAAATATCTAGTATTACACTTACCAATGATCTGAAAGGGAACTATCACATTCAAGAAGTATGCACAAAACAAATCAGACTTTAGTCCTATTAGGACATAACTAGCTTTGAAAAGTTTAGTTACAGCCATTTCAGAATACATATGTGAAGTGGGGGACTCCCACTCTCAAGTATTACAGCATGGACTTGAATAAATCCAAAAGCATGCCATCTGCTTTGTTAATCAAATTATAACTGCATACCAGGAAATAAAACCTTAGTATTTACTAAGTTATCTTGGAAACCATTAAAGTATGTTAGATTGATAAACATTAATACCATTTAACAAAGGTACAGAAGTCACTGCAAAAAGTCCCATGCTTCAATTGGACCCAGTGAATTTTTTTTTATAGAAATCGGCAAGAATATACCTGCCAGATTCCATATGCTTGAATGGATAGCTGTACCAGATTCTCTCATCTTGAATTTACAGCTGTACCAGACATAGCTGCCAACTGTCAAGATTTTGGTGTGAATTTCACGACATTTTCAGCAATTCACAGACATGTGGCATGCAAAAAATTCACGAATTCTCCAATTCTTAATTATTTAAAATATTTAGTAAAATAAGCAATTTCTTGCTCATCACTAGTTGTGATATCAGCAGTTACTGAAACGGTCCGGTACGACTGGTCACGATATTGGATATTTTTTTAATAAACATTAATCACAATTGCTGTATCTTTAAACCAAATTTATAAATTTGTGAAAATTAGCATGGTTCGTTTTTTCTTCTTCTGAATTGGATTTTTGGACACTGAACAATTCATTAATGTCATTCTGATACAGCACCAAAATAATTACGACTACACATGTACAATCTGTGTTTTTTTAAACAACGAATATTTCATAAACAAACGAAAGTTCCCTAACCAAAATTAACAAGAGTATATTAGGGACAACCATTTTGTTTTAGGGGAGAAATATTATGATAATGTGTGGTACAGATATCTGAAAATACTTTTAAAAATTAAGCAGAGCAAGTCATTAGAGGTGAAATAATAACATATGTTATATCAGTGAAGATATTATTAGAGAAAAATGTCCAAATTTGTGAATAAAATGAATATCCTGCATCCTTTTTTTTAAAATTAGTAGTCCTGTTGTAGCCAACTAAATTCCCAGTAGGTTCATGTATGACTGCAGTATTTATGAACAAGAGAATCGTGTCATGGTCAAGGGATAATCAGTAAAACAAGTCATGTTTTGGAATTATGCACGACTTGTGTATTTTGCTGAATTTACATACTTTAAGGATTTGCTCTATATCACTTGAAATTTTGGTTAACTTGAATTTTCCACAAGCAACTAGCCTTTTGCAAGTATGGAGATGTTAACTTTTATCCCAGTTTAGGAAGAAATAAACGTTTTGCTTAATAATCTTTAGTCTAGGCTGTGTACCATGACCAGGATGTGTGAAGTGATTGTAATTAAGTTATGAAAGGGGCATATTAGTTTTGAGGTCGAAGTTCAGTGGTGAAGGTTATTGTGATTCAAAGTAAAATGGGTTTTGCAGAATACGCTTTTTTTTAGAGCAAGTTTGTTTACCACACTCTATAGAGAGATTGCACATAGGATAATAAAGAAACCAACACATTTTGTGACCTGAAGGTCAGCAGTCATGATCAAGGTAAGTCTTATAAGAAGATAATGGTTCATGCATAGTAAGCCTAGTTTACGACTGCATAACATGACCAAACCCATTCAGACTTGTTGGTCAGCGATCTTGAGTCAACCTTGCTCTAGAGGTGATTATTACTGAGATGCATTGAACATTCATATGATGTGCAATTCCTGGTTGTCTTCTTTTACATGTTTTATATTTGCCCCAAGATGCCAGGTGGCCTAAAGCGCACACCATTATGTATCACTGCCATCTCACCTCTACATGGGTTCGAATCAGAGATTCGGCCAATGTGGGTATGTGAGAAAGCTTCTCAGTAGCTTCTCTTGGGTCATTGGTTCTTTCTTGTGTTTTCCTGGGTTCTTCCTCCACCATTTATACTGGCCACCATGTATAGCCTACCTTGTGCTGAAAAAAGGCATTGAACCCTACAACAACAATGTTTTATAATAATGTTTTATAATACATCAACACTTTGAGGGTTACTTTGTGCCAAAACATTTAAAGTGCATATGGACACACCATGTAGCTGGTTGTGGTTGATCTGATGTTGAGAATTGAACCTACACCATTTTAGTCATGATTCTAATGCCTAAATCAAGTGAACCACATTGACTTCACTTTGACACAACCTATTCATAATTATTCACTAAATTTAAGACAGTGATATAAATATGTTTGCAGAGCTGCACTCAAAAATTTAAAAATTGCACCCAGGATCTGGAAATGGATCTCAAACATGTCCATCTATTATATTGAAAACTTCCGCTAAGCATGAAACGCACAGATGATGACAGTGTTTTGGCCACTCTAGTCACATGTTGGAAATTATAAATCAATGAATTGACTTAGTTCTGTGCATTTTATATTGCAACAAAGATCTGCATTATTGAAATCACACTTCGTGTGATGACATATCTGGGGCTTAAGTTTTTGACTTATAAATGATTATATATGTTAACTGAGTTATGCAGGAATATTTTTGCACATTATTCAGAATTACTTTCCTGCGTGTGAGATAATATGTATCAAATTAAAGTCAGTTGGTTTAAACAGCAAATTTTAAAATGGTCAGTGTGTACATTTACTAGAAAGGTGACTGTCACTATGGATTTGTCAGCTTTCTGAAAGAAGGATTAAAGATCCTTTGTATTAATATAAAAAATTTGCACAAGATTTTAGATTGTGCCACACTGATGCATCGGTCAAATTTTAAATGTTCCATATACAAAATTTGTGCATGAAGGGTACAAAGTACATCATTAATTGAACTCTTTTGACTCTATTAAATCAGCAATCACCTGTTAGTTTGATTTTCATAATTTGTGACTTATTTGATAGGTTCTTGCAATCAATCGTGGTGAAGAAAACAAAGTGCTGGTAGTAAACGTTAACCTTCCCAATAGAATTTCATGGAAAATCACGGACCATGCCAAGAGGAAGTGGATGAAGCCCCAGATGACTGATCATGTGAGGTCAGTGGTACAGAAGAGTATTGATGATGCCCAGAATAGGTTGATACTGCCGCAGATCATTAGGCTGGTCAGGTGAGGGTCTTACAGAAGCAGATGCATTACATGTAGTAGTATAAGTAGTCAGGTGAGGCTCTTACAGAAGCAGATATATTACATGTAGTATAAGTAGTCAGGTGAGGATCTTATAGAAGGAAATACATTGCATACAGTAGTATAAGTAGTCAGGTGAGGATCTTATAGAAGGAAATACATTGCATACAGTAGTATAAGTAGTCAGGTGAGGATCTTATAGAAGGAAATACATTGCATACAGTAGTATAAGTAGTCAGGTGAGGATCTTATAGAAGGAAATACATTGCATACAGTAGTATAAGTAGTCAGGTGAGGATCTTATAGAAGGAAATACATTGCATACAGTAGTATAAGTAGTCAGGTGAGGATCTTATAGAAGGAAATACATTGCATACAGTAGTATAAGTAGTCAGGTGAGGATCTTATAGAAGGAAATACATTGCATACAGTAGTATAAGTAGTCAGGTGAGGGTTTTACAGAAGGAAATACATTGCATGTTGTAGTATAAGTAGTTAGGTGAGGGTCTTACAGAAGCAGATATATTGCATACAGTAGTATGAGTAGTCAGGAGAGGGTTTTACAGAAGTAAGTATAGTCCACGACATGAAGTAGCATATTGCAGATTTTGCAGAGTCAGAGACATTTTGTAATTTTTCTGGATTATATATATAGAACATGAAAGAAAAATATGACAATTTTGATGTACATAAAGAGTTTCAATTCAGGATAAGTAATAAAAAGCATTTTTCTCTCATTGCAGATTGTAAACCATGGATTTTTTGTTGTTGGTATTTGTTATATTATTAATAGTTAGTTAAATAAGAAAAAAACATGATAATTTACCATGCTTATTCTCTTATAAGTTAAGAGTCCAACTACAAGCGAGATTTTTGTTTACTTGTCCTAAATAGTAGTGGATTGATTTCCTATAGATGACAAATTGTACTTTTGAAATGTTTTTTCTGCTGAAAAGAAAAGGGTATTTTCAGACTATTTATAAATAAAGAAAATACTGTCTTACACTTCCAATAATTCTATCCTTTCCCTGTTTTTTTCTTCCTCCACCAGATCAAATCTAACAAAGACTGCAGAAAAGGCGTCCATTGATGTATTTGCTGCTAATCTGAAGAATTTGTTACTAACACCTTCTGTCAAAGGTCTGACCATTTTAGCTTTGGATCCAGGCTTTAAGAATGGCTGTAAAATTGCAATTATCTCCCCAACTGGTAATTGTAGTTTAGTTTCATGTTGTATGCTAGCAATGTTTCTCTTTTATATACCTACCATGTTATGATGTTTTCAACATGTACAGCAGTTTATCTTCTTCCTATTTCATTTCTGCACAATAACTTGAGGTTTCCACCATCTGCTTATACCAGACTATGTAAACTAACTTACATTTGGACAAAGCATCCACCATTTTGGAGTTGTCAGGATCACAGACTGAAAAAAATAAAATGTTTTCCACAGAATCACTTGACGTATATACCAGATGCTTAGATAGAACTTTGTTTATGGCTTGCATATTATATATAAGAAATACACCTATTGACTTTTGGTCACAAAAAGTCTCAGAGTTACTGGGACTGAAGGAAAAATGACTTCCACAAAACTAATCAAGTTCTGCACCATATGCTTTTACTAAATTGTGTAGATGGGCAAGGTCAGAGACAGATTCAAAGAAAGAAAGGGATTTCCACAAAATTTGAATCCCATTTACAGACCATGACATTATTTTGTGTATGGGTTGCATATAAGACAAAGAAAGCACTTATTGATTTTGGGGTCAATAAGTTAAAGGACATACAGACTGACAGAAGAAAAATTGTTTAAACAAAAGGACTTGACATGGTGGGCAGATGATATATGTTTTTGGTACTCTTGTTGATGTGTATATCAGTGTCTACATTAATGAGATTGCATAGGTACGGACAGATTTTTGGCCTTTTTGCCAGAGTTTAGTTAGAATTCTTTTAGACCTTTACTTTGATTTATTCAATTTGTCTCAATGTTTGTCCAGTTATCTATCAGTGCTTGTCAGTAATTGTCTATTTGTCTAAATGTTTGTCGTGTTATCTGTCAGTGCTTGTCAGTAATGATCTAATTATCCTTGCTTGTTAATAAAGAATGCTTTCATGATAATGATTCAGTGTTTTCTTATACCAATAATGAATTCTGGTTGCATTCTAGGTGTTTGTTTTTCATCTTATATGTAAAACTATTACATTTTCTCATTGTGTACATGTACTGCCATTGCTGGCAAGTCTTCCCAAAAGCTTGTCTACAAAATGTAACCCGATGAAACTGGGTGGCTAAGTGGTCTAAAGCACTCACCTTTCCAATCACTGCCATCTCACCTCTGTTTGCTTGGGTTTGAGTCTTGAGCTTGGCCAGTGTGGGTATGTGGGAAAACTTTCCAGTGGTTTCCCATGGGTTGGTGATTCGTACAGGGTTTTCCCTTGTTCATCCTATACCAGTTATACTGGCTGCCTTATATAGCCAATCATGTGTTAAAAATGGTGTTAAACCCCAAGCAACTACAATACAATGTGACCCAGTTCTAATATTGATGTTGTTTCATAGCATAAAGATTGTCTTTGAGAACAGAATAATTAGCTGAAGTAATATACCTCTAGTCATTCTATATTACCACTGAAAACTGGGTGAATTTGGCATGTAAAGGTGCATGTCAGGTCATGGCAAGTCTTACAAGAAACTATTGGTCTCTGTGCTGTAAGACCACATGCCTGTACCATAGGTTAAGGTCAATGAGACCCAGTGGTCTGTGACCTCCAGTCAACCTACTCCTGGTGTTTACATAGTACTAGTAATCAATGGCTGGGCATTAATATGCCATTCATGGGAATCATGGCAACATATTGCTGTCAAAAGCTGCATTGTACTTGGATTGTATTTGTTTAACCTAAACTAGACCCTCTCATCTCCTTTTCGGGATGTTTTCAACATGCTGAAAATATATGATGAATGGGTTTATTTAACTCTAGTTCATTACCAGCTCTCATTTTCCAAAACTTCAGCATTTACCCATTAACACTTATAAAATGATAATTATCCACTTTAAAATTATCAATCCTTAACCCATCACTGTTAAAAGCATTATTGCTGCTCTGCCCCAGTAGCACTAAGCTGTGTCTAGCTGCATGTGCCTCATATAGTTTTACCTGTTTAGAAAATTTTGTAAATATCATGCACATGCATTCACTCTTACCTTAATTTCTCTTATATCCAATAGAAATCTACCAAGTTTTCACCAATTATTCCAAATGAATTTGTCTACACAGTGATTTATTTTTTTCAATTTGTCCAAGTCTTTCACAACTTTTTATGCACTATTTACAAAATTAACATGATCGCTACAATCTGCTAGATCTGCAAGAACTCTATCATCAGTCTCAGAAACTTCAGTGTTTGAATCTAAATCTCGCAAAATATCCAACTTCCGAACATATTTTTCCGTTCCTTGCCCAATATTTTTTAGATTAAACCAGAGAAACTCCTTATTTTTGCTTACACCATCAAGTCTTATGTCCGCCATCATTTACGATATTTCATGAACATAACATGTGTAGTGAAACTGCCCTCCATTAGTAACCCTTGGTTTCTGAACAATTCCAATTTGCACAAAGAAAAGTAAAATCATTTCTGATTGGTTAATATTATTCTGATTCTTGGGGGGGAAAAACAATTGTAACCAATCAGAAATGTTGTATCTAACACACATTTAAAGCGACAAAAGATGGGATCAGCCATTGAATGTAGAAACCGGATCACGTGTATTGATGGGATTGGGGCTGAATGAGTTAAACAAATTCCTCATTTCAAGAGAAAACCTCTTTCTGGTAATAGTTATCTCCAATTCATGTTTTAATTCTTTTTACTATCATTTCATTGTTCAGGAATTTGATGGTGGGGTGACTGGTAATAGGATCAGGTCAGCATATTTTAGAGCAAAGATTTATCACTTGGCAATAATATTTTCAGGATTAAATTGCAAAAATTCAAAATTCATGCGTGGTTTTGGATTCTTTTATATTAGGATTGGGCTACTTTATATTTAGTTTACATTTAAACAATGTTTTTATTTTCAAGAAAATTTTAATGAAGTTCTTTCAGTTAGTTATTCTGTAGAACATCTGTTATTTGAAGGAATAGGGGCCTCGAGTGGTCAGGCAGTCTAAAGCACTCTCCATTACAGGTCACTGCCATCTCACCTCTTTTTGTATGGGTTCGAGTCTCGGATTCAGCCAATTTGGGTATGTGACAAAGCTTGCCAGTAGTTTCTTGTGGGTTGGTTATTCTTTCCGGGGTTTTCTCGGGTTCTTCCTGCACCATTATTACTGGCGGTCATGTTTAGCCTATCTTGTTCTGAAAAATGGCATTAAACCCTACAACAAGAACAACAACAGCTTGAAGGAATGTGAAAAGGCAATCCATCATGTGACATTATTATGTCCCTCAGATAATAAAGGTTTCTAATTACAGTATTTTCCCAGGCCAGAGTTTTTCCAACTTTTCTTATTTATATTCTACTTTTTAGTTGGACTCCTTTTTTTCCCCTACTTTTTCCAAAATGGCCCTAATATTCTTACATTATTTTAATATTATGTTGAAAATTTATTACATATTGCATGAATGGCCATAGCAAAGCAAGTTTAGAATCAGCTAGTAACTCTGACTGGGTGCTTAAAAAGGTATGGGGCAGCCTGGACTAAGGAGTCTGGTAGTATGTGAGTTTGAGAATGCATTTGTTGGGGTTTACAAGGGTTGGTCAAGTAAAGGTTTTGTTTTTTCAGTTATAAACATGAAGATCATACAGTTGTTACTATTTTTCCTTACTTTTCCCTACTATTTTTAAAAGGTTTGTACACTTTATCCCTAGTTTTATATAAAGGTTGCTATAAAAACTGTAATTAGCAAATACTTGTGCAAACATTTCATATCACTACCCTTATTTATGATGCATTGTTACACATTGTTTCCAATGTAATTCATTTCACTACCCTTATTTAGGATGCATTGTTACACATTGTTTCCAATGTAATTCATTTCACTACCCTTATTTAGGATGCATTGTTACACATTGTTTCCAATGTAATTCATTTCACTACCCTTATTTAGGATGCATTGTTACACATTGTTTCCAATGTAATTCATTTCACTACCCTTATTTAGGATGCATTGTTACACATTGTTTCCAATGTAATTCATTTCACTACCCTTATTTAGGATGCATTGTTACACATTGTTTCCAATGTAATTCATTTCACTACCCTTATTTAGGATGCATTGTTACACATTGTTTCCAATGTAATTCATTTCACTACCCTTATTTAGGATGCATTGTTACACATTGTTTCCAATGTAATTCATTTCACTACCCTTATTTAGGATGCATTGTTACACATTGTTTCCAATGTAATTCATATCGCTACCCTTATTTAGGATGCATTGTTACACATTGTTTCCAATGTAATTATTATGCATATTGTAAGGCAGTACTTGTTTTCCAAATAGATTAATATTTTTAAAAAAAATTATATTACCATATATGCATACTTAAAAGATCAGGTCTAACATAGACTCGGATCTGCCATTGCAAGATATGCCAGCAGATCGAGGTTTTTATTGTTTATTCTAAAGATTATTCTGAACAGATTGCAAGATTCAGGTCTGCTAGCATATTATGCTCTGGCAGATATAGGTATATGCAGTTTGCAATTGTCTTTGACATATAAGCAAGTGTAGATGGTACGTTAGAAGGCAAATGTGTGTGGTTATGGACAATTTTTATGAGACCATTTATGTATTTCAGGGCAGATTCTACATACAGATGTTGTGTACATACATTCTCCTAATGCAAGTGCTCAGCAGGAGAAGTCAAAGCTAATGTCTGCTATTTTTAAATTTAGGTTTGTATTTGGTTGTGTTGGAATGTAAAATGGAATCCTGGTTTTGTTTGATTAGAAAATGGAATCGTGTGATAGCTGCTTTGAAAGCGACACAACCAAGAGATAGCACTTGAATTTCTTTTTGTCCTGCCTATTTTATGCATACATTTTTTTTATGGATGGTTACAATTTATGTAACCATCGAAATAAAAGATTCCTGAGCTGTTCTATGATATTGGTTTTTAAAAGAAACATTTAACTCCTGTTACCATGAAATCTCTTTTTCTCTCAGTTCACCATTGCATTTTAGAAACAAAGGTTAATTATTACATGTTTCAAACTGTTTTCCATTTGTTAAATATAATGATGTAGATTTAGTGTAAGTGACAAAATTCCATACTACTAGAGGTTAAACTCATTGTTGTCGAATGTAGGGATATTAAAAAGAGAGTTTTGCGTCCTCATTTCAGATGTGATGTATTTGCAGTAGGAAATGGTGTAGCTTGTAGAGAAACAGAGGCCTATGTATCAGACCTTATCAAGAAGGATAAACTTAACATGAAGTATTGGTAAGTAAAGGGGTGTCATATTTACTCCTGTGTTAGTCTCATACATCTGCAAACAGCATAGACCCTTTATTGCCATCACATAATGAAGCAGCAAATCAAGGTTAATGTTGTTTGTTCTATTGACTACTCCCAACAACATGTATAGATCCAGATCTGCTAGTGCATTATGCAGTTGCAGACCTGCATTTGTGAAGTTTGTGGTTCATCGCTGATCAAAACCTATGGTCTGACATCCCGGACTGTTCATTTATAAAGTTGGACAAGTATATTTGCTAAGTTTCTATTTTTGTGCTTAAATCTCTGTATCCAGCTTTATCTGGCCATTAATACCCTCCGGGCCAACTGAATGCTTGATTCAACTCCTTTCCATGTATAAATTTACATCCTGTAATGTACATACCAGTGACAGATGCTGCCTGGCCATGGGATTGCAGATTTCTCATAATGATGATTGCTGGTCATGCAACTTCTCAAAACCAGTTAGGGAAAAGTCATGCAAATTTTTGCATTTCCCACATTTTTTGGTACCAAATGTGCACTGTTGTTTGTTTTAACACAAACATTTCATCTCAAGTCATGGTCATCCATTTTGCCAATGATCTCAGTCGAGCTGTACAAAGGTAGATTTAGTATTTGAATACAAGCATTTGTATAACTGAGATATGCTGTGGTTTTTGTAGAAACTATCCAGGGGTTAAGATTTTATTGTCGCCCAGAGGGGTAATACAAACAGATCTATTGATCAGCCATAGTGGAAGTTTATAGAGCAATATAAACAGAGTTTTATAAATATAAAAAAAGAAGATAAACAGTTTCTATACGATATTATTGTCTGCTATGGTTGATACTATAAAGCAAGAGGAAATCTTATGTTCTGATGACATGGAAACAGGTGGCACTTGACCACAGAGAAGGGTATTTATCAGCGCGGCAACTAAATTAGTTATGTCCAAGGAGTGATGTAAAGTAACAAAATACATATACCTTGTACTAATAATATAATAATGTCTCTCATCAGCTCCCATTTGGCATTGCCCCCCCCCCCCTTCCCTTCCACAGGATATAGGTGTGGAAGACCTCCCTGTCCTAAGAATATTCTTGGCAGCATCTCTTTTTTTTGTTTGATTTGGATTTTTAATGTAGCTTTAACAATTTTTCAGTCATATCGCTACGATGTCTGCAGTGAGGCAGTTTATAGTGATGTCTAGCACTGAGACATCATGCAGCAGACATGTAGCATGATGTCTCACCCAGTCACATTATCCTGACACCAGGCCGACCAGTCCTAACACTAACCTCTTTATGCTGAGCGTCAAGCGAGGCAGCTGTTAGTACCATTTTTGTAAGTCTTTGGTATGACTCGGCTGGGGATCGAACCGACGACCTCCCGCTTCCGGGGCGTTTGCTCTACCACTAGGCCACTGGAGCGGAGCATCTCTGCTGTGATCATTACCACTTGACTGCATTTTAAGCTATGCAACCAAATTATTGTCAAATTAAAACACGTTAACAAAGCTAGTTTGATTAATTATTAGTGATTTAAGTGGCTAAATGTAATTACTCTAGTCAGATTCTCGCTTACAGCTCATTCTAATTTTAATCCAATGAGTCACTGTAATTAAATTATAGAATTGTCCTTTACCTTCATTAGTGATGATTTCCTTTATGAATGGATTAAATTACAAAGAGTAATGATTAGTTTTAAAAAATATGAAAAAATTGTAAACTGGGAGTGATAAAATGTCAGATTGCCACTGAGTGTGACCAATTGTTTATCCAAAGAGATACAAACTTGAATATGTCATAGCAAATAAGCTAAGAGCCTGGAAAATTTTCAACTACATTGGGTTAATTTTTTCCCTGGAGTAAATTTATTGACTTTGAAGAAAAGGATGTTTTGCAGTTATTGCCCACATTATCCCAAAACTGGCACAGGTTGAAATTCAGCCAGGGCATTTGTCAGTGGAACTGACATTCAAGATTGCACTAACAAAGTTTTATGACATTTCTTAACTTCACAATTGCCCAGGCCAGTACAGTGTATGCATGACACTAATAGACATATGCAGAACATTCCTGAAGTTAGAGTTGCTATTACTCCACTAAAAAAAGTTCTTTTCAAAACTTAGTGAGATTAAACTTTTTTTTTAAATGAGAGCTCGTTTTAACACAGTTTGTCTTGGGGGAGACAAGTTCATGATCATTTTGTTCAAAATCCAGTAGGTAAATATATATCCACGATATAGACAACTTTATAACATCAATGAATGTTTTTAAAAAACTAAATTGTACAGATAATTAAATTGTTTGTTTCTTCATTTTACTTGCTAAAAGAATATAAAAATATATCCTTGCAGTTTCTTTTTAGAACAGGCACTCAGTTCCATTCTAACAGAAACATAGTGCATGTAAAAAGCCTGTGTCTGAGTGTTGCACTCTTGCACCGTTTAAATGGGCATCCAAATGGAACATGGTGCCTGTGCAAGATTACAACACATCTTTGACATCAAATAATTAGGTAAGGTACTGCCCTACTCTACTGATGGTTGTAGATGTTGTAAATAGTTCCATATGCATTAAAAATCAGAATTTTTGTCATAAGGAGTCAGTATTTTTGTACTTGAGACTTGGCAGCTATGCTGTAAGCATTATGTCGATTTATAGACTTGCCTACGACTGGGGACATCATAAGCATTTTAAGTAACATTTGTATATTTTTCGGAGAATTGTCAGACCCATTGTTCATCTGTTGTAAAATTGATTTAATCAGTATAGTATATACCATTTCATTTGTTATTGTATGTGTTCATAAGCTGAGCCAGACTGCAAACCACAGAGATGCAGATCTGTTGGTGCATTATGCAAATGTAGATCTCAGTCTGTTTAGTTGGCACTTGGACTTGTGTTATAAACAAGTATTTACACTAGTTATCATTTTGTTTGTATTCTCTCTTATTTAAATATGTGTTTTTATGTTTACTGTTTATCCTCTTTTCTTTCACAACTTATCACCATGCTTCACAACTTATCACCATCATAGCTCACCATTTTGCCTTTCTGTCCTGGTATGGATTTTGTTTTCTCCATAAGTTCTTTTTCCATAAATTCCATCAAAACTAAGCCTTTATTGTCCAAGCTGGGTTTAGGAGTGTGATTTGTTTCTCAGTGGTCAGTTTCAAAGTTGGAATTCATATGCTGTTTGAGAAAATGTTTTGGTCTTACATGTATTTGCTCAGTGTTATGTCTTACAAGAGCAAATGAATCTAGGTGATAGATTGATGTTAGACAAAATTCAGTCAGTAGTGTACATTACTAAGCATTTAAAGATTATTAAGACATCACCATTACAAAGGGAAAGCCTGTCAAATTTTGGTGAAGTTTATTTAAAACTAATTATCAGTAAATACAAATTGGAATTAAACAATTTAGAACAGTCAGAAAGAATTCAAATCCTTAGTTTTGTTGCCTTTTAATTAAAAAAAACAATCAAGTTCAGGCTGAAAGTTTGCAAATTGTATGATCCTAACACTAGTCTTAAATTCTGTTTCTCATTGAGATTGTGTCATACTAGTCCATAAATTGTCTCTGTTTCTCAATGAGATTGTGTCATGCTAGTCCTTAAATTGTCTGTTTCTCAATGAGATTGTATCATACTAATCCTTAAATTTTCCGTCTCAACGAGATAGTGTCATACTAGTCCTTAAATTGTCTCCATTCTTTGTTTCTCAATGAGATAGTGTCATGCTAGTCTATAAATTGTCTCTGTTTCTCAATGAGATTGTGTCATGTTAGTCCTTAAATTGAATCCATTTCTCAATGAGATTGTGTCATACTAGTTTTTAAATTGTCTCCATTTCTCAATGAGATTGTCAGTGTCATGTTAGTCCTTAAATTGTCTCCATTTCTCAAGGAGATTGTCATACTAGTCCTTACAATCTCTGTTTCTCAATGAGATTGTGTTATATTAGTCCTTAAATTGTCTCTGTTTCTCAATGAGATTGTGTCATGCTAGTCCTTAAATTTTCTGTCTCTCAACGAGATCGTGTCATACTAGTCCTTAAATTGTCTCCATTCTCTGTTTCTCAATGAGATTGTGTCATGCTTGTCTATAAATTGTCTGTTTCTCAATGAAATTGTGTCATGTTAGTCCTTAAATTTAATCCATTTTTCAATGAGATTGTGTCATGCTAGTCCTTAAATTGTCTATTTCTCAATGAGATTGTATCATACTTGTCTTTAAATTGTCTGTTTCTCAACAAGATTGTCATACTAGTCCTTAAATTGTCTGTTTCTCAATAAGATTGTGTCATACTAGTCCATAAATTGTCTGTTTCTCAATAATATTCTATCATTCTTGTCTTTAAATTGTCTGTTTCTCAAATGAGATTGTGTCATACTAGTCCATAAATTGTCTCTGTTTCAATGAGATTGTGTCATACTTGTCTTTAAGTTGTCTGTCTCTCAATGATATGGTGTCATATTAGTCTTTAAAATGTTTGTTTCTCAGTGAGATTTGTGTCATGTTAATCCTTAAATTGTCTATTTTTCTCAATGAGATTGTGTCATACTAATCCTTAAATTGTCTGTTTCTCAGTGAGATTGTGTCACACTAGTCCATAAATTGTCTGTTTCTCAATAAGATTGTATCATACTAATCTATAAATTGTCTGTTTCTC
Organism: Unio pictorum; assembly: GCA_030141615.1. Taxonomy (NCBI): domain Eukaryota; kingdom Metazoa; phylum Mollusca; class Bivalvia; order Unionida; family Unionidae; genus Unio; species Unio pictorum. The sequence continues at coordinate 8,238,024 of JARLTB010000227.1, forward strand.
AATGAGATTGTGTCATATTAGTGTATAAATTGTCTGTTTCTCAATGAGATTGTGTCACTAGTCCTTAAATTGCCTCTGTTTCTCCAAGAGATTGTATCAGACTAGTCCTTCAGTTGTTTCTGTGTCTCAATGAGATTGTCATACTAGTCCATACATTGTCTGTTTCTCCATGAAATTGTGTCATAAGCTTTACCAGATATTGTCAGTGTTTTGTATTGAGAGTGTCATAAGTTTACCACATACATTTAGATTATCATAAGCTGTACTAAAAATTGTCTGTTTATCTCAGAGATTTTCATAATGCTTTACCAAACAGTCTGTGTTTTTCATTGTGTTGTATGATTTACCAAATGTTGTCAGCATTTCTCATTGAGATTTTGTTGTAAGCTTATCAAATATTGTCATTTTCTCACTGAGATTGTGTTGCAAGATCCATTAAATATTGTTAGTTTTTAATGAGATTGTCAAAAGTATTGACCTTAATATGCTGTTGGGTAGTCATTTTACACAAGTAGTTATTCATATGTCTAATACTTATTGCAGCATCATAGACGAGAGTGGGGCTTCTATCTACAGTGTGTCAGATGAAGCAGAAAAAGAGTTGCCTGGTATGGACCCATCTCTGCGAGGTGCAGGTCTGTATAAAGCTTTTCAAACTCATTATTGACCATAGGTATGAAATTATAAATCAATTAAAGATTTTTATTTAAAATCGGTAGCAGGGTACAAACAAACGGGAGAAGTATATTCACACTATAACATACATGCCAACTATTAAACTTTTGGCATAATCATTACACTTTTTTCACTAAATTATGCCTTACATAAGTGTATTCTTATTATGTATTTTCAATATATTCCCCTCGCAAAAAATTAATAATTTGTTTTCTCATTTATATTAATATTCTGTTAATCGCACAAACATTATTCTAGAAAAGATGGCTTCTACTAACTACAACATAAGAGTACGCTTGTCCATAGAATTGCATGCACTTTCCTAATAGTATTATGTTCTATTTATAGCAGCTGCCCTATATCCAAGAAACAACTTTCAAACTTTTGACCTCGGTTTCTATTTATAGCAGATGTATGGCTTAGTTAGGAGATAACAGACTGGTTTTCTGACTTTTAATCTTTGCTCGCAGATTCTTTGTTCTAAAACATATCAGGTACAAAACCAGTATAGGTATTTGGTGCTAGAAGTCAAATCAGATTTATTCTAGTTGATGCAAATATTAGAGCAAACATGGTTTTCAAATAGTTTCACAGATACATTAGAAAAAGGTGAAAGACCAATTCAGAGATGAATACATGAGTTACACAATACAGTGTTACATTCTAGGGCAGCTTCACACCCATTGCAGGCTGTGTGGAAAAGATTTTAATATTGGTCATGGTGGTAAAACAAAGAAACCTTGAATTTACTTGTTTTACTAACTCCAATAAGGTAACTTCTTTTTTTTTTACAGCAGAACTAAATTGTGGACATGAATTTTATAAATGCATTGGTGTTATGTCCCGAGTTCCTAATAGAACACAGACTTCCCCTAGTGGTAGAAGACTGCATTGGTTCTTTGTTCAAACAGATGTTTCCTGATTCGATAATTTCAGAAAGTATGCCTGTGCAAGACAAAATCATTTAATATTGTTAGGTGTTTAGCAGAAGATACTTCACTTAAAATTGCAGAAGCCATGAAAGTTGGTCTGTTTAGTATTGTAACAGACAGGAGTAGTGATTATGATGACAAAGTGCAAAGTCAGAGTGCTTTTCTTTCATCACCCGAATTAACAGCAGATTCCACTTGATTGAAAAAGAGGAACCCCGAGTAGCAGAGTGGTCTAAAGCGCTCTCCGTTACAGATCACTGCCATCTCACCTGTCTGCATGGGTTCAAGTCTTGGATTCAGCCAATGTGGGTATGTGGGAAAGCTTGCCAGTAGCTTCTCGTGGCTCAGTGGTTCTTTCCGGGGTTTTCCGGGTTCTTCCTCCACCATTAATACTGGCCGCCATGTATAGCCTATCTTGTGCTGAGAAATGGCGTGAAACCATAAAAAACAAACACACTGTAGAAAACATTTTTTTATTTGCTTAATAATACTTTGAATAATCATAATTTGGCAGAACTGTATGGAGTTTTCAGCTGATAATGCATCAGTGATGGTTGGAATTCATAAAGGAGTTGCATGCTATAGTTTGAAAAATGTCTCCATCATTGTATATATCAGGAAATGTTAATCCCAGCACCAGTTTATATACATGAGGCAGTTATTCTTGGCACTCTTCCACACCCTAAAGAATTTCCCGATGATGTCGATGGTTGTGCATTTTCTAGTCCAATCCTTGTATGTATGCTTAAAATTGGCGAGGCAGTGCCTAGAGATCGGCTGATATGGAGCCCACAGCACTTTTCTGCTTTCATTGCTGATTATTTACAAAGCTTTCTTCAGCTAAATCAACATTAGCATTTCCATCTGGCTACTCAGTAATGACTGGAAGAAATTATATGACCAAATAACTCGCTTACATAAGGTAAAAGCATCTCAGGTAGCATATAATTGACTACAGGTGCACTATCTTTCGCCAGATATTCAAAATGTATTTATACAGTGCTATGCTGACCATGTAATGGGTGCTATTCTGAAAGAGAGAAAGAGAGAGAAGACACAAAGTACTATTCCATAGTTGTTGATGCAACTCCTGCATGCTGTATTTTGAAAAATGTCTCCATCATTGTTCATATAATAATAATAATAATAATAATAATGAGGACTTTGTATAGCGCCTAATCTTTCGAAGCTCTAAGCGCTTTACACCATCAATAATGATATGACTACACTACAGAACAACAAATGACAAAAACAATGAAATTGGAAAACATAAAAACATGCTGAAAATGTATAAGATACAAAACATGATTAGGTTGTCATTGCCATATGATGCACCATGTTGCAGGAAAGGCTGCACATAAATTAGAAGAATTATTGAAGTATCAAGTTGGCACTCTATCTGACAATGAACTTCAAGTTTTCATTTTATTTCCCAGCTAAACGACCCAGTAACTGGAAGATATAAATTTCCTCTTCTTTGTCAGGTTATGAAAGAAATAATGATTATTTGCCATTCTAATGCTGACTGTGAGAGATTGTTCAGTATTGTTAACAAATATAAAACTGATTTCCGATCCAGGCTCTGTAACGCAGCAATTAGTGCTCAACTGGTGTGCAAAACATTCATAGTCTCAGCTTGTACAAAGTGTTTTGACATGTAATATGAGAGTCTGTTGATTGCTAATTGATGTTAAAATTCCAGAGGGTTAAATAAATCCTTTTGTACATATGCTTATTGAATTTTAATCATGATATATGTAGATTACTCTTTTCTGCTCGGATCACTCGTTTGTCCACATGGATTACACTTTCTCCTTGCCAAGGGTTGGTATGCATGCTATAATCCAATTGTTGGCTTTTCTGTGTTTGGTTTAAATACAGGTTTTAGACTTGGTGGAGTTGGTTATGGAACCAAACTAACTTTGCAGAGGTAGCTCAGATGCTTGAATCTACTCATGGTCCTGTCTGAAAGGGACATATTGAAGGTGAATGGGACAATCAGTCTTTTAAAGTCCAGACAAATTGAACAGAAGTCTAAAAAATAGAGACTTGGCTGGGCTTGGGGAAAAATACCCATGGGAGGTGACATTTACATCTATTAGACATGAATTGTGTGCAATTGTGTATTACTCATGGCAGGTGAGTTGTATGCTGCCATTGTGTTTGTTGAAACAATTTACATAACTCGCGAGATTTAAAAAGTCATTGATTTCCTTAGGGTTTGGAATGGCTGTTTCTGAAACTTAACTGTAGATCATATTGCCTTTGGTACATCAGACCATACTTCTGAACTTCTCCAATGCTTTTCCATATTAACAAAATCTTCTTATGACCATCATTTGGATGGATATATTATCTTTGAGCTTCCATTAGTTTTGTAAAAGTTGTTGCTCCATTTTGACTAAACAACTTAATGCATCATTTAACAGTTTAGTGTATTACAGTGAAACTTAGTACACATTATGGTCATTATCAGAAGATACACATATTGACCAATGAAGGTATTTGCACTTTTTTCACAAGAGTTATGCCCTTTTTTGGTGGATTGGACTTGTCCTCATCAAAAGGTACAGTGAGGGTGCCATATCGGTTGAGGTATATTTGTGAGAAAATTTCTCACATTACTCCCATTTTTTTTAATTTGCAGTATCAATTGGAAGACGACTCTTGGACCCCTTAGCAGAGCTTGTAAAAATAGAACCAAAACATATTGGGGTCGGTCAATATCAGGTGAGGCATTAATCAGGTTAAAAGTTTGTGTAAATAAATATGCAGTCAAACCGGTCTTACTTACAGCTATATAGCAAGTACTTTCCTAAGGAGACAAGTATTATTCAGTCCTCTTGAAATGTTGTGCATTTGTCTATATATAATTGGATACATCTTTGTTAGTATTACAAATGAAAAGATGTTATAGTGACCTAAAATGTTATACTTTATCAATATAAGTGAAGTATTTGTGTTTAGTTCCTGACAAATGGTTAGCAACTAGCTAGCTACATGATATGTCATGATATGTTGTTTTAACTGTGGTGTCAAAATGACACATCTAGATCTAGCATTTTAGAAAAACAAAGTGATATAAAGAATTGGCAATTCCATAGCTATATAATGACCTGGAAGCTTGAATAAATGCTATGGGGTCACTGAAACATGTTTTCATGATGGATTTGTAATTTTTTTTTTTTTTTTCAAATTGGTTTTGATTTTGTAAGAATGTTGTCTTGAAACAGACATTGATCATTTTATACATGATTTTGTAATATAATAATTGTCTCCAGATTCGCTTGGTGTATTTATAAATACAATTTTATTGAAAACTTGGAATTGTGAAGATAAAATTAATAATTTCAAAGTATACATTCAGTAAATGATTTTAGTTCATTATTAGCTAGAATGAAACATAATTAGGAGGAAGTTTTGTGTTTTTCTAATACTGATCTTTTTGAATATATTTGCAGGTTAAGCTAAATCATTTTGTTAGATTTCACAAATTCGTTCTGTTACTGATATATATGAGTAAATAGCTGTATTTCTTCTTTAGTTTTTCTGTCTGCACAAGTTCAAATCTTAAATTTGGCTAATGTGGGTCTGTGAGAAAGCTTGCCAGTAGCTTCTCGTGGGTCAGTGGTGCTTTCCAGGGTTTTCTTGGATTCTTCCTTCATCATTATACTGCACCGAAAAATGGCATTAAACCTTACAACTACAACAACAACAACCATTTCATTATGGTTTTAAGTTAAAGTGTGCATAATTTCAATATCTCCATTTGTCTTCCTCAATTTGTTCCCTCTTTTACTTTTTCTAAATTTTGCACCTTTACAATGTCTAGAGTTTGTGCTTTATCACTGCTTTTTATAGTGTACATATCAACTGCCAGAAAACTTGAGGAACAAAATTGGTTTACTTTTCACTTGAAGCTGGACATTTTTTGTGTGGATGAGATTTTTTTTATAGAGATAATTCATGAAGAAATTATTTAAAACAACAAAAAGAAAGCTTACAATATCAAACATTAATCTTGCTTGGAGAAACCATCTTAGGAAAATAATAAAAAAAACACTTTTTCTTTAGTTTGTAAGAATGAACATAAGCCAGGCACATGTACAGTGTTCCCATGCTACTGGGAGAAAAATCCAGGTGATATTATAGATTATTTCTGAGGGGGGAAAGTCCTTGAATTTTGCAAATATTGATGAAATTGGGGGAAACAATGAAGAATTTTCCACGACCATTTGATGACAGAAACAAATACAAAATTGAGTGATAATTGAACTGATCATGAGTTTAATTTTTTATTCTGACCAGAAATATTTGGAGGATGAGTACGGATAATTTTGGTACTTGCCATAAATATTTTTGAGTGGTCAATCCAAATCCTCATCAATTAGATTTGTCTAATAGACTGTAGATCTACCAACTCTTATGATTTTGCCATGAGTCTTACAAAATGACGTGTAAAATACAGAATAAAAAGCAAAAACTACAGAAAAAATATTGTTGTCTAAAAAAAATCCAGATAATTGGTTCATCCCTGCTTGATTTGGATTTGGTTTTCATATTAAAATTATTGCCGTTAGTCAGGGAACCAGATTAACTGTACAGCAGTACCTCATCAAGCAAGCGATGCATGTTGAAGACGAAATGGAAAATAAGCCTCCTAAAAAGTGTGAATAATCTACACAGAATAATAAAAAGGAATATTCAGATTCTTGTGAATAAAAGCTGGAAGGAACACAATTATGTTTATTGGAATCACATGTTAATTTGAGTATTTCTCGTGGGGGAGATACAATTGTGTCATCATGTGAAATGGAAACAAAATCCAAGAATTACATCAAGTTGAGAGATAGCAATAAGCTATTTAGCTGCATAGGGTTTGGAACTGAAGTTTGTGCAGCTGTATTGTTGCTGCATGTTTCTAATATTGAACTTTTAAAAATACATTTTCCACTTTACAATTATGATATTTTGTTATACCTTACTGAAAAATGGTGAAACTTGTGGGGGGAAAAAAACAGCTTACCGAGACAGTCTCATCAAGGTTGGCGGGGTGAGACTGGTTAGTTCACAGACAGCTCCATATTGGTATGTTTTTTGTGTAGAAGGTCTGAAGACCAGTCTAGTGTCACAACAAGCCAACTTTTCTGTGACATCACCAGTTTCCATTTTGGTATCTAAAGCTATCAAAATTTATTGTAATAGAGTTTTTTTTGGTCCCAAATTGCAGATATTTTGGCTGGTGTGTACAGATTTTCATGATTGAGTTTTGACAGCTCTTTTTGAGAACAGCTTACATTATAGAATTCTGTTTTAAGAATATTTTCAAGCACCACCATTAAGGTCGGCAACAAATGTGTTAGTAAACGATTATACTTTATTGGATATTAGTTACTTGGCTGGTACCAAGTTGGCAGAAAAGAACCTGTCTTTGAAAAATGTAGAAAATACCTCAGACTAAACTTAGTAGCTGAACAGTTAAGATTAACCCATCACTGATTTTTCTTGAAGCAAATGACTTTGGCTATGCCTGACTTGTTGCACTAGATTTAGCTGGTACCAGATCGCCTGGGAAACATGTTAAGCTTGCAGGTATATTGTTCATTTCAGAGGCAGCAGTCTGAATAAATGAGTGAAGCTTTTACATGGGATGTCATGGTGTGACTGGAATCTGTCTTGACATTGGCTGTTAATGTTCCTTTTTGATTATGAGCAGTTATGATTGTGCATAGATTCGTATATTTTAGCACACCTGTATAATAACTTATGTATTGTCACTTCAGCATGACATGCCTCAGGCGCAATTGAAGAAAGCTTTAGACTCGACTGTAGAAGAGTGTGTCAGCTTTGTTGGGGTAGACATCAACACCTGTAGCAAACATCTTCTAAGGTACAGTATGTAATTAAACAGCTAGATTTTCATAGAATTTGCTTATGTCCATTTTATAGAATGTTGCTGTATGCTTCCACCAGCCCCATGTCAAGTTTTACTATCTGTAATGTTAATATTACTAAGGCTTTTTAATGATGTTAGTTTTGTGTAATAGATCTTCCTGCGACCCAGGATATATCATTTACTGATAAGATGTGTTTTAGTGGGGACACATATAACATATGGAAAGAGTTCAGGACTTTGATTGTTCAAATATATATATAGATTTGAAGGTCAGTTACAGAGAAAATATTCAAAATGTAATTTTTTCTTGGTTTTTTTGTTGTTGCCACCATATGACAGTTAAAAATCTGATTCTTCATTAAAAATTCTTTTCAGGATAAATATTTTTGCAGTTAATGGTCACAACTTATAATCAAAAAACAAAAAAAATTGGCTATTGTTTTCCATTTTAATTTCTAAATGATGATAGATGCCAAAAATATGGATATAAGTTATAACAAGTCATGGTGTTTAGTATTAAGAAGTGTTTTTTAGGTAGGCACTTTTGTTGATTCTTTTTTTTTTTTTGCAAACGCAATCAGATTACAAAGTTTTCTAAATGTTGATATATATAAAAAAATGAGTTTGGCATAATTTAGGTTATCTTTGGTAGAAAATGATAGAAAGAACAAAAAGAAAAATATTTCAAATTCAGGGTACAGAAATTTAAATTGCAACACATATTGTCTTTAAATCTTTGCTTTGCTTTATAGACTTGTGATGGAGAAATTAGAGCAAGAAATATCAAATGGATCCAAGCAGATACATTATATGTGTTTCCCCCTTCCCCCCCCCCAAAAAAAAAGACTCCATTTACCATTTCAAAGAACTGCAATTTATTTTCAAAGATAATTTTAATAATTGAGTTCCGCAGCATTTATTTTTTCAGTAGGTTTATATAATATAAAAGTTTGTAAAATAAATAGACAAATATTACTTCTTTATTTGAATTCAAAGGTTTGTTCATACTTCTTCTCAGTAATTTGTCTTTTTTTTATTTCATAAATTATTCAGTAGAAATTTATAATAATAGTGAATATGGGTGTTTAGATATGGAAGATTTAAAAAAAAAAACAAGTTTAAACAGAAGCTTCTATAATTTTAATTTTAAGGTATGTTAAAGAGAGAGGGAAATTAAATGTATCTGTGAATGAAGAGTATGTTTTGTCTCCATAGATGGATATAGCTGTGGGTTGGGTTGATGCATACAGTAAAACACTTAGGCATTGTTTGAATCAAAGTCTGGTCACAGTTTGACCTGTAATGGTCTTAACACTGCCTCTACATGTCAGTGTTTGTTGAATGATGTACCTGATGGAGACAAGATGCTACACAATTGTGAGCAAATGTGCACCCCAAAAGTTCAGGCTGCAGACATGTTTAAGAGATATTCAGTCATTGGTAGCCACTGGTTTGCTACCCATTCTTGTGCTTTCAAAAATGCTTAACACATTAACCCCTAGCGTTGAGTTTACGAGGCATGAGGTAGTAGCCTACTTCCAGGGTCTGTAGTGTCATGGTCATGCATGATACACTTAAGTGGGTGGTATTATAGAAAGGTAGACAGATTTAGCTCAACAAAGATACCAAATAAGCTGGACATTTTGGTTGCACTACAAAATATAGAGGGAAAAACCAAACTTTTTGGACCTGTTTTTTTTTTTCCACCCAAAATTCACCCTTGGTCGGAATCTGATTTTGTGTCCAGATTTTAGACTTATGGCCTCAGATCTAAGCAGACTGGTCTGATGTGCACACAGACAGGTGAACCTGTGCAATTAGTTGGATAAGGTGGACATTTTGAATAAAGAGTCTTCTCCATACGAAAATTAGGGGTCAGTTAAGCACCAAAACAAACAACAAAGAACTCCAACTTTTCACCTTCTGCTCATGTGCCAGTAAACTAACCAATGAAAAACATTTTCTTTAACACAACTAGGCATTTGCCTAATGGAAAATTGCATGGAAGTATTAGGATGTATTCAGAAATAGTCCCCAAAATGTGTTTCCTACTCCCATTTAATGTAAAAACAGCAAAAACTTCCAGGGATTAATGTGTTTAGCACTTTGTCACACAAAACACTTGAAACAAAAAGTTTTTTGGATACATTTACACTTTGGTGTCAAGTCCAGTTAAGTATTTTACAGGGATGTTGTTATATCTCTTGGTCCTTTCAGAAAGCTAAATTTCCTGGCATTTGCAGTCTCATAACCCCTATATCAGTTTTGTTTCGAGATATAAATTACTGTCTTTTTTGCCATAGCAACAGCTCCAAGAGTATAAACTTTATTAATTAGCTCTAAAGATCAGGATTTGTCAGATTCACCATGACAGAGTCTTCTTTATTTGTACCAGTCTATTAAAATGTTAAAAGCCTGGAGTTCCATATCTTACGAAGATCAGATAGATTGTCAAAACAGAATTATGCCTAATTCAACATTCCTAGTTATTTTCAAAGGATTATTTACAATAAGGAAGAATAAATAGGTGGGTTTTTTTTTTTACCTTTTTATACCAGCACAATAAACGGTCAGGTGCTTCAGAGAAGTTCTGTTTTTATTCGGAATAAATATGGATATGCTTGAGTCTAATTTCTGTTTGCATGGTATCAGCTTCTGTAGCTTATTGAAAAGGGCAGACTGGCTTTCTGTTAAAAATTTAAATATTATCAAAATGTTTGCAGCAGTCTTCAGGTAGTAAATATGCACTTAATTACATTGTTTTAGCATTTTGATATATGAAGTTATATCTTTTGTTACTGGTTATATATATATATATATATATATATATATATATATATATATATATATATATATATATATATATGGCATCTTGTGAAGTTCTGGTTTATGTTGTTTAGTCTTTAATGATACTACTTAAACATGCATTTTTATTTCATAGCCATATATCATAAATGGCAAAATGTAGAGTTTAGATAGTCCAGTGTGTTTTTAGATTTTGATATGTGTAGTGGTAGTGATAAGTACATCTGGAGTAATACGTAAGTTGTACATGCTTGGTGTCTTGTCAAATTCCATTTATATCCTTTATCACTGCTCATCTTTATATGGTGGTGATGGGTGGCCCATTTCTTGATAATATCACAAATCCTATGGTTTCAACTATTTTTCATATGTCATGCTTTTATGGAATCGGTGACTTTAGGAATAAGGATTCAAACATTGTTTCAAATAGTTTTCTTTGTCTTTAAATAACTTTATTTTCCTGTAGGAGAGTAGCTGGTCTGTCAGATAAAAAGGCTCAGAAAATTTTGGAGATGCGAGAGAAGAATGGCCCATTCACTTGTCGACAGCAGCTTATGTCTGTAACTGGACTTGGGGGAAAAACCTTTGAACAGTGTGCAGGATTCATCAGGGTACATAATCTTGTTGCCAATTTTGAGCATGTACACCAATCACAGGATGACCAAGGGTTAGTACATGGAAGGTAGTTTATATGTTGTGTACTGTAGTTATTAGCTCAGCTGGCCCTATTTGAGATCCTTTGTCCATTATGTGTTGTGCATTATCCATAGTTTGTCATTTGACCATCAATGATTTCTTCTTACAGGTCTGGAAGCAATATTTCTGATCTAATTTTTGATCAGACTTGGAATATGGGTTCATGGTAAAGATCTTGCACGAGTTAACGAATAAGATGACAGAAGGAAACCTATGTTGATCTGCCATTAAATACAGCCATATTTACAAACATAAGAGAAACATTTAAGTGACTTTGCAAGAAATGCTCAACTGAATTTTCCCAAAGTTAAGAGGTAACCTACCAGCATAGAGGGCTTTAAAATTTGTATAAATGGTCATCAATCACGAAAAGCAGAAAAAAACATTTGCATATCTTTATCACAAATAAACATAATTTAGCATTCTGGAAAAAGGGGCCTTTCATTATAGGACAAATGATGCTGATTTGCCTTCAAATATTTATGAAGACAGAAAAACCAGAGAAACCTTTTGACTGTTGTTCCCATGATAGATGCAATTGACACCATTAGAATTTGAAAAAGGAAGCATCCTTCTGACCCAGATTTCTTGACCAACTGTGATTGCATTTGGCTGTTGAGCAGATGACAGCCACGTGAGTGATCTCAGGCCTCTTAGTATGCATTTACTGTATCTATGAACCGGGCAGAGAGGGATATACATATCCATATCATCTCATCCCATGGCATCCATCATATCCATCCCATACCATCCTATGGCATTTGTCATGACCATCACATTCCATCGCATGACATCTGTCCATCATATGGCATCACATAACATCTGTCATGTCCATCCCATCGCATCACATGGCATTTGTCATGCCCATCATATGGCATCACATGACATCTGTCATGTTCATCATATGGCATCACATGACATATGTTATGTCCATCCCATTGCATCACATGGCATTTGTCATTTCCATTCAATCCCATCACATGACATCTGTCATGTCCATCATATGGCATCACATGACATCTGTCATGTCCATCCCATTGCATCCCATCACATGACATCTCATGTCCATCATATGGCATCACATGACATCTGTCATGTCCATCCCATTGCATCACATGGCATTTTGTCATTTCCATCCAATCCATCATATTATATGTCACAATATTTGTGTCTTCTGAATGTTTTTAATGACTTTTCATGGTTTGAAAACAAATTTATTCTAAAGTTTGAATAATAAAGACCTAGGTCAAGGTTGATTGTTACCTATGTGAAGCTAAAATTAACAGTTATGACACCTTTTAGACTTAAGTTCTTGGTCTTTCAGTTAAATTATAATTTTTGGATCATCCATGTTATATTACCACATTTCTAGCTTTCTTTCAAATTTGATTTGCAGAGCTGCAGATGTTAAAATTGATATAGGAGAACAACAGAAAGGAAGGAAAAGAAAAGCTGTCACAAGCAAATCTACAGCCAAGAAGAGAAAGTTGGTCAGTTTGAAACCCAATCCACTCGACATGACATGGATACACCCCGAGTCCTATGAATTAACTTACAAGTAAGTTCAAGGCCGATCTTGTATTAGAGAAGAAAATGAATTCAATGACGGTACTTTGGTGATTACTTTTGATTCCTTCCATAACAGATATGGCAAAAGTTTACACTATATGCCTGTAATTACAAGTCTGTATAACATTTCATATAACACCAGCTTGAAAACACCAGTAGTCTTCAGTATTATTTTGTATGTGGCTTTAAATAGTATGGATTGCAACATAGGTTTTACTTTTAAAGTAATGACATGGCACTGTCCATGATTCATAAAACCTTGAAAAGTCCTTGAAGTTGATGGGTTACTTGAAAACTCCTTGAATTTCAACAACAAAAATTGTCTGTGAAAAGTCCTTCATTTGTTTGGAAAACTTAATCTTTTTTCACCAGACTTTTTTAATTCAACTGAATGAATACAAAACTGAAATTAAATATATAGTAGTTGTTTAAATTTTGTAATTAAATTTTATTATTTATATATTCCCCCACCTCCTTCAGCCCAGAAAAATAAATAAATAAAATGGGAGAAAATTGGGTGCATAACATGGTTTGTTACTGACTGTAGTGGCATGTTAATTATTTGTGGTGTTTTTTCTACATTTATACCTATTTATAATGAACAAAGTAATAAATGGAGGAAAGTTAATTGTCGTAAGAAGAAAATAATCCTTGAAAACCTTTGAATCTCAGGATAAACTTTGAAATGTCCTCGAGTCAGAATAATCCAAAGCTGTACTAAACATGGAGTCAACTAGAAGGAAGAAAAAGTGAAATTGTTGATTATATTATTTTGATTTCGAATTATGTTATTTCCAGTAATAAATATTCCCTAATATTTATTTTTTTTATCATTATTGAGATTATTGATAGTAGTATAATGTATATCACATTTTCTCAGAAATTTAGCCATCGAGTCCTCCTATACCAATACGTATATTTAATTATTATTTATTTCTAATGCCAGGATGGAAAAGTCTGCACAGTGATTTCATGTTTATATTTGAAGAAAGTCTTTATTTTATTCCATTTCAGATTGGTTGATAGAATGAACCTCAATCTTACAGATTTAGGACGTACGATGTTTGTAGATACAGTCAAGCAGTATTTAAGAAATACTTGTGAGTACCATGTAGTTTCTTAATTTGTATATTAATTAATAATTAGTATTATATTAATAATGAGGACTTTGTATAGCACCTAATTTTTAGAAGCTCAAAGTGCTTTACAACATCTATAATAATGTGAATAATAATGTGACTACAAAAAAATAAAACAAAAACAAACACCATGAAATTGGAAAACAAAAAAATGATGAAAATATTTATGGTAGGAACCATTATTAGGTCTTTAAGTTTGTTCTTGCAGTTGAAAAAGGTGAGTTTTAAGAGCACTCCTGAAAGGGATAACTGTGTCTTTGTGTCTAATTTAAATGGGCAATTCATTCAACGTTGCTGGGCCCTGGTATGCAAAAGAACATTGTCAATGTGACTGTTTTCATATTGGGAATAATGAGTATACGATTGTCAGAAGAGGAGCGTAAGTATCTCAAGTTTTGCATTTACGTCACTTGTTGGTCAGAGTTATGCAATTTTGGATTTATCATGGTGAGTAGTACATCACTGCCCTTCTAAAGTGGGTTCATGTTCGGAACAGATACTGACAGTTTTATTCTTTTTCAGCTTTCAAGGCTCTTAGTGAGGAGTTGCAATCTGGAACCCATACACTTAAGCTAATATTTGATGCTCTTGTCCGACCGCTTACATTTGACTATAGAGAAGGTCAGTGATACTGCTTTCATACCATATATACTCTTATGAACTACATACATATTTTTGTTGTCACATAATGCATGAACAAATATGGATCCCTGAAGTTAAGAGTTACAGTAGAACAAACAACATAGACCCTGATTTTGCTGGTCCATTTTGTGATAGCAGATCAAGGTTTATATTGTTTGTAGTTGGACTCGCTTACAAGTGATTATATGCGGTATTTGATTTTACCTATTAACTTTTGGACATAATTTTTGTTGATCCAACCCTGACAGTAGCTTGACATGTGACCCCCCTTTTGTATGTTTGTGTGTGTGTGTGTGTGTGTGTGTGTGTGTGTGTGTGTCAATACATCTACTCCCTATCACTGTTAAAGTTTTTTTAGTAAGGTAAATAACAGGCGTGTTTGAAAAAAAAGGCCTCTTATTGGCTTTATTTTTTTAAAATTTTGCATCAGAGATTTCAGGAAAACGTTTGATAGATAAATATAGAATTTACTGTAAACCCATTATAATGTCACCCTTCTTTCAATTGAAATTACTTGTTTTCCACCAGGTTTTATTTGCAGTAAAATCTCCAAATCAAGAAACAGCACTTTGAAATTTAAAGATCAGTTTTCATGTGACTGTGTAGGTTCCATATTTCATTTACTTTCTCAGCTAAAATACCATGGGAGCATGACATCCAAAATAAACAGTGTTTTTAATAGATTTCTTGTAGGGGGGCCCCCGAGTGGTCTAAAGCGCTGTCCGTTACGGATCACTGCTGACTCACCTATGTCTGCGTGGGTTTGAGTCTAAGACTCTGCTAATGTAGTTATGTGAGAAAGCTTGCCAGTAGCTTCTCGTGGGTTCGTGGTTCTTTCCGAGGGTTTTCCCTGGTTCTTCTTCCACCAATAATACTGGCCGCCATGTATAGCCTATCGTGTGCTGAAAACTGGCGTTAAACCCTAAAAAAAAAAAAAAAAAAAAAGATTTCTTGTACAATACAAAAATATTTTTAAAAATATGTCAAAGTAAATATTCCCACATTTCTTGGCATTGAATTATGAATGTTAAGTGTATGCTACTTGTTACTTGTCAATAAGTGCAACCGCTACTACAATGGTGGCATGAGCCAATTACAGCCTAACCATCCCATGCAGTTGTATCTGCATTAAATTTACCTAATTGTTTAAACACTACATAGCCACAAAGCACAGAGAAAATAAGTGTGACTCATTATCAACTGGACTTGATGAGATTAATCTGGTTCAGATGGATATACAAATCAACATGCCCATGGAGAACCACAGGTGATTGCTGCGTTGAGTTTCTGCCAGGGCAGCCATGCCATTATGATGTTTCTGTTAGCTGAAAATAAAAAGCTTCAGTGGACAAGTTGGATTTTCTCATTAGACCAATTTTGGCCCCTATATAAATAATGCTCTGTTTTAATTCTACATTGATTCAGTTTGGCAACCTCACTGTAATAGATCTCCATTATTAAATTGGAATTTTGGCCAAGTTCAGCAAATATGGGTATAAAAAAATTAAACAATGCTTACATTAATCTTATTCAGTGGAGAAACACATACAACTGTATGTCCCTTATTTTTGCAAAGTGTAGATTCAGTGATGTAAATATCTTTTTTTTACAGTTTTTCATAACATGAGGTTATTTTTGGTCTTATTTTTACTTTCAGGATTTGAAAAGCCTCTTTTCCGCAGTTCCTTGAGCAGCATGGATGAGTTAAAGACGGGGAAACACCTGACAGGAAAAGTAACAAATGTCACACACTTTGGTGCTTTTGTTGACATTGGTGTTGGTAAAAATGGTCTAATCCACATCAGTCAAATGAGACTGAACTCTTCATCGGCTAAACAAAGTGTAGAGTTGGGAGACAAAGTTGAGGTGGAAGTGATCAGCATGGACTCTGCAAGAAACAGGATTGGACTTAGGCTGGTGCATTTTCTGTGATAAATCTTGTGGTTGTGTTCCTTCATATCACCAATGTAGTGACAGATGACGAATTGTAATCCATATCAGACCTATTCATGTGCTACATATATCATTTCATGGAATACTTGTTTTCAATTAGAGCAGCTCATACTTGTACCTGTTGGACATAGACACTGAAACAATGTACACAGTTATACTAACCCTGCTTGACATAGACACTGAAACACAATGTACACAGTTATACTAACCCTGCTGATGCGAAATGGAAATACAGGCTTTCAAAAAATTAAAATCTCAACATAAAATATTATTTCAAATTTTAATCAGACATTTTTTCTATTTGTCCTGTCCAAGTCTTTACCAGCTTCCTTGCATATGGAACATTTCATACCTATGAACATGAAGTCAGGGCCAATTTTTGCAACCATCGGTCCTGAAATGTACGCATAGATTGCTTTGGGGGGGGTATGTTTTTCAAAGAACACATTGGATCTGATTGAGCTTATGTACAATCCATGCATACACGCCAAGGAAAAAGCAGAATCCAGGCAGAAAAAGTGTAATCCATATATAATATGAAAAATTTCAATAAACAATGATTTATTTACCTCTCTCATCTTTTAACATCCTGTAACACTTTTAGCTTTGCACACATCGCCTAGACCACCATCTTAAGACTTTTGGTGCCAAATATTAATATTCTTTCCACACGGCTTGGAATAGATGTCACGTGATGCTGCACTCTTGTCTTAATATTTAGAGGATTCTGTTATTATTTGTTTTGTTGTTTTTGTTGTTACCTTTTTCTAATTCATCTGGGAAATTTTTGAAAGGAGATATTTGATAGAATTAGAGGTTGAAAGTAGAACCAGGTTAGTTATAAATAGAACATGATACTGTTAGGAAAGTGCACACAAGTCCACGGTCAAGCATACTCATATATTGTAGTTACGTAAAAGCTGTCTTTTCTAAAACACATCTGTGGGATTAATGGAATGTTAATAATAATGAGAAAACAAATAAATGACTTTTTTGGAAGGTGGATATACCGAAAAAGCTTAATCCATATACATTTAAGCGTAAATTGTAATTTAGTGAAAAACAGCGTAATGATTATGCCAAAAGCGTAATAGTTTGCATATATGTCCATGTGAAGCAGATGCTTGACTTTCAAACAATCAATTGCTAAAAAGATTGTATGAGCCCTAAATAAGACTTCAAGGATTTTGTTAAAAATGAGAACAAATTATTTTGGCACAGTACTGACAAGTCATATTTCTGTTACACCTACATTGTACAGATTTAAGTGTTAGATTCAGGTCTGTCATCTTTGCTACTCATGGTTCCGATAAACTTATCTACACCTTGGCATATCAAGGAGTTATTTCTGTGCTACAGGTCTGTGAATTTCATTGGATGCAGCAGCAAGCCACTGCATCCAGTCAAAATTAAGTTCAAACGTGATCGAGACAAGGGGAGCACACAATTTGAATGGACTGATAAACAAGCAATTTTCCAGTTCCATTTGATATGTACTCACTTTAAAGTGATGTCCAACTGCAAACAACAATGATCCGGATCTGCCATAATGTACCAGCAGGTCAGGGTCTCCATTCTATTGATTACAAGTTACACCATAGATGCAGATCTGTCAGTGACCTATGTAAAGACAGATCTTGGTCCGTGCAGTTGGAAGTATACTTATAAGTGAGGATATATGGTACTCATCAGATATATTTACATGCAACAAACTGTAAAAATACATATATTTACTTACCATGTTCAAGTTCAGTCTATGATTACTCCAAAAATCCCGGAAGCAGCTGCAAAAACCAGTAAGAGATGGGAAATGCACATTTCCCATACCAAGTCTGTATACTTGGGACTAAATTTCCCCAGTGACCATTTCTTTGGTGTCGTATCAACAATATAATGCAACCATCGCTATCTGGAGCAAAAAATGAATATAGAATTGCAGTCTGGGTTCACAGTTTCGAGTTTTTACTTTCATGAAGAACAAAGTGCTATATATTCAACATGTAAATTGAATAAAACTTAAGAAAAGTATTTAATATTTATTCCATCAACTGATAAAGACAGAGTATAACAATAAATGTTGACATGAGATTTTCTTCGCTTGTCATGATTAGATTATTGCTATTCATCTTTAGACCCCCAAAAAGTCAAATTTCATTCAAGGGAAAAATTCAACCATTTTATCAAAAATGACCAAAGTACAGTTGAGGTATAAACACAAAATTAATAAATGATAAAATTACTATATCAGTATTAACATTGAAATTCTGTCATATTTACTTGCCATGTAAGGTACAGATTGTAACATTGATCAAACTAATGTGTTCTTACCATAAATCATGATGATGTAGATGAGAAAACATGCATAGAGATAATATTTGTTGTTGAATTGTGTATTCTATGATTTGAAATTTTGTTGTATGCATAATTTTTGTTTTTATTGGTGTATAATGCTCATCAACTGCTTTGACATGGATGGCTTTCTTGCACCAGAATCAGAGTGCTACACTGATGTAATTATTGGTATTCTATTTTGTGATGCAATTGCTAAGGTACACATTCACATAATAACTTCAATCAGTCATTACAAGCCTTTTAGTGATCATAGATATTCAAGTGTTAAAGGTTTTAGGATTGGTTGGTTTGGTTTTTTTTTTATTGTACACAAGTTGTCAGGATTTAACATGTTTCCCATACATCACCACCTGACCAAGTGTATGTGGCATTACCATAAGATTATTTTTCATAATGAGCTTTACTTTTGTTTGTTTACTTAGACACAACACACATGCACACATTCACACATAAACATGTACACTCTCAAATATTGTACAAAAGAACCACTCAATTACAAACCCCACAATGTTTTACATTGCTTGATTGTTTCTTTAATGTGAAAGTAAAACAAAACTAAGAAGTGAAACCCAAATGTGACAAAAGGGTCCACTTTTTCTTAAACTTGTTGGTTCTGTTACTCATTTTGACAACATATTATTCCAACCTTTTGTACAATAAAACTATTTTTATAATATACGATAAATGTGATGTTCGATGCACAACTTGATCTATATATAACATATTTTGCAGTGAAGATTAGAAAGTTGAAAAGATCAAATTTATTATTTCCTATAATTACATCTCATCATGTAATTTTTTAATTCATTAATAAATAAAATTTATTTATTTCCTATAAAGACATATTATTGTGTCTTTTTAAAATTTGAGTCCTGATTTGGGATCTATTCTACAAATAATTTCCAAAAATGTAAATTAACAGTCATAGAATAAATGTCCAAATTTGTTCTGATCCCTTCTTACAGAAGGTGAGGTTATTACTTAAATTAATCCTTTTCAAAATTATGTTTGTGGCAATATTTCTGTGTAGAAAAAAAAATTAAAGCTAATGAGTTTTGTGTCTTTTGTACAAAATTAGTCAAACAAACAAGTTGGACCATTCATTTGCACCAATCGCACCCTCTAGTTACCTGGACCAAGTTTCTTATTTACAATTTGGCTTTTGTATCTGGTTTTTATTAGATCTAAATGTATTCTTTGTTCTTACCCTAAGGAGCTTAGTTTAGTTGATTATTAAATGGAAATTATTCCACTTTCAAAAAACTTTCATTTTCTTTTTCTCTTTCACTGATATCTTTGAGATATGAGCAAAGTACTTTATAAGATTATTAGTTTGTGTTGTTTGTTGAATCATCTTTAATTCTTCCTTAATAAGTGTATGTCTTTTTACCATCTTGCTTTGCCACTGCAAATAAACCTGAAAAATAATATGTTCAGTTCATTTTCTATATGGGAAACAGGACTTGGTAGAGCAGCAAAAAGATGATTTTTTTTAAAGTCAAAATCAAGGGCTTTATCACAGTAATGTTTCCAATAAGGGAAATTTCTTCTGCTCCACCAGCTCAGCAATTTGTTTACTTCTTTCTGCTTCTTCAAATAATGAAGTTCAACTGTATCCTCCAATTTCGAAGAGAAATCTACTATCAGTAATCTAACATTGGCCACTGACTAGTTAATATCAATTTCAGGACATATTTTGTCTTTTGAAATTTTTATATATTTCCAATCCAAATAGTGTTTTCGATTTAACAACATTGCAGTGCAGACCTGATGCCATGGCAGTCATTTAAAATCTGCATGATTGTCTTCAAGGACAAAGGAGAATTGTCCAATGATAAAAAGGCGTCGTTAGCATTCTACCCTAATTTGAACTCCATCTCATTATAGAAAATGCCTGTAATATTTGTGTTCTTTTTAGTTCTATTGCAAGAAATTTCAGTTCCTATCATAAATAAGAAGGCTGCTAAAGGGTCTGTCTGGAATTAACCTCTCTCAAAATGAAACGTGCCAATAAATGTTCATTCTTAATGATACAATTTTTTTTACTTATTGCAGAATACTCTATAAACCACTGACAAATTCTTTCCCCAAAGTTAAAAGATTTCAGGGCATTCTTTAGATAGTCTCATTTGACCAAGTCAAAAGCTTTTTTGTAGTCTATCAGTACGAGAAGACCAGATTAATTTTTTCTCACAAGATACTGCATATGATCATAAAAAGTTATTGTATTTTCACCAATAAATCTCTCTGTCATAAAACCCTTTTGACTGTCACTGTCAATAAAAGGGAGGACTTTATTGACCCTAGAAGCAGTTAGAATGAAGCAATCTTGTAATCTACAGGACATCTGAATACTGTGGATATGGATAATTTTTGTTATTGCTGAATGGTCTGTTTTATAGACTGGAATACTGCATCAAGACAATCTGAAAACATCCTCAGAGATTAAAAAATAGTCCAGACTACTTTGCTTAAGAGGATTTGCCTGTCGCCAGGTAAATACATGCAATCCAACCATTATGCTTTTAGCGTAATCATTAGAGACCTCAAAAATGCAATAAAGTACGTGTACTGAGAAATAAACATGAATATCAGAAAACACTTGAAGAAAGCAAAAGAAGATTGGATTGGACAAAAGTGCACTGAAATAGAGAGCAGTCTGATAAAGAATAACAGCAAAAAGGCATTCCAAATTGTGAAAGACCTCACCAGAAAGAAGCAACCAAGAGTCAGTACCATTCAAAACGAAAATGGAAAATGCCTCACAGAAGTGAGTGACATTGCAGAAAGATTGAGTATTGTAAAGAACTCTACAACCATTAGTCCACAGGAGACCCAGAGGTGCTTGAAGTTCCAAACTCCACAAATGATGATGATGTCCCCATTCTCAAAGAAGAGGTGGAGTCAGCAATAAGAGCACTGAAGAATGGGAAGGCAGCTAAAGTAGACAACATCTCAACTGAACTTATCAAGAATGGGGGCAGGATCAATGACAGAGCTACTAACAAAAATCTCAACAAGATCTGGCAGACAATTGAATGGCCAACACAATGTACCCAGTCACTGATTATAACACTCCCCCAAAAAGGCAATCTCCAGCTGTGCCAAAATTACATTTTTGAAAGAAGTTGCTTTGGCTGTTACTCAATAAATTGTTAATAATGGTTGCTTCAAGATAGGTCAGCCTATGTATAAACTTGAAATTTCTTTATGCCAGGATGCTTTTCTGTTGAGTTTGGTCCAATTCTATTCAGCGATTTATGAGCAAATGTTTAAATTTGTTTTGTTTATTTTTAATAATACTGTCCTTCTGTTTTTAGTAACACAGTCCATATTTGAAGACAGGTCAGCATGAATTGTACAAACTTACCAAATTCGATGAAATGTTAAGTGTTATTTTTTAAAAGCTGTTGAAAAAGGTTTTAACTATTTTTTTTATATTAATGATAGCCATATCTAATAGACATCATTTGTGCAAATTAGAAAACCCTTCAGGCCAGATTTGTGAACTTTAATCAAAACTAATTGTGCTTGAGAATAAGATTAAAATGGCACTTTTTGAAAGACACTCAATGGTCTTATCACAAGCTTAGTTGGCCTGATGGGCCCATAAGCAAAAACTTATTCTTTGTAAATAATTGCATAAATATCTTATTGAACCCCTATTGTAAATGATGCATCAGGAATTCTTAAATTTGACGATATAAAGTGTTTCTCATAGGCTATTATCACAAATACATACTCTGATTTAAATATTGTGGTAAAAGAATTTTTTTAAATAAGTAAATATTTTATAATCCAATATAAAGGATGTATAGAAATTAGCATTGTTATAAGTAATTATTTCCCCACTCTTGGAGCATATTTGTATCTTTATGTCTTAACATTCATGATTACATTCAAAATAGGATGAAAATTGTTAATTTTCTAAATTTACAACATACGATATTATGTGATCAAAATTATAACAATTGTTGGAAATAATTGCATGAAGAGGTCCCCTCCTACCTGCCCTGTCAAACCTGCTTTTATTTGGGCAGGAGGTAAAACAACTTTAACATTGAGCTTAATCCAGAAACCTGTAACACTGATGTTGATAAAGGATGGACATGCTCTTGGACTATGTTGATCTATCACCAAGTCAGGCCCAACGTGAAAGCCTTCCTGTCTAGTTAATGCCCATACTACAAATGTCAATCTATCACCAAGTCAGGTCCAAGTTGATAACCTTCCTGTATAGTGAATGGCCCTTTACCCTTCAACCAGTCTTCCTCTTCTCTCTAACTTGGAGTGAAATTCAGTTTGTCTCCATGGAAAGGGTTGTTTTCATTTCACTGGTAACTATGATATGTTTCTCATCTCTGCCAGCCAGGGATTTTGTTGCATCTTGGGCCTTATTGGATAATTACTCAGCAGATGATATAATAAAAGATTACATCTCTTGTTCTTACTGTACCCTCTTGTCACTTTACTTTTGTTCTTTGCTGCTTCAGAGTGTGGGTATTTATGCTTTGGGTCTAGTTGCAATAGCTCAACAAATTGACAAGCAATCCTCCAGTCAGCAGTAGCACATACCACTGACAAAATTGTAAAGTTCACTTGTCAGCTTATCTTAAGCGACCAGTCACCCGCTGGGCTGGCAAATTTAGTAATGCAATTGTAACATGCATTACTGCTATTATAATCTAGCTTTCATTTGGGGAAGAGGTATAAACTAATGTTGATTATGTAATACTTGTTGGGTATTATTGAACAATTTACTTTCTGCATACTCATGTCTATAAGTGTCATTCCAGGTTAGATAAGTAAGATATTCAGATTGTCAGAGGCAGATTATTGTATCAGACTGTGATAATGTTTTTATTCTAGATCTCCAATTACTAATTGGAGTAGGCAATAATATCATTGGACTGGGGTCAAGCACCAGGAAAAGATATATCAATACAATGATGGCAGGTAAATATTACATATTTAAACATAGTTTGTCACACACACAATCAAGAGATACCTATACTAATTGCAATCATTCAAATAAGAAAAGCTTTGAATTTATTTAATGATCTGTTGAAATTGTATAGACAGATTGTGTTAGTACTGTGGATACTGATGTATATCAGTAATGCTGTGGATACTGATGTATATCAGTACTGCTGTGGATACTGATGTATATCAGTAATGCTGTGGATACTGATGTATATCAATAATACTGTGGATACTGATGTATATCGGTGATGTTGTGGATACTGATGTATGTTTATCAGCAATGCTGTGGATATCGACGTTTATTTATCAGCATTGCTGAGGATACCCATTTAGGTTTATTACCATAAGTTCTGTGAAAGGCAGCAATATTTCAGTAAAAGCTAAACTCAAGGTGACATAATGAAAAAAGCTTTCCTTTTATTTTTGAAAGAGATGCATGCAAAACTTTGAGTGATAGCAGTGCAAACTTAGTGCTCCCAATGTCATGCTGGGCTGCACAAGCAGGCACAATTCATTATGTTGCATAATCTGGTTCACTGCATCAACAAATTATATAATATTTTTCGCTGTCTGGCAGTTTTATTTATTGATCATCACACTCTGTATTTTGTAGTTTTATTAATTTCTTGCTCAGATGTCATGATTAAAAACTTAAGCTGAGGACTTGTGTTATCCTGCACCATCATTAAGTCACTGTAACCTACATTTCGCACCAAAATATATCAGTTTGTGATTAGCTCACTATGGTCTGCAAAAATAAGCATCCAGTAATAGACAGATATCGAGGATTAATGTCATGGCAATGGGAGTTGAGTGCCTTGCATAGACATTTGCCACAACAGTCTGGTCTGGACCGGATTTGAATTGAACCATTAGTTGTGAGTCTAAGCTATCAGACCACCATGGAGGTGAGAAATATTATATGATACCTATGAAGATGCATCAATTTACAAAATTAGATTACCGGTAGTCTGGATGGCTAAAATTAAAAGTCACTCATGCGTGAATATGAGTTACTGTGACCAAATGAAAAGTCACTCATGCGTGAATATGAGGTACTGTGACAAGTGTTTAGTAGGATTTAGTAGAAAATTTAAGCCCTTGGCTGAGAGAAAATTATTTTCAGACTGGTATTAACTACATTACCTAGACAAGTGTTGATAAAAAAAATTGACCCAATCTGTTTATTCTAACCATTATACACAAATTTTACTAGTTATAGCATAAAGAGTTACTTTGGCAGAGTCTTGCTAATCAATGGATTTATGGATCAGTCCATTATGTGTGTGTTCCAATTGGAAGTGTAGATTCTCATCCGTTATTTTCTTGATCGTTGGAATTTTGACTCTAAAATGATTGTAATACACTCTGTATATTAAATTTAATGTGAAAAAAGCTTGTAACTGAAGAGGAAGAGTCAGACAAATTTGATTTGGGTGTTAAACAATCCTGGTAGTTGTCAAGTGAAATTATTTTATTATTGAGTGTACTTATTTAAAAAAACACTAAAGTAATTGCCGGTATCAGTTATTACTACCTTATATACTTGGTGACAAGTCCAAATGCAAGCTGTACAGACCCAGATCTGCTGTCGCATAATGCACTGGCAAGTCTGGGTCAGTGCAATTTGTTAGGCATAATCAGTAGAACAAACAACATAGACCCTGATCTGCAGGTACATCTTGCTATGGCAGATAAGGATTTTTCTTGTTTGCAGTTTGTATATTTTCCATGGGATAGTTGTATTTCCAAATATTTTAGGAGCTGGTCAATAGCCACCTACCATGGGGGCCATTTTTGGGATTTGCATTTGTATAGATGTATTTGATCAAACGACACTTTAGTCTTGAGAAAATTATTGTGTTGTATGATTTTAAACTGAAATTTTTTTGCAGGATGCTGATTAGTTTATATCAACTGGGTTGTGGCTATATTTTATTACTTGTTAATCTTTCTCTTTAATAAGGGTGGGGGTATTTAGTAACAACTATAGGCCCAGTTTTTCCCATTTGTACTAGTCTTGCAGATTTTTTATGTATTGCCATTAAACTTGGTAAATATGATAACCATCACCTGAAAATGTCCATTTTGACAAATCACTGTGTTCCCACCATTTTTTCTGATTCATTGCCATATTTATCTTGTAGTTTAATGACAATCTCGGTAGCATGACTTGTCTTGCAGTTTTTTATAGACTGCCATGGACCTTGGTAAATATTATGTGCATATTGCCAAATCACTTTGCTTTTCTAGTTTTCTAGTTTTTAAGTTGCTGCCCTTTTCTTCTTGTAGCTAAATGATGTGTACAACACAATCTCATTAATCCAGCTGATTCAGCAGCTTTTGATAGATTACCATGGTAAAGGTTATGGTTGTCATGCATATCAACAAATCACATAGTTCCCTCATATTTTGTTAGTCATTGTCTTTTTCTCTTAGTGTCCTTTGACTTTAACCAATTTAAGATTTTCTTGCAGTTTTTTAAACATTTATTTAAATTGAATTTGATTGATGGTTTAAAGTGTGAACTATAAGCATCAAATACAAAAGTGACCATAGCATCAAAATTTGGTCAGAGTGACTTAGATTTTTGTATTGTGTTACATTCCATGAGATGCATCAAATGAATAATTTCCATGAATGTACATGTAGATTTAAAAATGCTCAAAGATCTGGAGGGCATAACAACTGAACAATCATACAGATGAATGAAACATGTACATACAGGCTAAATACCCTCCAAAGACTTTTTTGGCAATGTCATAGTGATTGAGGTCAAAGAGATTGCTAAGATGATGAATAACTAGAATCATCTGGACTCCCAAACACTTGTCAAAGTGATTGAATGTACAATATGGTCGAGTATTTTCTATTCATATACCACCTATTCTAAACTATTTCCTTGGTAATGTAAAACATATTGAATGTTCAAAGTATGAAAGAGCATCAATATGCAATTGCTTGACATGTACAAAGACTTTGAACTGTTTGAGACTTTTGCAGACAGATGGACATAATGGCTATATTATATACCTGGACATTAAAAATATGTTCTTCCAATCATGCATTAATAGTTCTGAGATGTTACATGCAAGTTTTCTTTTATGTTAACTGGTTTAATGATGCAAAATGTCTCAGGAAAATATTCTGGACAGACACAAGAACTTGTGTTATTTCTTAGCTCATCATAACCGCTCCAGTGGCCTAGTGGTTAGAGTGTCCACCGCGGAAGGTGTCAGGATAATGTGACTGGGTGGGACATCATGCTACATGTCTGTGTCATGATGCCCCAGTGCTAGACATCACTATTAACTGCCTCACTGCAGACATCGTAGCGATATGATTGAAAAATTGTTAAAGCTACATTAAAAATCCTAATCACACACTCTTAGCTCATAATGATGTAAACCCATACATTTTTTTTACATTTTTATCATAATCTGGTAAGTATACCATGGAGTCCTCTAACCACATACTAGTAAGTATACTGTGGAGTCTTCTAACCACATACTAGTAAGTATACCATGGAGTCCTCTAACCACATACTAGTAAGTATACTGTGGAGTCTTCTAACCACATACTAGTATAAGTATACCATGGAGTCCTCTAACCACATACTAGTAAGTATACCATGGAGTCCTCTAACCACATACTAGTAAGTATACCGTGGAGTCTTCTAACCACATACTAGTATAAGTATACCATGGAGTCCTCTAACCACATACTAGTAAGTATACCATGGAGTCCTCTAACCACATACTAGTAAGTACACCGTGGAGTCCTCTAACCACATACTAGTATAAGTATACCATGGAGTCCTCTAACCACATACTAGTAAGTATACCATGGAGTCTTCTAACACAGCCCCACCAAAACAGTACCGAAAAGATTGATTCTTTTTTGGATTACTAACGTAAAACACATACGTTCAACAGCTGTCATAGGGATATACTAAATGGTTTTAGAGCATCTGGATCAATGATGGATGGATCAACAAAAATATAAACATATTGAAGGTAAAACAATTTTGAAGCCAAAAGTACATCAATACTACATGTATAATATGTGCATGAAGTTTTATTTATTTTTGGCTATGAAGATGACCTTTAATGATTGATGGATGGGTGAACAGAAATTTAAAAACATTTTTAATAAATATTAAAACTCAGCAATTGTGGACAGTCTTCAAGTCTTAAATAAACCAAATTTCACAGATGTCTTAAAACAGCTTTGGAGTTTTGCCAAGACAAATGGACCAAAACATAAAAAATACTGCAACATACATTTTGAAGAAAAAAACGTCTTGATCACTGGTCTAATATGGGTCGAGATCTTGAACAGTTCTGCTCAGGAGATTGAAGTGTGACAGACAAACAGATAACAAATAGATAAAACACATGAATAACAGAAGTCTTGTCTCTATCCAAAGCAGAGAGAATGTCATCAAATACTTTCATCAGAAGAGTAGTTTCAGTACTGTGACAAGGGCAATATGCTGACTGAACATTGCTAAAAAGACTTTTAATTAAAATGAGATACAAGTTGGGTTAGATTTTTTATATGAACGGGAGATTAGAAACTGGGCGGTAGTTCTTTAAATCATTATAGTCAAGTGTTGGTTTCTTCAGCAGAGGCTTTACGATGGCAGTTTTGAAAAATGATGGGAATTTCCTGGATGAGAGAGAGATATTAATAACATCAGTTAGTGAAGGCAATATTGGGTCTGAGCACTCAAGCAGCAGTGATGTTGGAATTTGATCAAGTTCACGTGACTTTAGTGCACTCTTCATCACGATTTTCTGTACTAAATCCATAGAGATAGGTTCAAATTCTCCTAATGGTTGTCGCTTAAATTCAGTATCGTAACTGTATGGTGACAATCAGTCAATTGAAACTGTGTTGTCAAGCATATCTCTAATGGTTTGTACTTTGTCACGGAAGAAATTCGCAAATAAGTCCAGAAGGTCTACTGGAGAGAAGGTACATACAATTTGAGATACAAGTTGGGTTAGAACAACTTTTTCTAAGTTCTTTTATATGAATGGAAGATTAGAAACTGGGTGCTAGTTCTTTAAATCGTTATGGTCAAGTGTTGGTTTCTTCAGCAGAGGCTTTATGATGGCAGTTTTGAAAAATTATGGGGATTTCCTTGGATGAGATATATATATATATATATATATATATATATTAACACGTACATCAAACTCTTTTAATGATTTATGAGTTGCTCAATTTAAATGTGATAGGAGTAATGTGCTCGGAAATGAAAATGATGAACACAGCAATATCTAATCCCCCCCCCTCCAATATAATAAAACTCCTAATAAACCTCTAGTTCTACAAATATTCATTGGGTATGTTTTGCCATTAGAATATCTTAACAAGAAAACAAAACCCTGCTAGTAAGACTTCTAAAGTTTATTGACAAATAGTAACCATACATTTGTTTAAATTTCACTATAATCAGAAGATATTACTAAACATGAATACATTTAAGATATACAAAAAGTTCTGAGGGTTTTATAAACAAAAAACTTTACAAAAAACTTGATTAAAGCAATACAGTTGACTCAGACACAAAATACATGCAGAATGTAACTGTAAAACATAAACATAACTGATAAATATTTATTGAAAAAGTATTTTAAAAAATATCTCTAAAAATAAATGCAATTGTTAGTAAAAACAAAAGGTGTACACATGACATCCAAACTTATTTTAAAATCACATTCAAAATATCGTAAATAAATTATTTAAAGGAATGGTAGGTATTGGACGGATAAGAATACATTTAAATGATACTCGTGACTGCTGTATTCCTTTTTGCATCCGTAGGAAGTACATTGTAGTAGATTCTGTTGGTCTTCATCCCCACTCTAACACTTCTGAATGAGATTTTCTTTGCCTTAGAATTTTTTTTTCTTCTTCAGAGATAACATTGTACTGTTTTGCAAGTTAAAGTGAGACATAAAACTGGAAATAATATGTTTGTAATTCATTCATGCTGTACAATTTTATCTGATCTAATGGAACAGGCCTTAAATGGCCTGAAATGATGTCAATTAACTGGTTTAAAGTATTTTTGTTACATTGTTATAAATATATGCTTAGTATATATGTCTGGTGCTGGCATACTAGAAATACAAACAGTATATCAAAACACATAAAAGGAAATCACCTACCATAGAAAATCCTTCTAAAAATGGAAAGACCATCAAGATCATATGTGTGTCAATATTGTATGATATTGTGGGCTGTGAATTGTATTGATATGTGGCACAGGTGTATTTTTGCACCCCTACATACTGCAGTTGAAATCATTATTTTTTCCGAACTAGTTATTTTGGGCCATTTCCCTTTATTAAGAGTTCATCATGGCCCTGTTTTATCCATCATGATTTCCATGGGTCTATAAGAACTTTTTCCCCTTGATGAATAGCTTCTTAATAAATTCATGTCTCTTTTTCTAGCTCTGATGATTCACCAGGGTAGTCTGCTTCTTTTTTATCACCAGAGTCCTGCTGCTTGTAGTACTCTTCAACCTCTTTTGCCATAGACAGCATGCTCTTGGCCTACAATGGCAATGAAAATAAAGAGTTCAATGTCATACTGTACAACTTGACTTTAACTGCAAACAGCAAAAATCCTGATCTGCCAAAGCATAATTTACCTGTAGATCAGGATCTAATTGTTTGTTCTACTCCTAACAGTCTGTTGGTGCAATATGGGATGGCAGATCTGGGTCTGTGCAGTTTGCAGATGGGCTTATCTTATAAGTGAGTATAGACAGTACTCTGAACAATAGAGACTTATAAATGAGTACATACGGTAACCATACCTGTATTTTAATTTTAATTTACTGACAAAAGTGGATTAACTCCACTGTAACTTAAAATTTAATTTGTATACAAAAGGGAATTTACTGATATCCATCTAAGAAAAGCCTCCATAGTCTGTTTAATAAAGAAACAATACCAAGATCAAGTGTTCTCTTGGTTAAAGTTTCAGATCTTTAATGCTGCATTTTATGGAGTGTGTGTGTGACTTCTATCTCAAGTTGAACTTGAGCAATTTTAGTCATACTGCTACGATGTTGGCATTGTGGCAGTTTACAGTCAGGTTTAGCACTGGGGCATCATGCCGCAGACATGAAACATCATATTCCAGCCAGTAACATTATCCTGACTTAAGGCCAACCAGTTCTGATATTAATGTTTTAATGCTGAGCACTAAGTGAGATTGCTGCATGTAATATTTTTTTTAATCTTTGATATGACTCGTCCAGGCTTCAAACAAGCAAACTCACACATCACAGATAGATGTTCTAACCACCTAAGCAGTCATCGCTTGGAGTAATTGTTTGGAGGTTATATCATATCTTTAATAAAAACTTTTCAAATATAAAAATCACCACTTAAATTTTAAAATCCTTTGTTAAACTGGCATCACTTGTTAAAGGTACTTCCAAGTTCTGACATAGTGATGTCATAGATGAGAATGTTTAATTAACTTGAATTAAATGAGCTTAAAAATGTATTGACATAAAGGAAACAGGTGGTTACAAGTTCTCAATATTTATAGTGTTTATCAGGACTACTAATGAAAGCAGTGTATGATGATAATGATACAATTTGTGAAGGTCTTTAAGAGGACTGCTAATGAAAGCATTGTATGATGAAGTACAGTGTTTGAAACATGGCAGCTAATAAAGACAATAATGATGTAAGCATTCACAATGAGAATATCAAAAATGGCAACTAATAAATGTAACAATGAAAAGCAGCCTGTGTTTTTGTTTTGTTAAATGTAAGTAATTATGTCTTTGTGTTTCCATTGAAAGGAAAAGAACCTTACACTACATGGTCAAGCCATGTGATCCAAAATAAAAAATAGGTTATGAAAATTTTGTTTGATAAGGTCAATCATTCATTTAAAACTCTTTAAAAAGTTGCTTGATATTAAAATACCTGTCCATATAGTTAATTCATACTTTATTTAATTGGTATGACAAACAGCTGTATTATGTGCATTGGGGAAGTTTAATATCCAGCTCCTTCCTTATAACCAATGGGGTCAGGCAGGGAGGTATTCTTTCCCCTTTGTTATTAATATATACATAGATGAGTTACATTATAAACTGAGGCAGTGTCACCAAATGTGTCATTTATTAAGAATTTTAGGTATGTTGATGATATGTCATTGATAAATCCTTCTACCGCAGATTTAAAGAAAGTATCAAAGACATGTGATCAACAGGCATTTGAGAATAATATAATATATAACACACAAAAAAAATCGGTATATCAGTCAACTACTTTCAAATTACCATCTCCTGTCCATGTACATCTTAACGACCATGCTCTTACATATGTCAACAGTTATACTTATTTGGATCCTATTCTAAACCCCAATAGGTCAGATGATGAAGATACAATAAGACACTACAGATTCATGTGTGCTCGAACAAACATTCCAAGTAAATTTAGAAATTGTTCTTTGAATATCAAAATAAGAATACTGAAAGTTTATTGCTGCACAATGTATTGCACTCCTATGTGAACAAAGTGAATGTATGAAATGAAAACTAGTTATTGGTTATAATAACAGTTTATGTTTTCAACTGACTTTTTTCAAGATGGAATAGTGTTTACAACATGTCTGTAAACTACAATGTATTTAGTTTTGAAGAATTAATGAGAAAGTATGTGTTCTCAGTGATGACAAGAATATTTAAAAGTAAGAATTCTTATCTTCAAATATCTGATGACATTTGTTTAAACTCTCATGTAATAGATAGATGGAACAAATTACTCTTTTAATGTTTTACAGGGTCCCTCAGTGGTCAGGTGGTCTAAAGCACTCACCATTATGGATCACTGTCATCTCACCTGTCTGCATGGGTTTGAGTCTCAGGTTCGGCTAGTGTGTGTATGTGAAAAAGCTTGC
This sequence comes from Unio pictorum, assembly GCA_030141615.1. Lineage (NCBI taxonomy): Eukaryota > Metazoa > Mollusca > Bivalvia > Unionida > Unionidae > Unio > Unio pictorum. The sequence continues at coordinate 8,270,612 of JARLTB010000227.1, forward strand.
CAGTAGCTTCTCATGGGTCAGTGGTTCTTTCCAGGGGGTTTCCCGGGTTCTTCCTCCACCATTTAAACTGGCTGCCATATATAGCCTATCTTGTGTTGAAAAATGGCATTAAAAATTACAACAACAACATCTTACATAAATTCACTCTTAACAATTCTGGACAAAGTCCATTGCTGTTGATGTGTCTGCATATTTGTACATAAGATATCTGTCATGTTTTATGTTTAGAATACTTTTATATTTTAATTTAGATGTATAGACTTCGCAGTCTGAAATAAAGAATAATTCTTATCTTATGGATAACTGTTGTACTGGTTATCTAACATCAAGCCTTTATTATCTCAATTTAATTTAATTACTATTTTACAACTGCAGAATGTTTGAAGCGTAAGGATGTAGAAGAGAGGGAAAAAGATTCACCTATCATGGGAATTTCAAACTGCTCTTTCTAGCATATAGAAATGTACACAGATTGTTTTAATTTGTCAATTTGCACCAAGACGGTGCTTTCACATCTGCAGAGAAAATTCACTTAATATTGCAGAATCATTTCATGTTGTGCTTGCACATCCAATAAAGTAGTGATCAATGCTTTTGACCAGAAAAGGCTTCCATTGAAGTGGTCACTTTATGATGGAAAAAATCTGACCAAAACTGGACACTTAATCCATGTACATAGTAACCGTATGCATAAATTGTTTTTGGCTATTAAAATTAGGAATGAGTAAATGGCATCTGACTTGTACAAACCAACCTTCTTTGTAATTTCATCATCACCAGCAAATTTCTCCAGCAGCTTGTTACAGTATTCCGTACACAGCACATGGTCCCCTGACTGTAAGGCTACGTAGCCTGCAAAGTGCAGAATGCCAGAATTGTCAGGCAGTTGTTCTGCTAAAGTTACCATATGCTCCAAACTCTCTTGAAAACGCTTTTGACGTACTAAACTTTTAGCCATGTCAAGTTTGATTTCCTGTGGAAGCATGAAAAAGAAAAATAATTACTAGAAGATTAGGAATGTTTTTTTTTACAAAATTTTATTGTGTCAAAATCAGTCAGATTCAGCAAAAGGATTTTAGAAAATAAAAATACAGCAAAGCTAAGAGAACTTACTTGTTGTTGTTCACTGATTTTTGCTTAAATTATGAACTCTCTGAGCTTGTAAGGTCACATTCAAGATCAAACTAAAGCAAAGTTAAATGTATTTGGAGTTTTCTACATTTTACTGTATTGGAGGATGGCTGATGTTATAAATGACACACACATCTTGACTGAATAGCTTCACATTAATGTCACAAGGAATCAACCATTTTATTTTGTTTTGTTTTTTCAGTGGGGGTGGGGATGAGGGTCTTGGACTTTTTAAAAAATTTATTTTGGCCCTCAATTGTCAAGCATACATAGTAACCACCTGGTCACAATGGCCATTCTAATTTATCCTTGACAAATTTCTTATATAAATGGCCTGTGTGCAATTGTCACTTGCCTTCTCTGGTTAGTGGCCAGCTGTTTCCTAACCAGTAGTTACTGCCAGTTTTTAGTGAAAAATATTAATTTTTAAAAGAAAATTCAAAATATTACTTGAAATTTTTTTATTTCCCAAGGTAAAGAAATAAAAAACATCCTGGATCAAAAGAAACATCGAGGCCTCATGCCACTGCCCCCACAAAACAAACAGCATGTAGTTGGTCCTAAACCTCAATGAACATGCATACCAAATTTCTATTTATTTTTAAGTCTCTAAACAAAATTTGTTTGTTTACATACATAAGGACAGAGAATAGATCTACAAAAAGAAATGTATAGCTAGCATCAAGCTCATAGTAACATATGCATAATTGACTTGAAACTGGCAAATACATGTATATTTTAAAGGAAGGAAACATACAAAGTTATCTGGATATTTTTTCAGTCCCTCTTCAACGATCCTGTAGAAGCAATTCTCAGCCACAGTTCCATCTTGTTTTAGACACCACTGTGGGGTATGTACATACACACCCTCACGGCCTACTCCTTCGTCTGTCACATTGTCATGGAGTTGTGCCAAAAGCGTAACAAGCCCCTCTGCATCCTCATCTGGGATTAGATAATGTTCTGCCTTCCACTTGACAAGTTCAATACTACCAGGCCATCTAATAATTGGACATGAAAAATGAAGGTCTTGATGAAGATGCAAAAAACTAAGTTTTATTACTGCTATACAAAAATAAAAGTCCAGACATTTTGTCTGAACTGCAATGATATTTCTCATTACAGTGAGTTTCATTTTGTCATTGGTATTTACTAAATGGCATTCTGCTTTTTAATTCGAGTTCCTACATGTATATTACAATAAAATTTATTTGCTTAAATTTCAGTACAGAGGAAACTGTCTTCAATGCTTTAATGTTTACACCTGTACTTGTTCAAAAAGTGTTTGGGTATCATCTCAAAACCCCTGCTTCACTTTTTAACTCAGAAAATGGAGTCTTGGGTCATATTTTTCAAGCTACTGAGATCCCCGCCTAATTACAAAGTAAATATCAAAGTTTAAAAACAGTGTCAAAATTACAAGGTATGCAATTTTAACTTCCATATAGGAACAAATCATGCTTGCCAGAGGAGAAAAAAAAATGAGGTCCAAGAAGTAGACCTGATATTCCTCTCCTAGCTTGTTAACAGTTTACTATATCACTAAGCAGGCATCCCTTTTGCCTATTTATTATAGTCCAAAAAAATATTTTCAAAGATAAAGGCATACTTAATATGCATATTGGCAGTCTCACAGAAATTAAAATTATTAATTATTGCGTTGTTGGTTTTTTTTTGTTGTAAGACCATGGATTTCTTTTTATCTTGGTTATTAAATCTGAAGGTGTTTCAGATGAAAAATATATCTGGGAAAAACTCAACATACAAAATGTTAATTTCAAATAGTTAGTAATGGCAATGAATATATGAAATGGCATAAAATAATGCACCATACATGTGATGACATATAAATGATAAATGTGTCAGGTACATAGCAATCCTAGCAACTGTAAATTACTCATTATAAAAATTGGCCATAATCTCGATGATATAAACATATTCCAAGTTTTGTTAAAACCTGGTAACAAATATGGCTTCAAGGGTGGTAACAAGCTTAGTCAATCAGATATAAGATTACATCAATATATATGGATTTTGCTCATTATTCAAAACATTGAAAAATCTTAATAATATAAGCCCATATTTCAAGTTTGATCATCAAAAACATCTGCAATGTCTGCAAATCAGCTGCAATATGACCTCATTAAGATATGTGGATCTTGCTTATCTGCAATCCCATTCAAGGTCTTCATGATATAAGCACACATTCCAAGTTTGATCAAACTCACATCAGAAAAGCAGATTCCAAAGTGGTAACAAGGTCAGGTAAGCAAGATCAATTATGTGGATATGCTCAGTATCATACTCTTTCATGATTTTGATGATGTAATCCCATATTCCAAGTTTGATCAAAACTAGACTCCAGAGTGGCTATAAGCAAATGTTGATCAATGGATAAGGCATGACTTGACAAAATATACATAATGGATGCAGGACAAAACAAAAAGCTCATTTGGCCTTAATGTCTGGTGAGCTAAAAAATAATGTCATATGAAAGAATTTCTCATGTGAGAACACTGTTCCATTATAAATTCAAACAAGCATATCTCAATTAATACTCATATCTGTATAAAAGAAACGTATGTATGTATGTATGTATGTATGTATGTATGTATGTATGTATGTATGTATGTATGTATGTATGTATGTAGGTAGTAGGTAGGTATGTATGTATGAGTAAAATTCAACAAATAAATTATTTCTGTAGAATACAAAGTGAAAATTCAAAAAATACTTGCTGTGAATTAAATCCTAAATAATGTTATAATGTTCTATCACAAGTTCAAAAGTAAAGAATGTTCCAAATGAATTCCAAGTATTGAATGTGCTGATGTACGACAATGATACAATCCAGTTATTCTTTGAACAAGTCCTCAATAATCCCAGTGTTTTTTATTCCAAAATATCTTTTTTAATTCTAATTAATACTTTAAATAAATAATTCTCAAATTAAATCCGAACACAAATACATATAATTCCATAGATCAATCTTAAGAATGAAGACTTTTTTTTTACAAAAACCATTTTATATACATCCTCACTTGACCTGTCAGAATAGCATTTTCTGAAAAACTAATGGAAAATTCCAAAACATTGTTAACAAGTTTGCTTCCATAATATACCAAATTGATAAAAAAGTTTATGACCTGAACACAATTTTTAGTAAATATCTTTAAAAAAGTCAGAGGTAGGCCAAAACTCTACCCTCAATCATGAACAACGGTCCAGCACACAATATAAATTAAATATACATAACAATATATATATACAGTCCTACCCGTTTATATCGACATCGCTTATCTCGACAAGCCGCCTATGTCGACAAAAAAGCAAAGTCCTGGTTCCAAGGTCTACTATTACGATCAAATTGTCATGCCTATGTCGACGTCGAGATAAAAGAAAAACGTATATGTCGACAAAAGCCCTTGGTCCCAGCTTGAACAAATCCTTTGTTTTCAAAACGTTTATGTCGACAAGCTGCCAATTAAGACCAATACTTTGTTCAACAATTAGTTGATCTTGCCGCCAGGCTTTAATGTCGCGGTCGGATAAAAAACACAAACAAACCCATAGCAGCATGTTTTCTCACCACTCTGCAGCTAGTTAAGTCTTTGATCTTGCTGCCTAGCTTGTGGGTCATGTTCTTTAAATGTACTCTTACAATGACAGCATGTACATCTGCGGGTCTTCAGCCACTGAATTTTCTGATTGTAAATATCAGCACAGCGAAAAGGATCAATTGATGCACACAATTTCCCAATCAACAGGTGGTCGAAGCAGGACTAGCATGCCCTTAAATTTGCAGTCCAGGAAATTGATGCTACAGAGGACTCCTGTATAAGTGATTTTCTGAATCCCATAAATAAAAATTGCGTGAAAATACGGATTACGCGTTTCTGAGACCTTTGAAAGTGATCGGTGATTTTCACTGTGAAAGTTTCGTTTTTAACTTTATTTACATTTACGATGGCTACCGACAGAAGGGTAAAACGCAAATTAAATTTACAGTCTTTGGAAACTAAATATCTGGCTGTTAATGAAGTTAAGGGATGAACATCTCGCAAAGAGGTCAGTGAAATTTTTTCCCTTAAAAATAACACACGTCCAGGAAGGATGAAAGCTGCTGAGTCTATAAAGAAAGACTAAGTATGAAGGTAACTGAGCTCCCCAAAGGAAGAAGCAAGACTGCTACATTTGAAGACGTGGAGGAAGCATCAAAATGGTTCAATGAAGCATTATCGAAAAAACTTAGTGTGGAGAACTTTGCTGCAACAAGCGGTTGGTGCAATCACTTTAATGTTCGTCATAACATCAGATACAAAAGTATTTGTGGAAAATACATGTATTGTTGACAATTTTTCATTTCCCTGTGAATAGCCCCATCCCCTTGGTAGCATGAATAACATGGGAACAGACTAACCGAAATCTAGGCTGATTTAAGTACATGTACTTGAAGCATGCAACTAGCAACTAGACAAACACATGCTAATGCTGACATTGAATCTGTCATGTTTTTCATATCAGGATTTGACCGATGCAATATTTTATTGTGGACTTTCTTACACAAAGGTAACCAAAATGTTATTTGTCAATATACAAGTGTATTTCACTCTAGTTTTGTCCCCACATGCTAAAAATTTACATTGTTTTTTTCAAAGTGTAAATACTACTCACTGATGACCAGTTACCCCTTACTGAAGTATTTAACTTGCATTTTTTTTACAGACACCCCCCACCCCCCAACACTTATCTCGACATCCGCTTATCTCGACAATATTTCCTCGGTCCCGAGGATGTCGAGATAAATGGGTAGGACTGTATATATATATATATATATATATATATATATATATATATATATATATATATATATATATATATATATATATATATTCACACACATCTTTACAAATTATGAACAACTAAATTCATAGTATGACCTAATGCTGTTTTCCACCCTACAGACCTAACCTAAGCTACTAATTGCAAAATGGAAACTGTGTGTGTGTGTGGGGGGAGGTTGTATGTGTGTGTGGTTTAATGGGTTAATGGATGATCAGTACAATCCCAGCTATAGTGCAAAGGAAGTTTAAGTCTACTAAAATGGCAAAGCCAAAATCAACAGTGTCTTGAAGGAAATGATGTTCTATTCGACAAAAGAAAATACAAGATTTCAAAATAAAACTTTTTCTTTCATTTAAATGCTGAGTCTTGAAACCATCTTTGTTATTCTTCACCAATAAGAACATTTTCAAAGTTGCTACTGTGGTGGACATGTTGGCACCTTTTCTCATTTAGGACAAAGTAGACAGAGTTAAAACCTTATTATAATGACTATCCAATCAGTGGAATTACTGTCATAATGATTATCCAATCAGTGGAATTACTGTCATAATGATTATCCAATCAGTGGAATTACTGTCATAATGATTATCCAATCAGTGGAATTACTGTCATAATGATTATCCAATCAGTGGAATTACTGTCATAATGATTATCCAATCAGGGGAATTATTATTATAAGGATTATCCAATCAGGGAAATTATTATTATAAGGATTATCCAATCAGGAGAATTATATCATGATGATTATCCAATCAGGGGAATTGTATCATGATGATTATCCAATCAGGAGAAATATTATTATAAGGATTATCCAATCAGGGGAATTATTATTATAAGGATTATTCAATCAGGGGAATTATATCATAATGATTACCCAATCAGGGGAATTATTATTATAAGGATTATCGAATCAGGGGAATTATTATAAGGATTATCCAATAAGGGGAATTATATCATGATGATTATCCAATCAGGAGAAATATTATTATAAGGATTATTAAATCAGGGGAATTATTATTATAAGGATTATCCAATCAGGGGAATTATATCATAATGATTATCCAATCAGGGGAATTATATCATAATGATTATCCAATCTGGGGAATTATTATCATAATGATTGTCCAATCAGTAGTGACAACCAGATGTTTAAGTTAGTACAACTGACTCTATTTTGCATTTAGTTACAGATATATTTTCTTTTGGAGCGGCCAAGGAAGTGACGAGTGCCCTGATGCTGGTGTCAGCTTTGCAGTGAAGACAGCACTGATTGGCAAATTGGCTACACTTCCCAAGGGAGTAAATGACAGACCCATGACCATGAAACTTCCCCTCTCGTCTAGAAAAAAACACCTTACCATCATCAGTTGCTATGCTCAAATCTTGACCAACCCCAGATGAAAATAAAGTTCTATGAGGTTCTTTAATCTGCCATTACTGGTATCCCAACGGCAGATAATCTCATCATTCTTGATGATTTCAATGCAAGAGTAGGGTGTGATCATGTTACCTGGGATGGAGTGCTAGGAAAGCATGGAGTTGGTCACTGTAACAGCAACAGTTTCCTTTTTGCTCCAGACTTGCGCCAAGCATGAACTACTGATTACCAATATAGTCTTCCGCTTCCTTACCCGTAACTGGATGTCATGGATGCACCCATGCTCTAAGCACTGGCACCTCATCGACTACATCTACATCATTGTTAGGAAGAGGGGCAGGCAGGATGTGCATGTGACTAGTCCTTGTGCGGCGCTGACTGCTGGATAGACCACCACCTCATCATCACCAAGCTCAACATCCACATTCAGCCCAAAAGACACCCACAGGGAAAGAAGGCTCCAAAACGACTGAACATCACCAAGCTAAAATGCACCAGTACCAAACAGTCCCTCATAGATGCCCTGGAAGAATGTCTGAAAAAAAACACTCCTCTTGACAATCAGAATGTAGAGACTGACTGGGCGGCATTCAGAAAGCACAGATTCGGAAATCCTAGGACCCTCAACCAGAAAGCATCAAGACTGGTTTGATGAGAACTGCGATGATATCAAGCAGTTGCTGGATGAGAAACACCGCTTCCTTCAAACCTACCTCAACAACTCAAGGAAAGATGCGTACAACAACATATGCAGAACTGTACAGCAGACGCTTCGTCAGATGCGAGACACATGGCTGAGCAACAAAGCAGATGAAATCCAGTGCTAGTCAGACCATCATGACATAAAGAACTTCTATAATTCACTGTAAAAAGTGTATGAACCTACATACTCTGGGTTAATCCCCTCTTCTCAATGCAGACAGGATACACACTAATTACTGACAAAGAGAAGATTCTTCAACGATGGGCTGAACATTTTGACAGCGTCCTGAATGGCCCTTCATCCATCAATGATGAAGCCATTAGTTGTCTCCCCCAATTACCCATCAAGGTAGCATGGGTGACCTTCCAACCTTGCTGGAGACACAGAAAGCGATACATTTGCTCTCCAGTGTCAAAGCACCTGGTTCAGACTCCATCCCAGCTGAAATCTACAAGGAAGGGAGCACAGTCCTGATAGAAAGGCTCCACCAATTGTTTTTACTGATGTGGCAGCAAGAGACGATCCTTCAAGAATTAAAATATGCTGCCATAATCCACCTGTATAAGCACAATGGGAACTGCCAGGCCTGCAACAACCACCAGAGTATATCCTTACTCTCAATTGCAGGAAATAACTTGCTAGAATCCTACTGAACTGCCACACTATGCACTGTGACCAGGGACTACTGCCAGAAAGCGAGCACAGATTCCGAAAAAAACATGCGATCATCAACATGGTGTTTGCTGTGAGGCAGCATTGAGAGAAATGTCAAGAGCTAAACACTAACCTTTATTCCATCTATGTGGACTTGACAAAAGCTTTTGATGCTGTCAGCAGAGAAGGTTTGTAGAAAGTAATGACCAAGTATGGATGCCCAAGAAATGTTTTATTCATGGTACAGCATTTCTACAATAGCATGCAGGCACGAGTCCAGGACAAGGGAGAGGCATCTGAGCCATTCCCAGTAACCAATGGCGTCAAGCAGGGTTGTGTTCTGGCACCGACAATGTTCAGTCCATTGTTCTCCACCATGCTGACTAATGCTTTCAGAGACAGAGACATTGGAGTCAGCATCAGGTACTGTACAGATGGAAAACTATTCAATCTCAGGAGGCTTCAAATGAAAACCAAGGTTATGACAGACATCATCAGGGATTTCTTATTTGCTGATGACTGCGCCCTCAATGCTGGCTCAGAAGCCGACCTGCAATGCAGTATTGACAAGTTCTCCAGCTCCTGCACAAGCTTTGGTCTCACCATCAGTACCATGAATACTGAAGTCATGCATCAGCTAGCCCCTGGAAAACCCAATGTTGAACCCAACATCACTGTCAATGACCAAAAACTCAACATAGTGAAGTACTTCACCTACCTTGGCAGCACACTGTCACCAAGGATCACTAATGACAATGAGGTGAACTTTCGCATTGCCAGAGCCAGCGCACCTTTTGTCATGTTGTATGCCAATGACTGAAATAGAAGAGGCATCAGCATCCAGACCAAACTAAAGGTCTACAGGGTAGTTGAGCTCCCCACACTACGCATGCGAGACGTGGACAGTGTACCAAAATCCTCAACATCAAGTGGCAGAACAAGGTTCCAGACACTGAGGTACTCGCCAAAGCAGGTCTCCACAGCATGCACACTATCCTGATACAGTGCCATCTATGCTGGGCAGGACATGTACACATACCAGACCCTGCGGCTGCCTAAGAGACTCTTCTATGGCGAGTTATAGCAAGGACAGCGATCCCAAGGAGGTCTGAAGTAATGCTTCAAAGACAATCTGAAAGCTGCATTGAAAGTGTTCAACATAAACCCTTATTCACGGGAGCAAACAGCAAGCGATCAAGTCACTTGGCTTTCCTCTGTGCACAAAGGGTCCAAGTTGTGCAAATCTAGCAGGACAAGAGCTGCAGAACTTAAGAGGCAAACCAGAAAAGCATGTGCCATCAACCCTCCTGAATATGTCCCACTCATCTCCTGTCCCTTATGCAAACCAACATTCAGTGCAAGGGTTGGCCTCATCAGCCACTTGCGCATGCACAGAACAGAATCAGCCCCTCGAACCCTTGGTAGACTAGAGAGGTAGATGGACGAACAACATACAACACATTTTCATTTAGGACCAACTAAGTATAATATTATGTATATTTGTGAAAACTCCATACTGATTTGGTCATCCATTGGAAGGAGCAGAGACAACAATAATATCAACATGGTGGCCATATTGAGGGTTAGTCATTTGCAATCAGGACTAACTTGACAAATGATGAAAATTCCATGTCACGAGGACTTTCCATTGAAAAGGAGTAACAAGAACAAGATTTTCAAGATGCCACATATTGGACCATTTTAATTTAGGATCAACTAAACATTAATACAATGTCTTTGGCAAACTCTGCCTGTCAATATGACTTTTTTATTTAAAAGGAGTATGCACCACTTTCATTTAAGACCAACTAGACATGAAAATAAGTTTTTAAAACTAAAACCACATTTTGATATTATCATCCATTCAGGAGGAGTAGCCATAAGAATAACAAGATTTATAAGACAGATGATGTGGCAGCTATATTGGACCTCAGACTGGGACCATTTTCATTTATAACAAACCAGAACATCATAAGAAGTCTTTTAGTGAAAACCACATGTCAAATATCACTTTCTGTTCACAATAAGCTGTGAAAATAAGATTTTCAAAATGGCTGCCTGGTGGTAATACTGGACTTCAGTTCAGCACTATTTTTATTCAGGACCATCATAAAAAGTCTTTTACTGAAACCCCAATGTTGGTATTGCCATCCATTCAGGAGAAATAACCATAACCATGATAATTGCTGTGGTGGCCATATTAGACATCATATGCTTTAGGACCAACTAGACGTCAATTGTGACAGTTTTGTGAAAATCACATTTTTGATGGTACTGAAAAGCAAGAATGGAAATGGGATTCCACTGTTTCCATAGAAAAATCATTGTTAAGGTCTTACATTTTGTCATGTGTTGCAGTCACAAAACTGATGAAAAGCAATACCTTCAAGGGAAAAAGTGAATTAAAAGTAAGCCACAATGTTCAATGCTAGTTCTTGCTTTAAGCTACTCAAGAGTCAGATGGAATAAAGAATAATTTTTCTTCTCTTTGAGTTTGAAAAATAAAATATTATTGGAAGCATGATCATTCGGTTACCACCTTGAGCAAGATAAATCACTCGGATTTCCTTTCCTTGGTGCCAACCCAAACAATGAGCTTGGACTGGAATTCTTCTTGCAGGTGCTAAACCCAACATAGCTGATCAATGTTGCTTCAGGTACTTAAAACAATAAGTCAGGATTGCAGGCCACATTATTTGTCTTCTGAAAAGCCATTGCTAGATCAATAACATGCCATTATATGGCAGAATTTCAACTTGTACATTTTAACGATTTTCACTCTATTTTATCTGGTGGCAGACCTGGGTGGTCAAGTAGTCAAAGTCACTTGCCTTTACAGATCACTGACATTTCACCTCTGTCCACCTTGACTCAAGTGTCAAACTTGGCTAGGGTGGATATGTGAGAAAGCTTACCATTAGCTTCCCATGGATCAGTGGTTCTTCATCACCAGATATACTGGCTGCCATGTATAGCCTATAATGTGCTGACAAATGGCAAAAAGATCTAAAACAATTACAATAACAACCTTTATTTAGGACAGGGAATTCCTGTAACCACTTTGATTTGATTTTGGTCAATTTTTTGTGCATATTTAACTTTGTTCGAAAGAGTTTTTTGGTCTTCATGAGTTTTGCCTTTACATTTTCTGGCACCTAGCATTTAATGCTCAGTACTGTATCAACAGGATTATACTGATGTGCTGTTAAAGCTAAACAAACACCACTCATGAATAATTTATTGAGAAAATAAAAGGCTTGCTAATCATTGGAACATCATCAAATAGCCTCAAACCCTGTCATGACATCTTCCAAATGTTACATAGAGACCAATGACAAGAAAAGTAAAGATCACAAATCTTCAAGATTTTTCATACATGGGTAAGAATCTATAAATCCTTTCTAAACAGCATACTGAAACTTACAGTTGAATGCCATAATCTATGTTGTATTTATCTGGCCAGGCTGATCTCTTATCTGGGGGCATGTTCTGTTTTAAGTAGTCCAGGTGAATGTAATTGGAAGGCTGGGCATGCCGTGATTGAATAAGAGCGAGGACTGTCTTTGCTGCCTCTTCATATCGCTGCTCTCTTATAAAATACTTAGCCATTTCGTTGTGGAGAGGGGGCAAGCAGCTGTCCATTGATCCATTTCTGATAAGGCTGTCCACTGAAATAACAGAACATAGGCTGATTCAATTTTCTGTGATGTCCCACAGGGAATTAGCATACCTCAAATGGTGGTGTACTTTGCTAAAGCGAAGGACATTCCCAAGGGTCAACTTCTGTTCAAGTATGTAATTCTCCTTTTCTAATATCTGGTGTCCACTGTGAACAAGAATGTTCTAGTAGCTAACAAATCTAATTCAAAGTAACTATGTTTAGTAACTATGACTCAGCTTTGAAAAAGGAATATTTATGTAAGATTGCATTTTATTACTGGAGCTTTACTGAATTAAATTTGGTCTCCTATTCTGGGTAATTGCATTAATTTTGTATTGAAAAGAAATGGCATGCAAAAAAGAAATTAATTATTGAAAATGTTCAATAGATGGATGGACAATGACTCTCGGTGAGCTTCTGGAGTTGCACACAAAATGGGGAAAATCCTGTGATCACACATTCAACTTTGCAATAGATGGATGGACTAAATGGGGAGAATCCTGTGATCACACATTCAACTTTGCAATAGATGGATGGACAATATGGGGAGAATCCTGTGATCACACATTCAACTTTGCAATAGATGGATGGACTAAATGGGGAGAATCCTGTGATCACACATTCAACTTTGCAATAGATGGATGGACAATATGGGGAGAATCCTGTGATCACACATTCAACTTTGCAATAGATGGATGGACAAAATGGGGAGAATCCTGTGATCACACATTCAACTTTGCAATAGATGGATGGACTAAATGGGGAGAATCCTGTGATCACACATTCAACTTTGCAATAGATGGATGGACAATATGGGGAGAATCCTGTGATCACACATTCAACTTTGCAATAGATGGATGGACAAAATGGGGAGAATCCTGTGATCACACATTCAACTTTACAATAGATGATGGACAAAATGGGGAGAATCCTGTGATCACACATTCAACTTTGCAATAGATGGATGGACAATATGGGGAGAATCCTGTGATCACACATTCAACTTTGCAATAGATGATGGACAAAATGGGGAGAATCCTGTGATCACACATTCAACTTTGCAATAGATGGATGGACAATGACTTTCGGTGAGCTTCCAACAGACCCAAAAATTTGACTCGGGTAAACTATGGAATTACCACATCCAATTCATGAGAAGTCAGTTTTGTCTCAGTTTCTGGTTTACAAAGATAACTGCAAAGTAGCCTGCACAACCCGCCATCTGCTATAGACAGCCACACATGTTTCAGGTATACAACTCACAGCTAACTGGCAGGAGTCAGTTAAATTGAAAGATGCTGTTTATATGATTTTTAATTCTATGCTCAAGGAACTTCCAAAACTGTCAGCACTCCTAGTGAACATTCAAGCACCAATAGTTTCATGCTTTACATGGCAGTGTTTGATACAGCATAGATATTTACAGTTGGTGATTTTGCACAGATTAGTCAATTGCCTGAGGCAAAAAGATTTTTGTTTTGCATGAAATCATTAAGTTTAGAATTTTGACAATACTGAAAATACTGACCATACTGAAAGGGGCTTCAGCTTCCTGTTTCATAAGAAGTTCACTGAAAAATTGTCATGCAAAAGTTAACAAAATATAACACACTGTTGGGTGATAAGAATTTCCAGGTATTCAAGATAAGACCAATTCTTCCTTTCAACTGCTGAGTGTTGAAACCATCTCTAATATTCTTCAGTAATAATGAAATCAGCTGCTGTGGTTGACATATTGGATGTCATATTGGCACCATTTTCATTAAGAACCAAGCAGATATCATTAGAAGAAAACCTTATATTAATATAACAATCGATTAAGGGAAAGTAGGTACAGGAAGATCTACACAAAGCCATGAGGCAGCTATACTGAAAAAACACATGGCAGTGATTGATACAGCATAGTTATTTGCAGTTGGCGATTTTGTAGAGATTGGTCAATTATCTGAGGCAAAAAGAGATTTGTCTTGCATGAAATTCTTAAGTTTAGAATCGTATTTTCACAATACAAAAAATACTGACCATACTAAAAGAGGCCTCAGCTTTCTGTTTGCTAATGATCAGGCAGCTATACTGGATGTAAAAGAGGCACCATTTTCATTTGGAATAAACTAGACATCATAAGAAGTCTTTCAGCAAAAGCCTCATGCTGACAAAACCATCCATTCATGAGGAGTATCAAGATAAATGTGTGTGCAACGTTTCATCCTCCAAGTATTGTAGGTAGAATCTCATTAACAAACATGTAAGTGTATATATATTTCCTGGCAACATATAGGTTCATTATTGAATTCACTTTGTGCCTTGGGACATGTTCTGCTTACTTTCTTGCTTTTAGCATCATACATCTACTGCAAAATCTATTTAGTTCCAAAAAGAGATAATTATCCATGTTTTGTAACTGCACCAAAGACAAAACCAATTACACCCAGCACTTTGGGCTACCAATGAGTTTTTCCTCCCTCTCAAAATTCTGAATCTAGCAATACTATGTAATGTCACAGGGCCCTCATACAACATGAGCAGTTTGCTTTCTAAAATACACATGTTATCTCATATACAATTCTCAGACATACTTTCTTATTTATGTTTTAAAGACATGCAATATTACTGCTTTTTTAAGCACTTCATATGACTGTAACATAGTAATTTGTTCAATAAATCACTCACATATTGTGTGTTGCATAAAACAATATATTTATGTTATCAATAAAATTAGACTTAAAATTCTGCATTTTGTAAAAAAAAAATTTAAATTTATTTATTCCTTCAAATTAGTTATATTGATCACAGCTTGTAAAAACAGAAATACAAGTAAGTGATGACTGATTTATGCCAATTCAATTTACATTCTTTCATTTTAATGCCATTTATAATAAAGAAATGACATTCAATTTATGCTACTGTGCTTGTTTTTATGCCAATGCTGTTTCCATGTGATGTGATTCGCAAGCAGATCACATAATTACATTTACATTGCTTTGATTTATTCCAATACAGTAACCTCAGGAACACGTCAATGGCATAAATTGGACATTATCTGTATGTTCAATCAATTTGTAAATACAGAATGCATCTAGAAAACAGCACTTACTACTTACTGGATGGTTTTGTAATTTAACCTATTTTTAAAATTTAATTTGTATTATTTCACAAAAACTAAAATAACCGGATAAATTACATGGAGAGATGTACCTTTTTATAACATATATTATGCAAAATTTTTGCTTAAGTAAATGTGGCACAAAAATTTCTAACTGGTGCCATAAAATTCAGACAAAGCTGCAAGTTATAGACAGTTTGTTGAATTTATACATGCAGAGTATCAAAACAAATGATAACCAGACAGAGTTTGTTAAATTTATGCATGCAGAGTATCAAAACAAATGATAACCTGACAGAGTTTGTTAAATTTATACAAAGTATCAAAATAGATGATAACCTGTGATTTTTCTGCAGGAAGGAGGACTTACATGTTTCTTGATACAAAGTTTCAGCCTCTTTGAAATTTTGTTCTATCATATATAGAGTCAATATATTCTCTTTTGTCTGTAACACTCTGTACTCATCCTCAGAAAGGCCAGACTCCTGTACAAATAAAATAAATAATTATCACTACTGTTACTGTTGCTTATTATGTTGTAATTGCTGTTCTCATCATCATCCATGGAAGATTTATCAAAGACATAATTAAAATTTGACAAGTGAGTCCATTTTTGTTAAGTCAATCTTTTTTATGTAGAAAAAGGAAAAACCTTTTATACTGTGCTTATTCTAAAACACTTACATTGACCTTAAGCTCGTTTGTGGATGGATATAGGGATGTAAGAAAGGGAGATAAATATTGGATGGATTGATGGATTAACAATGCATATACAGATGATTTTTGTTTTTGTTGAATTTATCAGCATTTTAAACATTTCATTGCTTATCATGCTGAGGAAGTAGTATCAAAATGCTTTTCTCATGGACACTTTACAAATGAATTGAATTGGATTGTCATGATTGTGTATCAAACTTAAGACCCTTGGATTACAAGTCTGACACTATACCAACTGATCTACAACAGTTCCCAAAATGGCTACACATACACATGGGCACCACAGTGATAACTAATGGATGGTTCATTGGATTATGAGTATATGAGTAAATTTAAAAAGGAGACCCCTTATTTGCTGAACCTGCCAGTGATAGAAGACATACGAAAAAGAAGTAAACAACGTCAACAGTGAGCTTAATAAGGAGTGGACAGACGTTTGAAGGGACACATAGATGCCAAAGTAATTGCAATGTTGAACTTCTGTCAAAGTGGGCTCAACAACTAATTCTTGAAGTTAAGTTACACTGATTAACAATTTAACCCTTCATTTAATTCATTTGCACAATTCACACACCACTTTATGTTGATGAGATTGTTTTTGGTAAATACTACTACTACTGCTAATTCTAATAATAATACTACTACTAATAATAATAATTCTTTATTCAGTAAATTAGGTCACATGCTCATATTACAAAATACAAGTAAATATAATGTTTGCCATGGTTTAAAAAAGTTATAATAGTCTTCATCATGAATATAGATACATATATTTCAAAGTTCTTTGTAAATATGGTCAATAAAAGCCTTGATCTGTGTAAACATGATCATTGATAGCTTGTTCTGTGTAAACATGATCACTGATAGCTTGTTCTGTGTAAACATTGTCATTGATATATCCCATTCTTTGTAAACATGGTCATTGATAAATTCCATTCTGTGTAAACATAGTCATTGATATATCCTGTTCTGTGTAAACATGGTCATTGATATCCTGTTCGGTGTAAATATGATCACTGATAGCTTGTTCTGTGTAAACATGGTCATTGATTTATCCCAGTCTGTGTAAACATAGTCAATGATATATCCTGTTCTGTGTAAACATGGTCACTGATAACCCTGTTCTGTGTAAACATGGTCATTGATAGCTTGTTCTGTGTAAACAAGGTCTTTGACAGCCTATTCTGTGTAAACATGGTCATTGATAGCCCACTCTGTGTAAACATGGCCATTGATATCTACCATTCTGTGTAAACATGGTCATTGATATCCTGTTCTGTGTAAAAATGGTCATTGATACCCTGTTCTGTGTAAACATGGTCATTGATATATTCCGCTGTGTGTAAACATGGTTATTAATATCCTGTTCTGTGTAAACATGGTCATTGATAGACCTGTTAAGTATTGATTTACTTATTCTTGACTCAATCATTAAAAAGACCATTAATTGTGTAGACTGGTCTATTTATTTTAAAATACATTCTGGTTTTGAAAAAAGGTCTCAGTATTTGTCCACATTATAATTAGGGTGATTTTATGGCCAAACTGATCAATCAAACTTTTAATTTCTTATTGGATTTTTAAAAAATTTGTAGGTAAATTTTAGGGTCTGGTTATTTAAGGTAATTATGGTACAACAAATTTAAATTATGTAAATATGCATACCCAATGAAGCACAATCTAAAAAGTATAATAGAACAAATTATGCATATGATGATGTTATTCTTAAGGTCAAAGGTTAATGTTTTACTGAATATTCAATACAGCAAACAATATAAAACTATTATTAATCATTTCCCATACTCAGATCATAAATATCTCGAGTTTAGAACAAATCAGCATTATCACACTGCCTTCATCAGCGACTATTACGTTACCTACAATGATCATGTGATACAAGGAGATAGGTGTAGATGGGTGGTAATTAAAGCCCCACAACCCTGTTTAGTGTTGTAAACAAAATGTCAGGGGAATCAATTTATGAAGCTTACCTTAAAATATCTGATTATGGACTTGGAATCAAAGAACCCTAATAAGATCAACAATGAAAAATGGGTAGGGAATCTTTTGGATAAACAACTTGTTTGAAAAAAGTCAGTTCTGATGAAGGGGTTGAATTTTTGTGTCACACCACAATAAATACTGTTAGTGGAGATTATTTTTTGTACCATAGGAGCATGTAATCAGATTACTGATCAGTCAGTAATTTGAAAGCCTGATGGACGAGGTTGTAAGAGTTTAAAAGAACCGTAAATCTACCAGAAGTAACTATGATCTCGGAAATGTCGGAATGTGTTCAAGATCATAGATTCCTGAGATCGTTCTCAACCTGGCTCTGGAAGAAAGTTATAAAAGACACTGGTTGACTAATAACTGATGTCCTAGGCCATGAATCCCAATGATATCATGAAAACCACGGAATCCTCCAATCTGAACTGAAGAAAATTCTGGTGAACATAAAAGGAGATGACATCCTCCTACCCTGCATGCTGAAGCGAGAATCTATCATTAAACATGGTCTGTAAGATAGTGCCTTTAGCAATGTGTAGGCTAGAAGTTCAAAGAATTCTGAATCTTGCCATATTATTATTATTATTATTATTATTATTATTATTATTATTATTATTATTATTATGTGCAGTGTGTGATCAGCCATTGAACAACATCAGCAGCAGCAAAGTGCAGAGCCTGCAGTCCACTAGGGAACTTTGTAAGTGGACAGTTGTTCACCATGTGTGGCATGGTCTGAAGAGCTCCACAACAACAGTAAGAGTTAGTGTCCTGGCCCCATTGGAAGGTTGACTGCAATGACCATGTCCTGTCCAAAAGTGGCTCAATGTGGTCTAAATATGACATGGAAGGTTGAAGCCTGAAGGGCAGACAGATAGCTCAGCTATGTTGGAGTGGTTTACAATATCTGTTGAAAACCACTCAACACTCCATGCTGATATAGCTGTCATATCCTCCAGCAACAGACCTAACCAGACTGGGCATTTCCAAGTCAAGTGAAATGCTGGATGTGATTGATGTCCATGTACATTGGAAGTTTCTCACTAGCAAAGACGTTAGCCAACACGTTTGTGGCTGTATCCTTGTAAGTTAAACACAGATGTGGAGGAGGAATGTTGCTGAGTACCACCAGCCATCATAAAGGAGTAGGATGCTGTGTTCCACAGATTATGTGTACTGTTGTGTTGAGCTGAACAGCAATTAACTTAGTGTGGGATGATCAAGCCCAGACTAGAGTACAATACTCGGCTGTCGAATATCTGAAAAGCAATTCTGATGTTCTGAGTGTCTGAGCAAAAGCACCCCAGGTTGATCCAGCCAGTTTGTAGAGTAGGTTGTTTCCAGTTTTGCTGCTGTTTTCTTCAGTATGTTAGTGTTGGGTCATGTCTTATTTGCTGCCCATTGAGGAGGATGCAAAGCTCATGGTTCACATTTGCATTGGTAAGGTGAAAGACACTGGAGACTGTCTTTGTTGCACTTGACTGTAGATGCCATTTCTCAAAGATGTCTGTCTTATCCTCCAGGTACTTGTTCAGTACCCCCTCAAGCTTACTAAGTGAGTGACTTTGGGTCCTGATAGCAATGTCATCTGTATACATGAACTTGCAAGACTGTGTTACAGGTAAGTCATTGATATAGACATTGAATAAACTTGGCAAAAGAACAGACCCTGGTGGAAATTTTCAACAGCAGCCCTGCATTACAGACCATTTCATATGCTGTTGTTAAATTAATAAAAACAACTCCAGTTTTCAGGTTCCTCTGAAATCCATTTTTAACCAATGTAGTCAAGATAAAGACTTGACTGTATGTGCTATGGCCAAGCCTGCTCAACATTTATGATATTCTCCAAGTCAGGACCAATTCTATTGGAGAATCAGGTGCTCCTGTACCTTAAAACAGACCGAAAGCAAGGAAATCAACTGATAATTTGCTGCATTGTGGGGATCTTTACCAGGCTTATGGGATTGTAATAATCTTTGCCTGGCACTATAAAGTCAGCATGCACTTTTCCCTAACAACCTGGGTGTAAAAGGGGCATAACATTCTTTTGCCTTTGGGCCAAGATGTTTCAGGAACTCAGGCAGAATGTTATAAGATCCTGCTGCTTGATTTGATGCTGAATAGCACCATTTCAAATAAATGCCTCTGGAATATTTTGATCATCTGACTTCCCAAGGCAATATTGTTGCCACTCATCTTGTTCTTGAAGTATCCAAAGAAATGTCAGCCACAATACATCAAAGTAGCATAGAGATATCCCAACATTATCTCCATTGTGCAATATGTTATAAATGCAAACAACTTTGCCTCACATACATCACTCTCTGAAAAGAACATAATAACTGGTAAGCAACCCCTAAAGACTGGTGACATCTCGTGGTATCAAAGGAAGGTAATTGGCAAGAGTTGCTGCCCTTTGTCTTTCTAAAAATAGACAGGATTAGATGTTTTTCGTCTTTTAGTAGGGCTGGATTCACAAGGTATCAGGCTAATATTCCTAATATATTGGGGAACATATTTAAAGGAGAAATTACTAAGTACTATCCAGATTTCCATCCAAAGCAAGGAAGCAACTGTTTTAGTTGCAATATAAAATGGTCTGACATTCCCATTTAAACACTCCTGATTCTAGATTCTGTAATGTTACAACAATTTTACCTTTAATTCAGATATTATACATCAGACTTCTAAATTACACCTAGTCTTACTGTAACATCAATATGCATTACTCCATATAAACAATGCTGGTGGGGGAATGTTTTTTGTTCACATGTACTCAAAGAAGTTATTTCTCACATTGAAAAGTCTGCTTGAGTATTCAAACATGCAAACATAATTTTGGTCTTACTTAGAATGATTGCAAAGCAAATATGTTGATATAAAAACAACCTACCCTAAAAATGGCCAGACCCATCATATAATATTCCACTGACATCTTATTGTTGTGACGATGCATCTCCAAGGCACCAAGATTTAGGTAGGCCATGCCAACTATTGGATGTTCTCTTCCAACTGCATTGATCTTTATTTTCAATGATCTAAGAAGATATTTAATAAACAAAGAATGAATTAGTGCACCATTGCAAATCACCACACTATTTATGACCTATTCCAATCATTCCACCATGCCCTCGCCAGTACTCAATCCCATCCCCCAGACAGTGACAGGGGTCATAACTCATTATCAATCACATTTATGATCCATTTTCCTGCTATCAATGCATTTAAGTTTTGGACCGAAAATATTTTTAAATGTGACTATTATTTAAATTATTTAACAACTGATCTCTGACCCCTTCACAGGGAACACAATGTGGTGGAAACAAGGATGACCTCTTACAAATAGTTACCCCAAAAACAATACCTACCAGCTGATAGGAGACACGGAAATGGACAGACAGGCAGAGATATCTCTCACTAAATATATGGGGATGCTATTAACAAAAAATCAAAAGTAAAAAAAAACCTTAAAAAAGTCAATGTGTAGCAGAAGATAGACAAAGTACAGCCTCATTTGAAGACTAAAACCAGTACTTTCTGCCTTATAGTCAGTCAGGCACATGTTTCAAACATCTACAGGATTCTGACCAGCTAGGCTTTCTTATTCAAAGTGTGAGATGAAAATAAAGACTCAAGGTCTAGAATTTAAATTTACATTTTCCAGCCACAGACCATGATCTTTTGACCACCCAATCAATAGGCTTCTACTTTACTCCAAATGCAGTCATCCACAAAGCTTAACCAGTGTTTCACTAAACTTTCCAACATTACTTATTTAATTCTCAATATTATTCTTGCTTATGGTAGCTTTTTAAAAATATCAATAATTTTGTTTGAGGTGGAAAACTGAAAACGAATGCATAATATAACACATTTAAGCCTTTTTTATTTTTTGAAAAAATATTGGACGCTTTTCTCAAAAATGAAATAATCAAAATTTCTTCAAGGAAGGAATCCATTTAGCAAATTTCAAGATTTTATTACAATATTTTAGTTGCAAATATCTGCTGAATGTTCAGTAAAAAAAAATTCTTTTGTAACAAAAATCAATCAGAAAGATATCTGAAAAATCTTCATTCTGAGTTTTAAATATTAGGATCAAATGGGGTTAAGTCAGAGATGTAGAATTGAAATTATTGTGCAGAAGTCATTCTTCTGATTTTTGTCATTTCAGTACCAACTTTTCATGTTTTGACCTGAAACTGACACACTTTCTTCCTTTGGAAATGGTGGAAACCAACGTTATGATGTGAAAACAAAAAATAGGGTCAGACATATGGACAGTCATAAGAAGCTTAAAATGGGTCACAGTGTCCAAATTTTGGTATTGTGATTCTCTAAACAAACACAATTTCTAACTAAATTAGCATAGATCTAGTGTTATGATAGTCTGGACTACAGTTTGAAAAAATGATCTATACAATATTTGTTCATGTATGACTCACACCAAGTTAAAACTGTATCAGCCAATCACATAATTTGTTGGAAGATCACAGCCAATGCTTTTGATTTTATGTTTATTCATGCATGATCTAACACCCAATTTAAATTGTGTGGACCTATCACATAATATATTGGCAGATTAGGGACTATGTTATGAATTCTATGCTTATCTATGCATGACCCAAAAGCAAACTGAAACGGCATAGACCCATCAGGGTCTATGCTATGATTTAGGTTTATCCATACACGATCCAACAGTCAATGAAACTGCATAGTTTCAGCAGATCAGGGTCTATGATGTGATTTATTTTTACCCATGTATTACTCAAAACTCAACTGAAACTGTTCATCAGACCCATTAACAAAATGAGTCTATAGGTATAAAAACTCAAGAGCTGGAGTTTGTGAATAAATTACTACTATCAGCAAATCAAAAGAAAGAGCAAGGTCATTTGTTTAAGACAAAACTTCAAGCTCAAAAAATTGACAAGCCTTATCTGCTGGTGAGTCACAAAAAAGCAGACCTGGATCCATGCTGCCTTTGTACACATACTAAGGTAAATATTGTACTCAACAAGTACAGTGGTCTCCCTCTTAAGTACCCCCTCAATGATCAAAAGCCAGATTCATTTGGCAGTGATGATTTTGTCTTCAGAAGTACCCCTATAGAATGTCAACATTCTAACATGACCAGCTGCTGACATATTAGTGCAAAAACAGGGGTCTATGTGGTGTCCTGGGAGGGGTAACACTTCTGGCTGGCTAAGCAGTTGTACTCCTTTAGGGATAGCTCATCCACCTTTGATCCCAAATTGGCACTTAGTTCTCACTTGTGGCTCCAAAAAGCTGTGGCACGCGCTAAACCAGACTGAAGGTAGCCAACAAGTTTTAAACCTTTGGCATGTGAAGACTAGATTTGGCAGCATGTGCGGAGGATCCACCAGCTGGTCAACAGGCAGAAAGTTGATTCCGAGCAAAGTGATATGGAGCAATAAGAGCATGAAGAAACACCTAGGATGTCCTGGTCATCCACTGCACTCAGCTCTGTCTCCAACCATCTCGACATTGTCATGCTGCTTGACCCAGATGGCTTTGGGTGAGAGAATGAGGTTGACGAACTGCGCAACTCTTGCTCACTTAAAACAAAGTCGTCGAGCAAGCCATTCTTGTCATCCACCCATCACATTTCATCACCCACTAAAGTCCTGTGGTTAAGGCAAGCGACAAAGTGGCAGGTGTGGCTACAATGGCAGATGTATCTGCAAACCTGCACACAGGCAGCTCAGGCCATTAGGGTCGTTCACCATTGACATGGTGCAGCAGTGGATTCCGGCAGCCCCCTGAGCGACTGAGCAGCCATCCTAAGGAATGCACTGCTCACCTCCCTGGCATGAGGATGGGGCTAGAAAATGTGCCCTAAACATTGCATGCTCTAAACTGCCCTAGCCAGCATATCATGGCTGGCAGGGACCCTACTTTAGCAGTACAAATACAAAAAAGAAAATGAGGATTGTTCCTCTCACATTTGGTGCATGGAATGTGCACACCTTAATGGGCAGAGACAATGCAGAAAGACCCCAGAGGAGAACCACCATAATAGGAAAGGAACTCGCCAGATACAACACAGACTTTGCTGCCTTGAGCGAGACCTGGCTTGCAGGAGAAGGTAAACTCTGTAAAAGGGGCTCCGGATACATTTTCTTTTGGAGCAGCCAAGGAAGTAAAGAGTGCTGTGAGGCTGGTGTTGGCTTTGCAGTGATGACAGCACTGATTGGCAACTTGGCTAGTCCTCCCAAGGGAGTATATATCAGACTCATGACCATGAAACTTCCTCATGTTGTCCGAAAGAAAGCACCTTACAATCATCAGTTGCTATGCTCCAACTATAACACCAATGGCAGATAAACTCATCATTCTTGATGATTTCAATGCAAGAGTAGGCTGTGAACGTTGCCTGGAATGGAGTGCTAGTAAAGCATGGAGTTGGTCACTGTAATAGCCTTCTTTTGCTCCAGACTTGCGTTGAACATGAACTGCTGATCACAAATACAGTCTTCCACCTCCCTACCCATTACTGGACATCATGGATGCACCCATGCTCTAAATAATGGCACCTCATTGACTACATCATTGTCAGGAAGAGGGACAGGCAGGATGTACATGTGACCAAGTCCTTGTGTG
Source organism: Unio pictorum (assembly GCA_030141615.1). Lineage (NCBI taxonomy): Eukaryota > Metazoa > Mollusca > Bivalvia > Unionida > Unionidae > Unio > Unio pictorum. Next base: position 8,295,441 of record JARLTB010000227.1, read on the forward strand.
GTGCTAACAGCTGGACAGGCAACCACCTCATCATCACCAAGCTCAACATCTGCAGCTCACCACAAAAGACGCCCACTGGGAAAGAAGGCTTCTAAACATATGAACATCACCAAGCTGAAATGCACCAGTACCAAACAGTCTCTTGTGGATGCAATAGAAGAATGTCTAAAATCCACCCCTCTCAGGATGTGGAGACAGCTTCAGAAATCCTAAGACCTTCAACAAGAAAGCATCAAGACTGGCTTGATGAGAACTGGAATGAGATCAAGCAGTTGCTGGATGAGAAACACCGCCTCCTTCAAACCTACCTCAAACAACCCCAAGTCTACCTCTAGGAAAGATGCGTACAACAACATATGCAGAACTGTGCAGCAGAAGCTTTGACAGATGTGAGACACATGGCTGAGCAACAAAGCTGATGAGACCCAGTGCTATGCAGACAAGCATGACATGAAGAACTTATACAATGCCCTGAAAGAAGTATATGGACCTACATCCTCTGGATCATTCCCAACCCCCCTTCTCAATGCAGACAGGAACACACTAATTACTGACAAAACGAGGATTCTTCAATGATGGACTGAACATTTTGACAGTGTCCTGAATCACCCATCATCCATCAATGATGAAGCCATCAATTGTTTCCCCCAATTACCCATCAACGAAGCACTGGATGACCCTCCAAACTTGCTGGAGGCACAGAAAGCAATACGTCTGCTCTCCAATGGCAAAGCACCTGGTGCAGACTCCATCCCAGCTGAAGTCTACAAAGAAGGTGGCAAAACCCTGAGAGAAAGGCTCCACCAACTGTTTTTACTGATGTGGCAGCAATAGACGATCCCCCAGGACTTCAAGGATGCTTCCATAATCCACCTGTACAAGCGAAAAAGGAACCGCCAGGCCTATGACAACCACCAAGGTATATCCTTACTCACAATTGCAGGAAAGATACGCGCCAGAATCCTACTGAACCACCTCACTATGCACCTTGACCTGGGACTACTGCCAGCAAGCCAGTGTGGATTCCAAAATGAATGTGTGACCATCGACATGGTATTTTCTGCGAAGCAGCTACAAGAGAAATGTCAAGAGCAAAACACCGACCTTTTCTCCATCTACATCGACTTGACAAAGGTCTTTGATAATGTCAGCAGAGAAAGCTTGCAGAAGATAATGGCCAAGTATGGATGGTACAGCATCCATGGTACAGCATTTTTACAATGGCATGCAGACAGGAGTCCAGGACAATGTTGAGACATCTGAACCATTCCCAGAAACCAATGGCGCCAAGCAGGGTTGTGTTCTGGCACCAACAGTGTTCAGTCTATTGATCACTAACATGGTAACTAATGCTTTCTGAGATGGAGAGGTTGGAGTTGGCATCAGGTACCGTACAGATGGAAAAGTTTTCAATCCCAGGAGGCTTCAAGCAAAAACCAAGGTTATGACAGACATCACCAGGGATTTCTTATTTGCTGATGACTGTGCCCTCAATGCTGGCTTGGAAGCTGACTTGCAATGCAGCATTGACAAGTGCTCCAGCTCCTTCACAAGCTGTACAAGAATTCTGAAGCCATGCATCAGCCGGCCCATGGAAAGCCCTATGTTGAGCCCAACATGACCATGAATGGCCAAAAACTCAACGTAGTGAACCGTTTCACCTACCTTGGCAGCATAATGGCACAGAGCGTTACTACTGATGACAAGGTGTACCTTCACATTGCCAGAGCCAGTGCAACTTTTGGCAGATTGTATGCCAATGTCTGGAATAGAAGAGGCATCAACATGCAGACCAAACTAAAGGTCTACAGGGCAGTTGTGCTCCCCACATTACTTTACGCATGCGAAACATGGAGGGTGCACCAACACCATGCCAGGAAGCTGAACCAATTTCACACCACATTAAGTGGCAGGACAAGATTCCCGATACTGAGGTACTTGTCCAAGCAGGTCCCCCCAGCATCCTCACCATCCTGATTCCTGGGAGAAAACAACAAGCAATTGAGTCACTTGACATTCCTCTGTGCACAAAGGCTCCAAGTTGTGTGAATCTAGCAGGACAGCAACTACAGAGTGGAAGAGGCAAACCAGTAAAGCATGTGAAATCAACCCCCTTGGAGATGTCCCATTCATCCCCTGTCCCTTATGCAAATAAACATTCCGTGCAAGGGTTGGCCTCAACAGCCACCTGCGCACACACAGAACAGAACCAGTCCCTCTAACCCTCAAATGATTTGAGAGGTCCTTGTCAAATCGATGGACAAACAACAGTACAAAAACATTTACCCATCACAAACTGCCAGACAATGGGGTTGACATATATAAATTACATAAATATTTGTTGATTTCTTAAAACAGTACAAACATTTATTCCAACATCTTGATAAAATACCAAACTTGAATCGATACAAAGAGGTAAGTAATCTATCATCCTTACTTTGGTGTGCTCCGTAGATGTTATGGTTTCTCACTTTGTTAATTACAAATTATTAACACCAATGATAATAAAGCTAAAAAAACTAACTGCTGAGATGCATAAGATAAACAGTTGTCATAAAGCAAAAATGGTCTGTCATCTATTATAGTTTCCCTTTCAAAGATATGACATATACATGAGAGGATACAAGACTAGAACTATTTAATCACATAACAAGCAATGAGCATTTTGTGTAATAACTACAACAAGGTCTACAACCAAGAGCATTTTGGGTAATAACTATAACAATGAGCATTTCATGTAATAACTACAAATACCAATGAAGGAATAAGTTCTTGCAAAGAGTGCAAAATTCTGCTACATACTCTTAGTTTTGAAGGAAAAATGAAGCCAAATGTGGAAATGTCCAATAATTACTATTGTGAAATCTGATGTCGTAAAGATTCAAATAAACAGTGTCAATTATGAATTGTACAGCAATAGAGAAAATGGAATGGTCCAGGGCAGTCCTGTGTTTTTTTTCTTCCTGATTTCATAGACGAGGCAGTTCTGCACCACAATTGACAATTATTCATAATTATTTTATATAGCATTAATATAAACCTTCATGTCATACTTAATATTGTAATTAATACTGACATCTGTGTGATCCCATTTAGAAAGGCCACTCCTCTAATAAGGCCACTTTTCTACTGCTGAAAAGATATCCTTATAAGAGGGGTACCACTATATAGATATCACAAAATTAAAGGCACTGCGGCTAAAAGACACTGGAACAGAATAAAACTCATGCATTTGAGCAAACAAGGTTAGAACGACACAAATATTTACAAATAAATATTAATGATTCTTGTTTTACACTTTGCATTGAAATTGAAGAGTCTCATATAATTTTTAGTTTAAACCATATTTATTTCATATATTTTTGAAAAGAAAAATGCAAAGTGCAGAATGTAGAATTTGGAAACAATTCCTAAAAACACTTAGTGATTAATTTATTCAAGTTATTCCTAATGGAAAGTGAGACATATCAGCCACTTTGCTTATGGCAAAAATGGTAGCAACCTAGTGGTTACAACTTTCAAGGTTTTAGCTGAAGTTGTTCATCAGAGTGATGGAATGATATGCAGCCCCCCAATCAAATGGTACAAAAATGATTTGGAAACACAATTTGATATTTGTTGACAAACAAAAATACTGCAATGACATGATTCTCTTGAAATGATCTGCTTGATATTTTCATTATCATTCTATAATTTTAAATACAGTATCAATGATTCTGCTGAAGATCGTGTTTTCCCAGCTTTAAAGTGTTTGATATATGCAACGACTAAAATGTCTACCCTGGACACATGTCAGATCAAAGTTTTCTCTCTTCTAATTATGACTTAAAGCCAAAAGCAGACCCTGTTCTGTCAGTTTGTATGCAACTGATTACATGTATAAGGTTGACTTGGAATACAGGTCAGATTAATCTTTTCTCTTCATTCTATTTATGATTTCAACCTGACCCTGATCTGCCTGTATTATATGCAACAGCTGAATACATACAGAAATATATAGGTCAATGCAGCAGTATTACTGTTTATAAGCTTCTTCTGCCTCATCCAGTCTCCCCATCTTTCTGAGAACAATAGCCTTATTTGTCAGGTAATTCCCAATGTTTGGTGACAGGTAACCAAACTGTTGCTCCTCTGTTTCCTGACAAAACAAAGGAATTTTAAACAATGTTGTATTTACAGTCAAACTTGTTTCTAAAGGTCACATCATGAAAGCTATATATTTTTTTAAAAAAAAACAATTAAAAGCAGGTGACCTATGTAGTCATGTAAAAAAGTGATACATCATAAATAGTATTTTATTTTGTTGTTTGTTTGATTAGGATTTTTAATGTAGCTTTAACAGTTTTTCTGTTATATCACTACGAGGTCTACAGTGAGGCAGTTTATAGTGATGTCTAGCACTGGGACATCATGCCGCAGACATGTAGCATAATGTCTCACCCAGTCACATTATCCTGACAACAGGCCGACCAGTCCTAACACTAACCTATAAATGCTGAGATTCAAACAAGGCAGCTGTTAGTACCATTTTTGTAAGTCTTTGGTATGACTCGGCCGAGGATTGAACCCACAACCTCCTGCTTCCGCGGTAGATGCTTTAATCACTATGCCATCGGAGCGGTTAGGTCACATTTTAACTGGCCCCATCATGCAAGTGTGTTGTATCGACATGCATCATTAAAATCACCATCAAACATTTCAGATGAATTTCATTATAACAATATCCTTACGTGTACATTAACCTTGACTCAAGACTAATAGTAATTATGTTGTCTTTACCTTTATGAAATAAATTTTATAAAAGCAATTCAGGTCACTGGATAGTCTTTGGATATTTCCACACAGTCCTGGTTTACAAGATGAATAAATGTATCCTAATTTGTTGAAAAGAAAGCAGAAAGGTCAGTAACGCAAATATGCTTTGTAAAATATGTAGATGTTTAGAAAGGAAATAACTAGTTAAAACATACACTCTTGATGATGTGGATCTAATAAACCCATTTACACTGATCAAATGTGTACACATTACACACAACTGTATGAATGCCTTTGTGGTGTAAAAGCGCATTGAAAAAATCTATAACTAATATAAATCAAAAAGCAATGATTATCATTTATCCTGTGTATTTAGTCATCATGTTCATGCTGCTGAATCAGATTTAAGTAAAAACCATTACTGAAATATATAATGAAAAAACTTCCAAACTATGAGTACTTTAAACAAAGAAATCAATTAATTTTCAAACAAGATAACTGGCACCATTTTCATTGACAACCAAATAGACCTCATAAGAAGTCTTTAATAAAGAACCCAATCTTGATTTGACCACCTAATTCAAGGAGTAGTAATAAGATTTTCCAGATGGCTGCTTTGGTGGAATTATAAGAAGGATGAGTAGACATAATTTTCATTTGGTCTAACTAGATTTTGGGATGAATATGTGTGTCCAATGGTAATCCTCCAAGTAGTTTAGGAGGAACAGTATCAATAACCGTATGCTAATGGAAGGATGGGCATCAGCTGTCTGATGTGAGATGTCAGACAAAAGAACATCCCATAAACTACTTTTTGGTCTATGATCAGTAAAGATTAAAAAATGAGTCATAATCTCTTTAATTCTCATGCAATATCATTCCTGATAAATCCACATCAGAGACATTTTCTTTACATACATGAGGTTTGCTTCATGCCATTATATTGTCCCATAAATAACTATCATTCATATATCTGTAAAATGTACACCCACATGTAAACATCATAGCCTTCTCAAACTGAACAAGCAGATTACAATCTCAGATGTTTGTTCTACTTATTGTTTGGGTTATCTGGCATTATCAAACATGATGGCAGATCTTGGTCCACAGTGTTTGCAGTCCAATACACATTATTCAGTCCAATACACATGATTCATAGGTAAACATGATCACAAGAGCAGACCATGTGTAAGTGATGTCAAAGCAAGTCATTGTCATGGAGAAGTTAGCTGTAAAACAACCAAAAGCCAAATGCAGGATAAATGTCTACACTGTCCATATAAAAACTTTCTAATATATTTATTCAATTCAATTCTGCAAGGTTACTATTGTCTGCAATTTGTAACCTGGTCCTAAATAAAACAATGTTAATATTTTCTAATGAGGTGTATTTGACCCCATGACCTAATTATTTCTTTTATACTTAGTAAATATTGCATAATAAGTACACCCATACCTTGATGACTTTATTACAGTATTCTAAGGCCTTCTCTAGTTGTCCCAATTCTGCCAGAATCAGTCCAATGTTATTCTGAGCCTCACATATTGTGTCTCGCTTTGTCTTGGCCTTTGTATGGTACTCAATGGATTCATGGTAAAACTTCAAAGCCTATATTACAACAAAAAAAAAAATACAAAATATGATTTACATTATTATTAAAAACAGCAGTTGTTCATTAAATCAACACTGATGTATAAAACAAATGCTCAACTGACTTTGGGAGGATTAAAAGAAAGAAGACATACATTTACATAGTCTGCACTCAAATGACCTTGGGAGGATTCCAAGAAACTAGACATACATAGTCTGCACTCAAATGACCTTGTAAGGATTACAAGAAACTAGACATACATGTACATAGTCTGCACTCAAATGACCTTGGGAGGATTCCAAGAAACTAGACATACATGTACATAGTCTGCACTCAAATGACCTTGGAAGGATTACAATAAACTAGACATACATGTACATAGTCTGCACTCAAATGACCTTGAGAGGATTCCAAGAAACTAGACATACATAGTCTGCACTCAAATGACCTTGTAAGGATTACAAGAAACTAGACATACATGTACATAGTCTGCACTCAAATGACCTTGGGAGGATTCCAAGAAACTAGACATACATGTACATAGTCTGCACTCAAATGACCTTGGAAGGATTACAAGAAACTAGACATACTTGTACATAGTCTGCACTCAAATGACCTTGGGAGGATTCCAAGAAACTAGACATACATAGTCTGCACTCAAATGACCTTGGGAGGATTACAAGAAATTTGATATATATAATCTGCACTCACTGCGAACAATGCACAGTCAGATCTACCATCATACAGATTAATGTCTTGTTCCTTACACAATATGCTCTTCCAGATTGTGTTGACCACAAGGTCATCAAATCCTCAATTCATCAATTTTATGGATTAGCTAGCTCAGACCACTTCACATAAAATTTGAGCAAACATACTACTTCCTATTTGAAAGACTGTTGGTTTGTGTCAAAGTAAATATATAAAAAAAACTACATTTATATATGGATATAATAAGCAGAATATTTCCTAAGAACAAGCTCCAACTAGGTATAATGTATAAGAATAGTAAGACAACAAAGTGGAAGGTTTCAGAATTTATATACTTTAGGTTGTATGTAAGTGTTAATTTGAACAGATTTCACTTTGCATCTATTGAATTATAATTAAGTGCATTTTATATTTGTACTTTCTAATTTTGTCTGGAATTCAGTTTCACATTAGTTACCCCAATTATTTAAAACTTTTCTTATAGAGTTCTTTGTTTGGTTTTGGAATTTAAAGGCAGTTAATAGCTGTGACTGATCTTAAACTGGAAATGCTACTTTGTTTTCGAGCACAAAATAGTTCAAGAAAATATGGGGCCATATTATTTGAAACTTTTTGCATAAGTTTAGCCTTTCTCAAACTTTTTTGCTTTGTTGTTATGGGGTTAAAAATCATTTTTTTTACACAAGATAGGCTATACATGGCAGCCAGTGTAAGGTAGAGGAAGAACCGGGGAAACCTCAAAAGGAACCACTGATCCATGAGAAGCTACTGACAAGCTTTCTGATTACCCACAATCAGAGGCTCATCTCAAAAATAGTAATTTGCTTACTTTTTACATTTCAATATTATTCATTACATTAGAAATGTTTTCAGCATTATCTTTTATGATTCTGCAAGCTCTTTTATGCAAGCAGAATAATTTTCCAAAGATTCGCATCAGAAGTGTTTCCCAAGATAACATTGCAGTAGCCATGTTTGGTTGTATGATGTATCTTTTTTAATAAATGTGCTGAATGCTCAGTTGATACTTATATACTTATGTTGCTTAATAACCAGAGACATGACTTTATAACATATGACTTGATATGTTCATTCCATTGTTAACTGTTGTCATGGCCCCAAGATTGTTGTCATGGATAACCTTTTGTAGAAAAACATGATTCAACTTAAGATATAAATTGTTATTTTTCCAACTTTACTCTCTGTAGTTGGGTATTAATCATAAATACTTGAGTCTTTATCTGTGTTTACTTTCATGTTATTTTCCTTATATCAAGTATCTATTCTAAGTAAGGCTATATAAAGTTAGCTGTTTGAAATCTGATTGCGGGGTGCCATCTGCATACAAGTCAGTTACAAGATGAAATACACTTGCCTATTCTCAGTGGCAGATCATTTGTAAAAATGAGAAAGAGGAGTGGACCTGAGATCAAACCCTGTATTACTACATATGCAACTGGTTCTTCATTAGCCATTAGCCAGCTTCAACAAGTTGTGAAACAGTTATAGTTGTTATGTACAATTTCCCACAACTCAAAAGTATTTTTTCTTGAATATCTCTGATTTTAAAAAAACATTTCACTAATATGACCTATGCCAAAGTTTCAATTTCATGAATCAGTGCTTTACTGGCTACTATTCCTATTTCTTATCTTCTCTGTAATGCTGTTTAGGGTTTTAAGTCCATCATTTCCATAGTCTAGATGTTCAGACAGATATTCAGATTAATTAATATCCTTATTTTTAATTTCTTTTTTTAATTTTTATTTATTCATTTTATCTTATTCCTCAGAGTGCTATATAATTTTGTAGTGCAAGATCCCTCAGGGTTGCACTGTTTGAAAAGAAGAAATGAAAATTGCAATCTACTTTTAAACTGGAGTATTTTAATTAGGCATGGTGTTCTGCTTTTCTTCATTTAATTTTGAAATGCTTTTGAAGTAGGGGGTTGACCAGAATGAATCTATTTTTGACGATCTAGCATGTAAATCAGACATATCTTTAATATCATTTTCAGGTTTAAAATCACCCATTGGTATTTCCAGTAAAACCTTCCCCACTCCCTCCAATAACCTTCAAAACTTACAAGATCACTGTCATCATTGCTGTCCTCAGCCAGTATTTGTTCAATGAACTTGATACCTGAAGATTAATTATGTTGGGGTCAGCCATCTGGGCTTTTCTAGGTAACCTATATTTTAAACATGCATCTGGAAAACTTTGTTGACAAATGAAAGATTAAACCTGATATACTGCTTATTCCAGGGCCCAATGTGCCAATTATATTTAATTTTAAAACCATTGATGTAAAGCCAAAGTACCCAGATATGTAAACAGTTGCCTAACTGATAAAGACATTTGTCACAACAAGTGCAACAAGACCTCTACCAGCAGTGCAACTTATGTTGTGACAAACATTTTAACAGTTAACAGTTACATTAAAAATTGCATACTGCACACAGTATATTTTTATATGTACACCTAATATGCAGGAGCTCTTCCACATCAGAGCTCTCCATGTGTGCAAATTTATAAAATATTTACACAATTATAACATTTGCATGGCCTGGCAAAATATCTGGATATGGGTCTGAAGTTACTAAAACATCTTCTTTTCTGCCAGACTTGTAAATGTGGGTAACTATTGCCAAATTCTATATCTGCAGAAACTGACATGCTTCAATTACATATGTAAACTGTTGTTAGTTGGAATTCAATTGAGATGAAAATAAGGAAAAATGGATACAATACTAAAACTAATGCACAAGAAAATCAGAAATGAAAATGACACTTTCTAGCTTATCTAATGATCAAGTATGTCAATGATTTTTCATTTTTAAAGAGCTTATGACATTGTCATCAAATGCTTTTTAAAAAAGTGAATTTCACAAATATCTGACTGCCATGTCGATTTTTTGTGAATAATTGTATAGCAATACTCATCAGAATCTTGGTAGCCCTGATTTGCACATGGTACAACATGTATGGTCATCACACTAACATTACATGGTACAACATGTATGGTCATCACACTAACATTACATGGTACAACATGTATGGTCATCACACTAACATTACATGGCACAACATGTATGGTCATCACACTAACATTACATGGCACAACATGTATGGTCATCACACTAACATTACATGGTACAACATGTATGGTCATCACACTAGCATTACATGGTACAACATGTATAGTCATCACACTAATATTACATGGTACAACATGTATGGTCATCACACTATCAATACATGGTACAACATGTATGGTCATCACACTAACATTACATGGTACAACATGTATAGTCATCACACTAACATTACATGGTACAACATGTATGGTCATCACACTAACATTACATGGTACAACATGTATGGTCATCACACTAACATTACATGGTACAACATGTATGGTCATCACACTATCAATACATGGTACAACATGTATGGTCATCACATTAACATTACATGGTACAACATGTATGGTCATCACACTATCAATACATGGTACAACATGTATGGTCATCACATTAACATTACATGGTACAACATGTATGGTCATCACACTAACATTAGATGGTACAACATGTATGGTCATCACACTAACATTACATGGTACAACATGTATGGTCATCACACTATCAATACATGGTACAACATGTATGGTCATCACACTAACATTACATGGTCGATTACTAAATGAATTTACTTGAATTAAAAAACCTGCACTTTAAGTCTGGGGAATCAGAAAGGAAATATAGCAACCTTTTCAAAGTCTCTCAGTTGAAAGTAAGCCACACCAAGCCCATTATGTATGAATCCAATCTCCATGTAATCTTCCTGACTGGGATCAAAGTCTTCATCTGATATTTTCCTGTAAAATATACATATCAGTTGGGTGAACCTTCCAGAGAACTGTGGGCAGAATTTTATGTCCTGAAAAGTTGGGTTTGTGTTCTCAAGAGTGATTAGAGTAAATGGCACTGTACAATTCAGAATAAGTTATCTAGTCATTATACAACTCTATTATAAAAAACAGATAGGAGATTCAAACGTGAATGAAGAAAAAAAATATTATTTCTTGAAGAAAAACTGAATACACTTCCAAACAAATCAAGGTGGTAGATTTGCATTTTCATATGTCATCACCATACACATATACACTCATAGTCATGGGATACTAACACCCAACCAGATTTTGAAACAACTAGTACATAAAACCCAAGGATGGCGTGATTTGGATCATGAAACTTTGATTCACCATACAAATTCTTGAGAAAAACTGCAATAATTTGGAATTCCATATTGTTGAGTGCTATTTCTGAAGAAAAAGGTTATTCTAAGTTGTCATCCATAAACAATCACTAAGTTCAAAATGTCACAGTAGGTAGAGTTGTGTTTAGTCCATGTGCATGTACAATTTGTCAAACATAGGATTTAATTTGGAAATATTTGGTACATATTGCTGCAGGAACCTTTCAGAGGGCCATAACTCAAGAGTTGCTAGTTATACCAATAAGTGTCTAATTATATGGGCAGACAAGAGTGTATGAATGCAATTTCACATTTCAATGAATAGGTGAGGTCAAGCCCTAAAATTTGAGTCAGTGTCAGTACAGGTATGGGTCTAATTTATTAGCCTATTGTAGCTCATGTCCTTCCATCCATAAATGGCAAACATGTCAGACATTTGTGAAATCGTGACCACTGAATGTGACTTGAGCTAACTTTTCCTCAAAAAGGACAAAGGAGAAAGGTTACCTACTGGTTCTGAGATTTTTAAAGGAGAGTTGTTTCTCTATGTGCACCAGTGAAGGATGTCTCCTCATTTCCCTCATAAGCTTTTGATATTGTGGGCATTTTTATCCTTGCAATTCTGTCCACCAACTGTTTGCAGAAATATTTCTTTCAACGGTCATGCTTGGTATGAGCCTAGCATGCAGGTTCTGAATTGCTGGACTCGAACTGAAAACCTGAATGTATGGTTGTTTCAGCTCATGTTTAAAAAGCTAGACTTTCCTGGGATTCACCAAAGTGTTTAAAAGGTAGCTGATCCATGATTCTTCATAATGAAAAAAGTCTGTACTTGGATTCCATCACTTTCTGAATGACCTTGAAAATCTTAATGCTTGAGAAAAGAGCTTATGCAATGAGATGTTCAAGATCACATAAAGGGTGCTGACTGAAAAGAATGTTGGGTCTTACAGTAGAGAGACAAGCTTGCAAGTCTGGAGTTTCAACTTGTTAGGAAAAGGTCATTAAGGGTTAATCCTTATGGATACTGCTTTGACCTAAGACTGTGGGATGTATGGATCATCTTGTACGAATTACTTGATCCAGTAAGAGCACTAGGATACTGAGCTTAAGTGGAATGTATCAATGTGGATTTGTTTACAATTACACAACCTGAGAAAATCCCAAAGATGAAGGCAGAGTTCTGAGGAATTTGTCCTTCCTTGCTTCAAGAGGTAAGTGCAGAAGTGTCAGAAAAGACCAGAACACCTTTCCAGCTCATGTCACCTACAGTGGCTGAAAAGGCACTTTCTGTGACTTTTACAGTCCATTAACTGGTGTACATCAACTACTCCTTAAGTGACCGCAAAATGTTGTTCTAATACTGATTTCAGGGATATATGTGTGGTCCTGAAGGAAGCATCACTAATTGACATGCCTTAGGAATATCTGTGAAGAAATGTGAATGGGAATATTAATGTATGAATTAGTGTTTTTCCGAATAAAGATTATATTCAATAATCAGTTTGTTGGATGAACCTATTTGCTAATCGATTTTGAATCTCCATAACTGAATGCATGGTATGGGAGACAAATGTGAAGCTCTTGGAAGAGACTAGTTCCCTCCCCTTCTTTGTTGGGAAGAAAACTGAGGATTATAAACAATATCTTTAAAATGCCGTTAAAGATCATACATGTGCCATGGATGAAAATGATCCCAAAACAATATATCTATATCCTGGAGGGAAATCACATTCTCATGTATGGACATACTTTGGATTTTACAAAGTACAGGAGGGTCCACCGACAAAGGAGAATTTAGATATGACAAAGGTTGTATGCAAACTCTGGAGAAAAAAGTATGCAAACAAAGGTAGGTCCAAGTATTTGCATCAAAATCAATGAGGGGATACATTTGTTATTTTTTATATATATTTGGAAACACAAACTCCATTATATACTGTCAAAAGTAACAGTTTTCTAATTTTGTTTTGGTGCTACGTCAAAACAAAATTATCATGTGATTATGTAAACAGTATGATATAAGCCTTCCAATCCACTACAGTAGAGCTGAATTATTTATTACCTTCAAAACTTCCAAGTGTAAAACCATAATCCATAGTTGGAAACTTTTAGGATAGTCTGGAAATGATGAATGTATTTATTAGGAGACGGTGCACACTAATATAAAATAAATGAGCTGCAATTGTGAAGTTACCACATATATATGCCGTCTTGTCTACATAATGAGCTGCAATTGTGAAGTTACCACATATATATGCTGTCTACATAATGAGCTGCCATTGTGAAGTTACCACATATATATGCTGTCTACATAATGAGCTGCCATTGTGCAGTTACCATGTATATATACTGTCTACATAATGAGCTGCCATTGTGAAGTTACCATGTATATATGCTGTCTACATAATGAACTGCAATTGTGAAGTTACCATGTATATATACTGTCTACATAATGAGCTGCCATTGTGAAGTTACCATGTATATATGCTGTCTACATGATGAGCAGCAATTGTGAAGTTACCACACGTATATATATATACTGTCTACATAATGAGCTGCCATTGTGAAGTTACCACGTATATATGCTGTCTACATAATGAGCTGCCATTGTGAAGTTACCATGTATATATGCTGTCTACATAATGAGCTGCAATTGTGAAGTTACCACATATATATGCTGTCTACACAATGAGCTGCAATTGTGAAGTTACCACATATATATGCTGTCTACACAATGAGCTGCAATTGTGAAGTTACCACATATATATGCTGTCTACATAATGAGCTGCAATTGTGAAGTTACCACGTATATATGCTGTCTAAATAACAGACCATGCATCTGGTGACTGTCATTTCAGAGAATCAAAATGTTTCATGGAACTCCAGTATCTAAAATTTTAAATCCACACTTTTATTTTCATTAAATTGTTTGTGTAGTTTGTGCTTTATTTCTTATGTAGCATGTAAATAAAAGAATGTGTTGTTGCTTGTTAAAATACTTCAGATTTCTTAATAAAGCTCCATATTATGTGAATATCATGCTTGAAATGCATAAATGATTAGAAAATTATCCTGCTATTAGGCATAGATGATGGAAAAATGATTTCTGATGTTTGTTACATATGTTCCCTGAGACGTGACTATTTAAAAACATAAAAAGAGCATATTTTAAAATGTTGCACATTAAATTTAAAATATATGTGCAAATTTAATATTAATTTAAATCCTCCTTTTCAGTTCTAATTTTTATAGTTGATTTAATTCATAAATTAAAAATTATTTGTCGTTTGCTTTTTTTTAATATAAAAAATGTTATTTCAAATATATTCCAGGCAATACTACAAATATGGCCTTTCATCTTGATCATGACCACAAAGAAATGGGATCAACAAGTGGTGCTGATGTTCCCTGCCCACCCAAACAGACTAAGATTGATGAACAATTTAAGAAGCCAATGGAAAGGATGTCAGCTACAAAGCAGAAAGAAACTGATGACACACTCTTGAAACTCATTGTTGGCAAAGTTCTTCCACTGAGCCACACTGACCATAAATATTTTAGAAACTTTGTGATGCTTCTTAATCCAAAGTAAGTTTTGAATGATAATACAATAAATTATTAATATTTATTTAAATTGTCAGTGAGAAAACAAAAAAGTGTTATTCCATTTTATTCTAGACGTCAACATCGTAAGGTGTTGAATTTTGAATTTTCATACCTAAATTCAGCAATGTTTCATTAAATATAATGCTATCCTGTCTAACTAAACATTAAATAAATTCATTGTTTTCACTATATTTAGACACAATGAATATTTCAAATACATATATGCACTATCTTGTTCTACCATAACTAAATGTTTGAAACTTTACATTTTTAGGTGTGAAATTCCAAGTTGCAAATCAGTGTCCTCCAAACTAGCTGAGAAGAAAAACCAGGCTGAAAAAAAATTGAAAGAGGAACTACATGATGCTCTTTAATATAGCTGTTACTCATGATGCATGGACTTCATTAAATAGAGAAAGTTTTAGTACAGTGACTGCACATTTTTATTGCAAAGATTGGGATTCGAAAAGTTGAAGGCAGTCACACTGGGGAAAACATAAAAGAAAGCCTCTTGGCCACTCAGACAAGATGGAGTCTTCCAACACCATCTGGAGTCACTGATAATACAGCCAATGAGATAAAAGGCTTTTGATTTACTTCAATTGAGTCGATTTGCTTGTTATGGTCACATAATCAAACTTGTTGTGAAAAAAAACTTTAGTTATACATGAACTGTCACGATTCATTGCAAATCGTAAAATATTTCGACTTTTTTTTATTTAACCACAAGCATGAATGATTTGCTAATGAGCAAACAGTAGTTACTACTTGATGTAGGTGCTAGAGGACACAAGCTCAAGATGGATGTTCTGACTAGATGGAATAGCATTCATGACATGCTTGAACGACTGCTTGAGCAGACACCTGCTATTATGGCTATTATCAGTGACCCAAACATAAATCAGCAGCTGCAACATTGAGAAATTATGTCTACACATTTGACGAACAAGCAATGGTTGAAAAACTTGTGGAAGTTCTGTCACTGTTCCTAAAGGCAACTAACAGTGTTTGCAGAGAAAAATCACTAACACTTCATAAAAATATCCCAATACTTCTTAAACTTGCCAAATTTGGAGACACAAATGTAAATGATCTACCTCCAATTGCCAAACTTAAAGATGTAATGAGACAAGAACTTGACAGTAGAACACAGGACAAAGATCTAGCTCTGTTGGGCTGTTTATTGAATCAAATTAGGAAGGATCTTGAGCTTCTACCTGACAGTGAGCAAGCAGATGGACATGCTCTGCATTTGAAGGTGAATGTCAAAGTGGAGCCAGGGACTGTGATGAATAGCCTTCAGATATATTGCCACCTCTACCAATAGTACCATCAGCAACAGATGACAATGATAAAACTGTGGTTACATCTAGTCCACAAAACAAGAAAGCAAAGGTCAATGTTGACATCAATGATTGGTTGCAAGATGTTGTTTGCCTTGGTGAAAGTCAACAGCCAACAGATGTCATCCACCAAGAGGTTTCCAGATATCTAGTTGCTGCTCCATCTTGCAATGTTACAGTGGTAGAAATAAAACTGCCAGTTCTTCCACTGCTTTAGATGTACCTAAGTATTCTGGCATCATCTGTATCCTGTGAGAGGCAATTTAGTCTGGCTGGACATTTTGTCAGCAAGAAATAGGCTCATTTAAGCTGTGATAACGTGGATTTGATAATCATTCACTATTGGTAGTGTCGGTGTAACAAAATCATTGACTATTGGTAGTGTTGGTGTAACAAAAACGTTGACTAATGGTAGTGTTGGTGCAACAGAAACAAGAATATGACAAATGATTTATGTGTTCAGTATTACCCAAACATTTGATTTGTAATTTATTGTACCTTCTGTTTAACTTGTATTATGGATAAAATTTTGATCTAGTCTTAAGAATTCTAGTCTGTGACATTTTAAATCTATAACACTCTGCTATTAAACTGTCATTTTTTGGTTTTAAATTCAGTTTAAATGTAAAATGGGGATTATTGGTTGATTGTTAGTCAAATAATCAGTATTCTGAAAATGATCGAATATGAACTTATAAACGATTCCCATTACTAGTATGAATCTTGGATACATAACCTATCAGCTGAGTCCTTCTCAAATATCATTGAAGGTCAATCTTGACAATGCCTCTCATCCTGACAAGGTAAAAATTAGCTGTGCTAAGGAAGCCTTTGGTACTTACTGTGTTGTATAGATCTGTGTATATTTTCTATCCTTAACAAGCAGCCAACTTCTTAACATCTTGTGTGCATCAATTATCCATTACTTTTGTGTATAATAGATACTTGTTTTTAGTCCAGAAAATGTTGCAAAGGAAGTCAACTATTATAATTGTTGCAGACTTATAATGGGAAGAAGCATTGTAAGTGTCTTCACCAGTTTTCACTCAATGCATGCCACTATATTTAATTTATAAAGTACATAATTTCAAGATACATAATTGAACATAAATTGGATTAGATTTACTTGAAGTTGGAAAGTTGGTTAAACTAAGAAAATGTAATTTAGCAATATTTTTCAAGTGTAAAATAGTTACAAACTTCTGCACACGTCTTCATTAAGGCAAGACAAAATATCAACAAAGCTGATGGTCTGGTACTGGTTATTGTGTGAGACTTGACCAACTATTCTGGAGCCAATGTGCTGTGGATCCATGACAAAACTAAAACTGCAAGTGGTGTGGACACTGTCTGCATCCTAAGCAAAATTTGCTTTTCCTGATTTTTCTCTGACTTTACCTCTACCAATAAGTTTAGGAGGAAACTTGCTAAAACATAACTTACCAAATTTAAACCACTTATTTTTAAATAAAAATTGCTAAATTTGATTTTCAGATAAAACAAATGAAATATTTTATACTCACTAATGATATAAACTATTTTAAGACACATTTCAGCAGCTGACCAATTTTTATGGGACTTATTTCTGTGATCTCAATGAAGGACAACAAAATCTAAACAATTTTCTTCACTATTAAAATAACTTCCTATGCAAAAGAAATTCCTCTTACTTTTTCCATTTATCCCATAATTCCTGGTGAATCTGAATCCCCTGTTCTGTCCTCTGCAGATCAACATAGACACAGGCTATGGAGTATTGGCAATGAAGAAGCTTTCTCCAGAAATTCGGATTACTGTCCGCACCACAATCAGTCTGAGAAACAATAACACAGGACGATATATCTTTCCTACAAACTGTGCTAAGATATTTATGATGTGCATGTCTATGATGTATATGTCTGTGATATACATGTCAATGATGTACATGTTTATGATTTGTGATGTATGACTGATTTATATGTCTATGCTGTGTATGTCTGTATTGTATATATCTGTGATGCATATATCTGTGATGTACATGTCAAAGATGTATATGAATACACTGCATATGTCTGTGATGTATATATATGCAATGTACATGTCTATAATGCATATGTTTGTGATGTACATACCTATTATGTATATGTCTATGGTGTACATGTCTGTTATGAATATGTCTGTGATGTAAATGTATGTGATGTATAGGTCTACGATGTATATTGTATATATATATCTGTGAGGTACATGTGTGATATGCATATGTCTATAATGTATATGCCTATGATGTATATGTCTATGGTATACATGTCTATTATGTACATATCTGTGATGTTCATATCTGTGAGTGTGTGTGATCTAGATTTTTAACCTAGTTTTAACAATTTTCCAATCATATCGCTACGATGTCTACAGTGTGGCAGTTTATAGTAATGTGTAGCACTGGACAACATGATGCAGACATGTAGCATGATGTCCCACCCAGTCACATTATCCTGACAACAGTAAGACCAGTCCTAATACTAACCTCTTAATGATGAGCACCTAGAGAGGCAGCTGTTAATCCAATTTTAGAAGTCTTTGGTATGACTCATCCAGAGTTCAAACCCATAACCTCCTGAATCAGGGGCAGATGCTATAACCACTAGGCTATCGGAGCGATCACATATCAGTGATATATATATGTCTATGATGTACATGTCTATCATATACATGTTTGTGATGTACATGCCTATGATGTACATGTCTTGATGTGGATGTCTATGATGTATATGTTTGTGATCTATGTCTATGATGTATATGTCTGTGATCTATATATTTATAATGTATATACTGTGATCTATATGTCTGTGATGTATATGTCTGTTATCTATATGTTTATGATGTATATGTCTGTGATGTAATTGTCTGTTATCTATGTCTATGATGTATATGTCTGTGATTAATGTCTATGATGTATGTCTGTCATATATAAGTATATGATGTATATGTCTGTATGTCTGTGATATATATGTCTATGATGCATATCTGTAATGTATATGTCTATGATGTATATTTCTGTGATCTATATCTGTGATGTATATGTATGTGATGTATATGTCTATGATGCACATGTCTATAATGTATATGTCTATTATGTATATGTCTGTGCTGTACATATTTGTCATGTAAAAGTCTATGATGTATGTTTGTATATTTATATGATATACATGTCTGTGATGTATTTGTGTATGATGTATATCTTTGATTTATATGTCTATAATATATGATATATATGACTATAATATATATAATCTATGTTGAGGTTTGGACAGAGACAAGGAAATCACAGTCAAGGGGTAACATTATTTGTCTCCCCCCCAAAAAGTCTGGATTTAAAATTTTAGATACTGGAATTGGTTTTGGACGGAGACAAGGAAATTATTATAATGTAACCCCCGTGACATTGATTTCCTTGTCTCAGTTCAAACCCCAATGTAGATAATTTTTCTCACCCAATATTTTCCTTTAAAGTAAAAATAACTCTTCACTAGTGTTCATGTCCCAATTTAACATGCATCACATGAATACAAATAAGTTAATGAGGGCTGTGGTGTTGTAAAGTGCTTAGAGCTTCTAAAGATTAGGCGCTATACAAAGTCCTCATTATTATTATTATTAATATTATTATTATTACATTATATGGTCTATAAATAAGACTGCACATTATGTGGTTTATGCTAAAGTCATAGCAGTGTACCACATATATTTTATGCAATGACATAGTGTACCACATTATAATGTGATCTATGCTGAAATCACAGCTGTGTACCACATCATATGGTATATGCCAATGACAAGTGTGCCACATTATAATGTGGTCCAGACTGAAGTCACAGCAGTGTACCACATCATATGGTATATATGCCAATGACATAGTGTACCACATTATAATGTGGTCCAGACTGAAGTCACAGCAGTGTACCACATATTGTCTATGCCAATTACATAGTGTGCCACATTATAATGTTGTCTAAACTGAAGTCATAGCAGTGGTAGTGTACCACATATTAACATATAGGTATGCTACGAGCAAGGTTGTGGCATAACTAGGCATAGCCACAAGCAAAACCACAAAAGAGAATTTCTTAAATGATCTGGTGCTCTACGGGTTTAAAAGAATCCCAGCAACCAACATACCAGATTTGGAAATAAAACTGTTTTCTTATGTTTCAATTCACAAGATACCTGTAAGTGAAATATAAAATCATCGCTTTTATGACCAAACCTTACATCTTGGATGGTAAACCGAAAGCACATAAATAGTTTGGTTAAATTTAATATTTTTAGTGATAAAAACAATATTATTGAAGTGTTATTGGTTTGTATAACTTGTAACTAATGGAGAAAAGTATAGACCCTGATCTATCAGTACTTAATGAACTTCAAGATCCAGTCTATATGCTATTTGACTGAAATCCTAAGTAGAATGACCCTGATCTGTTGGCCTGTCGTGTGATGAAAGGTCTGGACCATTTCAGATGATTTTAATGTGAATGGTTTAGAATTTGATAATATTTAAATTTCAGGAATCTAGAATACAAAGTTGTACCAAAACTTTCAAATGTCGTTCCAAGATCTTTAGCTTGGCACCAGAATAACCAGCATCATCCAGAAACAGGGATGCTCTCTGCAGGAATGATTCCAGCTGAAATGCAAGAAACAAGTGACAGTTCAAGTAATACTGGAAGTGAAAATGTGCTTTATTGTAATGACGTTTGAACTTTTTACCTCTGTGAAATATTACAAGCAATGATATCAGTTTCTAAAAATAGCTATTTGGACAAGGCAAACTGGCATAATGGCCTTCAGTGTTCTTTTCCATATTATTGTTCTTACTGAAAACCATGTACCAGGCATTAAATTTGTTCATCTGAATATTGATATGGATTATGATATTTAGTTACAGTGGTGCTAAAGCCTGCAGACTGTATAAATCATATACTCAAATTTGATGAATCTTCTAGAACAGTATAATACACAAATTCATTGTATTTCATTACCGATAGAATATCTTGAGATCAAAATTCCAAGGAAACTGTCAGCCTCCCAACCCCATTAAATAATGTTGATGAAGTATTCTTATATGTCTTTATGTTTTAACATAAATAAAGAGTGGTGTATATTGGAAAGTGACTATTTCTTATACTTTGTTTAGCGCATAAAATTACACTCTGCTTAGTTGATGTGATATCATGCAAGTAGAATCTAGAAATGTTGCGTACATATTGCATCCATTTAAAAACAATGTGTCAATATTTGGTTTGTTTTTGTTGTTTTTTGGATGGGGTGGGTTTTATTATGCATTTGTGATTTTATTAACCTTTACTGATTCTGATGTGTTAATCAGTAACAGTGTTAAGAAAAAGGAAAGAAAATTTCAATGTCTGTTTTACAAACAAATCATAATTTTGAATGACAGTTGAGAACATAAAATAACACACACACACACACACACACACACACACACACACACACACACACACACACACACACACACACACACACACACATTCCTTTAATGTGTACATACAACAGCTTTACTCAACGAAGATTTGAAAACAATACAAAAGGATGACAAATAAAATGTACAAAATTATTACTGAATACACTCATATATTATAGTAGATAATACCAAATATATCAAAACATTGAGTGAGGGAAGAGCAAATAAAAATAACTCTATTATGCCTATATGTCATGAATTACGACATGTTTCTAAGCATCCCTTGGTGCTTTGTCCCAAAACAATATGGTGGCAGCTGGGCACATTGATATCATTGTCTATTTTTAGCAAAAAGTTGAACTCAGAACAAGCGCCATTGTACTGTCTTCACAAAGAAGACTAATTCAAAGCAGCTGTACATGACTTACATTACACTTCCCAAAACTGAACCCTCCAACTAACTCACTCTCTACTGGCTAAAAGGAATTTCTGGAAATACAATATAAGACCACTTCTTATTAAGAGCTAAGTATTGAATCCCTCTCCGATATTCTTGGGAATTTTCCAATATACCAAATGTAGTAGCACATCTATTTTCTTACGTTTGAGTAAACACTACACCATGGAGAGAAGATCACTGAACATGGCTCAGATGTGTCAAGATATAAAGCTATAAAACAATAACACTGAGGTCTCTATGATAAATAAATGGATTACTACATAGATTAGGGGGAATGAGATCCATAATAGATGATCTTTGGAAAGCTTTTGACTTTGCTGATCATGATATTCTTATTTAAGAATGATCAATGTCATGACTATATGATTGAGTTATGACCTACAGGTATTTATCAAAGAGGAAACAGTATGTCAAAATATATGGAAGTATTTCCAAAGTTGAAACAGTTTCATGTGGGATACCACAGAGATCAATCCGGGAACTACTCCTCTTTCTTATTATCATTAATACTTCAATATTGTTTGTGTTTACTTTAGTGTACTTTGTTCCTTACACCAGGTAAGTTAGACTTTCTCAAGGGACACCTTTTGGTTTAATTTGTATCCTATTTGAAATCTGATTGATTGGTGTCATACAAATGTAGGACTGTAAATTAAATACTTGCCTATTCTCAGAAGCAGATTGTTTATGAAAATTAGGAAGAGTAGATCCAGGATTGATCCATGTGGTACTCCACATCTGTTTCTACTTTCAAGCATTTTGTCATGGATAACCATTTGTAGACAGTTTTTGTTCAATTTAAGATTCAATCAAGGTATTCTTCCAATATATCTACAAACTTGGTTAAATGATACCAAAAACACCTCCATTCATACTTGTTTATATTTTGTATTTAAAAGGGTAGTACAGCTAAGAATGTAAGTCAAGATTGGTGATCTTAACATTAATATCATAGTGACGGCCAAAAGTGTGGATATGCTGATGGTCATCATGTGTTCTAACGATATGCTACTATTCATGCTTGTGGAGTTGTGATGATATGATTTTCAGGCTGGCTATCATGCCATGTTGGAGGTCAGATCATCACAAGCACCAGCTACATATTGCTACAGTGTTATACTGAAACCCAATGTCAAATAGACTGTATATTCTGGAGATACAGACATACAAAGAATTTCAGGATGGCCATCATGGCAGCCATTTTGGAGACTGTATCATCATTTTAATACAGAACCAATTTTATACACTGCAAAAAAGATAAATCCCTCTTCTCTGTAGATTTGTTTTTCAAACATGACCATCCCATAAAGAGGACAAATGATAACAAGATTTTCAAGATGGATACAATATCCATTATGTTGGATGCCCACCTTAAAAACAAGGTTTGCAAGGTGGCCACCATGCCAGTCACAATGCATACCAAATCAGAATAACTTTCATTTAGCACCAGCCAGACATGGTAAGAAATTTTGTGGTAAAATTCCAATGTAGTCATGACCATCTGTTAAGAAGAAGTAGCAATAAAGTTGTCTATGTTGAAGATCTAGCTGGCACCATTTTCACTTAGTACCAAGCAGACATAAGTCTTTGAGTGAAAACCCCATGTAGATAAAGTCATCAATTCAAAAAGAGTGCCAAGATTTTCAAGATTTGTACTGTGGCTGCCTCATTGGATACCTGAGAGGTACTATTTTAATTTAGGACTAAGACATTATATGATGTCTGTTCAGAAAAAGTAAAGAAAACAAACTTTAAAAGATGGCCCCAATGATGGCCACATTGGATGTCAGAATGGTACCATTTTCATTTTTTGTACCAACTATACATCACATCAAGTAGTGTAGAGAAATCTCCAAGCTGACATGCCATGCAGTTAAAGATATGTAGTGATAAAAAATCAAGGTGGGCATCACTGGATATTTGGGCCATGTCTAACAGGCACCATTTTCATTTTGGACTAACAGATAAAAGCATTAGCTAAGCAGAGGTATTATAGTATATTAAACAAAATGGCATGAAGAATGCCTAAAAATCACTCACTGTGTCATATGTGGGCATATTTTAGTTTCATCAAAAGTGTAAGAATAAAAATGTGTGATGCAATACTTATGTCTGTGTTATGATTATTAGTTTTCAAACTTATCTATTCCAATACACACATATGTAAGCACATTTAAGCAATGGACTGTACTAGTGCATGCTGTTTTACAATACACACACATATGTAAGCAAATTCATGGATAGATTTTACTGGTGCATGCTGCTTTACAAGACAAACACAAATGTAAGCAAAGTCAGGAATGGATCAAAAACCTCTTAAACTTCAGTTTCAGACAATTTGCAGTGACCAATCAAATATAACATTATTTTTAAAAGCTTATTTCTGATTGGCTGACTGTGACCATAACTCTGTGAAATGATGAAGATGAACAATAATTCTCAAAGTGACACTACATCTCATTCAACAATCTATGACCATAACTCTGTGAAATGATGTTGTTAAACAAATGATTCTCAAAGTCATATGAGATCTCAACATAAAGCTCCAAGCCAAAAGAAATAGTTAAAGTTATTGTGTAGAAATGAAAGTGTGTGATTTGTGGAGCCAATAGCTCTGCTAAATTATGAATCATATGTACAGTACTGGAACCAAACTTAAGCTTGATCTATCTACTAGGTATATACAGTTCTAAACCAAATTTGCTTGAAATTCAGTCTTAATTAAGAGGGTTAATAGACAAAAATGAGATGGGCATTAGGACAGACTGATGGCAACACCATACATGCCAACCCCTGACAATGAAAAAGCATAATCCATGTGGTCAAAAAGCAGAATCCAGGCAGAAAAAGCGGAATCCACATAAAACATGCTAAAATTTCAATAAACAATGATTTA
Organism: Unio pictorum; assembly: GCA_030141615.1. NCBI lineage: Eukaryota > Metazoa > Mollusca > Bivalvia > Unionida > Unionidae > Unio > Unio pictorum. Next base: position 8,320,528 of record JARLTB010000227.1, read on the forward strand.
TTTGCTTCTCTTGTATTTTAACATCCTTTCCTGTTTCAAGTTTTCGTATGTAGCACTTTTAGTTTTACACACACATCAGCTAGAGTCCATCTTAAGGCTTTTAGCGCCAAATATTAAAATTCCTTCCACATGGCCTGAATTAGATGTCATGTGATGCTGCATGTGAAGACTCGTGTCTTCATATTTAGAGGATTCTGTTTTTCGGGGGTTTTTTTGTTGCCTTTTTTTAATTCAACTGAAATTTTTGATAGGAGATAATTTTGCTCTCATATATGCATCGACTAAAATAAAATATACATTTTGGCGCCAAATACCTTTAGACTGGTTCTGCAGTAAATATGAATTAGAACAAAGAATCTGCACGTAAAAAATTAAAAAAGAAAACCAGTCTGTTCTTTCCTCACTAAGTCATACATATGCTATAAATAGAATTCATGGTTGAAAGTTTGAAATTAAACCAGGTTTGCTATAAATAGAATATGATACTGTTAGGAAAGTCCACGGACAAGCGTAATCTTATATTGTAGCTACTTAACAGCCTTCTTTTCTAAAATACGATCTATGGGATTAATAGAATGCTAGTAAAAAACAAGAAAACAAATAATTGATTTTTCTGGAAGGTGACTATACCAAAAAAGCTTAATCCATATACATTTACGTGTAACAAGTAATTTAGCGACAAAAAGCGTAATGATTACACCAAAAGTGTAATGGTTGGCATGTATGCAACACCCACCCAGTTTTATATCTGCTATGCTCTTCTAAATAAGAAACAATGATTGATAAAGATCCTATTAAAATCAAGATTTGCACAATGATATCTTACATTTACAGGTGTTAATCAATTAATAGCTGAGTGAGTTGTACGATATGCAGTGTGGAAAAATAATCCAGTTACCAGAAATCCAGGCTTCTTTTCTTCCAATTCCCCCATCTTCTCAAAATGTAGATAGATTTCAGCCACTCCTCTGTCAAAGGTCTGCAGTAGTTTATCTGCAATTTCATTTCCCTGACATCCAGTTTGCTTCCACAAGTGCACCAGGTCATATCTGGATTCCCTGTAGATACAATAATAAATACAGTCAAAATATTCAATGGGACTGACAGAAGCTGAACATTAAGAGCAGGTGCCCTTATTTGTACATAAATGCATACTAAATATTTTTAAATATGACTTAATTGCAAATGACCTTATTATGAAGGTCACAACAGTAGAAAGGTACCTGCTATAAGCAGGGTTGAATGTAGAATGTAAAATCAGCTATGAAATTTATGCAAAATGTTACACAATATAGTAAAATATGTCAGGAGCTGCAAGCAGTTGAGCATCAATGAATGACTATTAAACACAAAATTCTTAATGATTTTTTTTTTCACCAAGGAATGTGACTGCTTCTGCACAGCTGTCAGCTGTTTCATTGCCTCACAGATTTAAGGAGTGTCATTAACAAGGTGAGAAGAAGGCCAGAGAGCTCTCATTCAGTATAAGACTTTGAACACTTTTGTATTGTCTGCTCATGTTGTTCCCATTATCATAACCTTGAACATGACTGTCACTAATTGGAATGTGGTATTTTAGCTTAGTTCTGCTATTGCATACATGCCAACCCCAGGCAAGAAAAAAAGTTTAATCCAAGTGTAAAAGAGTAATCCGAGCAGAAAAAGAGTAATCTACATATAACATGATAAAAATTCAATAAGCATATGTAAAAAATGATTTATTTACCCCTTCTGACCTTTTAACATCAACTACTGCTTCAAATTTTCATATGTAACACTTTGAGCTTTAAAAAGCAACAGACACTCATATTACATTTCAAAATACTTTGTACCAGCCGTGACTATGAATGTTTTGCACACCAGTAGAGCACTAGGTGCTTGAGTTACAGAGTTACAGAGCCTGGATCTGAATTCCGTCTTATATTTGTTAACAATACTGGAAAATCTTTCACAGTCGGCATTAAAATGGTAAAAAACCAATATTCCTTGCATAACCTGAGAGAGAAGAGGAAATTTATACCGTACAAATTTTAAAAAGTCAACTCTCTTCACACGAAGTACATTGTCAGGTAGAGTGCCAACTTGATACTTCAGGAATTCTTCTAATTTATGTGCAGCCTTTCCTGCAACATGGTGCATCATATGGCAATGACAACCTGATATGAACAATGATGGAGACATTTTTCAAAATATAGAATGCAACTCTTTTGTGAATTCCTTTCATCACTGATGCATTATCAGCTGAAAATCAAATACAGTTCTGCCAACTTATGTTTATTCAAAGCTTAATCAAGCAAATAAAAAATGTTTTCTCCAGTGGAATCTGTTAATTCTGGTAATGAAAAAAGAGCACTCTGACTTGGCTCTTTTTGTTGTCAAAGTCCCTTAAAACAGACTGGGTACAACTTTTTGTCATTATAATCACTACTCCTGTCTGTTACAATACTAAACAGACAAATTTTCATGGCTTCTGCAATTTTAAGTCAAGTATCTTCTGCTAAACACCTAACAATATTAAATGATTTTGTTCTTGCACATGCATATTATTTGCAATTTTGGAATCAGGAAACATCTGTTTGAACAAAGAACCAATGTAGTCTTCTACTGTAAGGGATAGTCCATGTTCTATTAAGAACTCAGTACATAATACCTCTGCATTTAAAAATTTCATGTCCACAATTTAGTTCTGCTGTAAAAAGAAGTTACCATAGTATTGGAGTTAGAAAAACAAGCTAATTCAAGGTTTCTTTGTTTTACCACCATGACCAATATTAAAATCTTTTCCACACAGCCTGCAAGGGGTGTGAAGCTGCCTTAGACTGTAACACTTTATTGTGTAATTCATGTATTTATCTCTGAATTGGTTTTTCGTCTATTCCTTGACCATCTGTGAAATTATTTGAAAAACATTTTTTTCTCTAACACATTCATTGACTAGAATAAATCTGACTTGAAATTAAATGAAAAAATCATAGACTGGTTATGTACCAAATATGAATTAGAACAAAGAATCTGCGAGCAGAGATTAAAACTTAGAGAACCAGTCTGTTCATTCCTAACTAAGCCATACAGCTGCAATAAATAGAAACTAAGGTCAAAAGTTTGAAAATTGTTTCTTGGAAATAGGACAGCTGCTATATTTAGGACATACTACTGTTAGGAAAGTGCATGCCAGTCTACAGACACGCGTACTCTTATGTTGTCACAGTTACATAGAAGCCATTCTTTTTTTCTACAATATGGTCTGTGGGATTAATGGGATGTTAATAAAAGTGAGAAAACAAATTATTAATTTTTTGTTTGGGGAATATATTGAAAATGCATAATTATGCATACATTTTACATATCAGGTGCAATTTAGTGAAACAATGTGTAATGATTACGCCAAAAGTGTAATGGTTGGCATCTATTCTATTGTTTCTTTGGTTTTCTTGTTGCAATCTACAAACGCCAAGAATCTTTCTTGAATTAGGTATTTCAGCCTTTGATTTTCTTCACACAAACTGAGGTACCACAAAAAGAATATGGTTTGCCCTACATGTGAAGATTCAGGAGTTGTATCAATAACTATGGAATGGTACTTTGCATCTTCCCTCTCTTTCAGAATAGCATGCATTACATGGTCAGCATGGCATTGTATATATACATTTTGAATATCTGGAGATGCTTTTTCCTTACATAAGTGATCTTGCAATATGGCATCATAATCGCTAATTAACTCTACAATGCCCAGAAAGTTGCCACTTCTTGGATCACCTATAAGGTGGCTATCACCCCTAATGGGCATGCCTCTACCTCAAAATAAAAAAATAACATCTAAAGCTCTTTGTAAAATTTCCCTCCATCTTGCCACTTCACTCTTTATGTTTTGACGCAGTAACATATCTATGGCAGGCATTTTTCTATGGTACACTATTCCATATAGCACATTTTATGACTGGTATTGTTTTCATGTGGAGTTATATGGTCATATAATTTCTTCCAGTCATTACTGAGTAGCCTGATGGAAATGCTAATGTTGATTTAGCTGAAAAAAACTTTGTAACAAATCAGCAGGGAAAGCAAAATAGTGTTTTTTTCTGTGGGCTCCATATCAGCCAATCTCTCAGCACTGCCTAACCAATTTTAAGCATACATTGAAGGATTGAACGAGAAAATGCATGACCGTCTACATCATCGGGAAATTCTTTAGGGTGTGGAAGAGTGCTTTGAATAACTGCCTCATGTATTTGATCTGGTGTTGGGATTAATATTTCCAGTTGACCTATATCATAGTCTGGTGGCTTGGAAGCGACTGTAGATTTCTAACATGTTACATTTACAGATGATGAGTCACATATGTTGCTTTGTAGTTGTTAAGTGCAGCCCCGTTGCAGATTGACTTGTTTCTGTTATTTTTTCTAATGCACCTGAACTGTCAGATGTTGCTACAATATCTTGTTCCTCAACATCAACTGAAGCTTGTGGATCAATTTTTTTATACCCTTTATTTACCCAAACTCCCTTACTTCAAAAGCAATTTGGCCTTTCCTTGCAGATCTCTCTCATGCTTCCCATTCCTTAATTTTTTGTGTTCCTGACTTATGTTGATAATCTACTTCTAAATAATTAAAACACTGAATACATATTTAAAATTTTAAATTACAACATACCTATTAACTTTACTACTTGATTAATATATTGAAATACACACTGACACTGCACAGTTACACACTCTAATATGTCATCTATGATATTGACATAAGGTCAGCCAGACACTGCAGTCTGCAAAAATCTAAATCTATATTAATACAGCAGGCATGATGTTAACGAATACTGCAATGTAGCTTTGTGACCATGCTGATAAGAGTTAGCTGACAAAAGCGAACTCTTATTGGTGATCAAAGAAAAGCACGTTGCAGTTTATTCAGATACAGGTGAGTCAGCAATGATTTATGTAATATATCAGTTAATTAAGAAAAACCTAATTGTTATTATTGGTTCTTCCAGTACAGTTGTGGACAGTGGGGCAGTTCATCCTTGTTCTTCGTCTCCTAAATTTGACTATTTTTAAAAAACAACATTTAATACAATCTTTCATTGTATTTAGGAAACTATTATAATTATAAAATTTACAAAATTTAAAACTTATTCAGCATGGGCCCTTTTATGGGCCAAGGCCCATGGGGATATATCCTAGGTTGCCCCACAATTGTCGGCTCTGGTTTCATGGTTGATTTCATGTTGATTATTCAATTGCTATGTGTCATGTAAAACTAAAATATTACTTATATTATGTTCCATCCTGAATATTTTTACAGCAGCTAAAAAACAAAAAAAAATTTGTGTACAGATAATTCATATACTATTTAAAATTATAACAAGAGCAATGGAAAATAAGACTTTAGTAAACAACAAATTATATGTCTAACCCATCATTGGACCAATAGCAATGCAAAATAAGACTAGTAAACAGCAATTTATATGTCTAACCCATCATTGGACCAATAGCAATGGAAAATAAGACTTTAGTAAACAGCACATTATATGTCTAACCCATCTTTGGACCAAGAGCAATGGAAAATAAGACTTTAGTAAACAGCACATTATATGTCTAACCCATCTTTGGACCAAGAGTAATGGAAGAAAAGACTTTAGTAAACAGCAAATTATATGTCTAACCCATCTTTAAGAGTCTTCTAAGTAAAAACTAGCAGAGCATGGTTGACCCAAGAAATCAATGACCTATGGGTTTCTGCAGCCTCAACATTCCATTAAGCTATGTAGCCTTGTTCTAATGTTATTGCTGAGAAGCTACTATTTTTTATTAGGCTTTTTAAGACCATAGTCTCTGACTTCTACACCTCTGATTTTCTCTAGGACACTTAATAATCCAGAGTACAAACCATCCACAAGTTCTGGTAAAAAAAACTTTCTAGAATAAAAGCTATTCTGCACAATATATTTTTTGGGAGTCACATTTACCCTGACCTTTGACCACAAAATCAATAGGGTTTACCCTTACAGGAAGACAAATTATCCACAAATATTAGTTAAAGTGCATAGCCTAGAACTAAAGTTACTAAGCAAACTGAATATTCCTTCATTCAGTGACTGTGACCTTTCTATCTTTTGATCCCAAAATCAACAGGCTTTTTCCTTACTGCAGGTGCATGCCACCTAACACATTTTGTTGAGTTCTGTGATGCAGAACTTAAGTTACTGTGCATAATCTAGTTTTCTTCTTTCAGTCACAAGTGACCTTGATCTTTGACCTTTGTACTACAAAATTGTTTTTATTTTTATTTGAATTGCATCCCATACACACAATTCTGTAACTTTAAATGGCAGAGAAGTTATTGTGCAGAAGCTATTTTTCTTCTTTCAGTGACCATGATCTTTTAACCTGAAATGAATATGGGTCTTATTTAACCAAAGTTTTGTAACTGTGTCTAATGTAGAACTTGAGTTACCTGACAAAAACAATTTACTCCTCTATCAGTCAGTGACCTTGATCTTTGTACCTTAAATTGATATGGTTCTTCCTTATCACAAATGTAAGCTATCCACACAGTCTGATGAAAGAATGTGCTGCAGAACAAAAGTTCTCACATGGAATAGGAAAATTTACCTGATAGACAGGGTCACTATATAATACATTCTTCCAAAAATGTAGACATAAAAATAGTGCAAAAAATGCACCACATGGGTTTAATTGCCCTCAGCAGCAACCATCCTTTAAGTCTAGCCTTGGGATAGTTCTTTGGTAAATCTTAATAAGAATTCATTTTTATCCGAATCATATTTATTTATTTTTTTACTAAAAATATAGACTACATTTTATTAGTTAAATTTAGGCCTGACTGAAAAGGTTAAAACAGGACAAAGTTATATAGATAATTACAGTAACTCAGTTTCATGCTTGGAAAGGGTACTCATCTTTATCATGTGCTGACCATAAACCAAGATTGGATTGGTACTCACTCCTGTAATCTGCTGAAAACATGGAAATCAGCAAGGCACTGGGCAAGTCCATTTTTATCATCTAGGGCCAGCCAAAGCCATGGCAACTCATAACATATCCTCTTAGTTAATGCAGAAGACACAGGTAGAAGCATGGATAAATGCTGAAAATAAAAAATAAAAAATAAAAACTTAGGATTAAGAAAAGCATCTTAGTCTGTGTTAAGAATGTACTTTTTGTAGGGATTATTTTGAACAGTTTGTATTAAAGATTTTGGCAATTATTTTTCACAATGATACCTATATCATTTGAACATAATCTATTTTATACAGTGGAGTTTGATCTACTGCTGACCCTACCCACCTGAAAGTCAAACAATATCAACTGCAAATACTACTGGACACTTGGTCAGTGTTATCTCTAATTTGAGGCAAGTCATTTTTAGGTAATTAGGATTAAACTGGACATCAATGTATACTGGTCCAGAGCTATAACATATTGTCACAATATCACAGACATTAATTCAAATGGTCATTACTTCCAACATTTGCTGTAAGATATTTTAAAAATTAATTTTCATTTATTTATTATATTTTAAAGTAGACTCCACTGTAAATGTAGAGGGGAAAAGGAGGGTGAGGGTGAAATTTTCAACAAAAAAACGTTATGCAAATGAGAAAGAAGTATTATCACCACTGATCAGTCAATGTCAGTAAAAGTGATGAAAGATATAGAATATGTGTTTAGTTTGAATGTGAAAAGACACACATAATGTTCAGATTTTACAACAAGCAAAGACAAACTGTCTGACAGACCAGTCTAAAACTCAGACATTCTCTTAATCTAAAATGTTTTTTTAAGTCACTATGTACTATGCTCATGCCAACTTACTTTTTTCTGTTTTTCAAAGTACTCAATCAGAATTTTGATGTACTTCATCCTGTATAAAAAAAGATATCAAAAACTAAAATATTTAAAAGTCAGCACAAATCTTTCAAACAGCTGTAAAACAAATACAAGTAGCATTTTAGGAAATATGATTACTGTAAATGGGATTTTTCTAGATTTAAGTTAAAACTGAAACAAAAGTCACACAAAAGAACTTATACTATAAAACAATTTCCAGGAATTCAAAATAGGATCGTTTCTACTTTTTAACAAAAAAGTTCTGAAACTGCATGTAATACTTTCCAGAAATAAAATATTTTTCAAATAAGTCACTGTAGCAACCATATAGGATGCCAGATTGGCATCATTTTCATCTGGGAAATTTAGACATCTTAAAGAGTCTTTCAGTTGATGTTGATATCAGTCAGGAAAAGTAGTTATAGAGGATTTTAAAGATGGCCATGGAATCAGATATCAAATTGCCCATCTGTGTGGTGCCATTTTCATTTTAGACTAACCAAAACATCACAAAAAGTTTTCTGGTGAAAACCAAAAGTCAATATGACTTTTAATTCAGGAGGAGTAGCCATAAAAAGATGTTCAAGATGGCTGCCTTATCAGTCATATTGGATGTCAGACTGGCACCAATTTAGGACCAAGCAGACATCACCAGACAAATTGTTTACTGAAAATCCCTTGTCAATGAGACTTTCCATTCAGGAGATTTCTTGATGGTGTGTGGCTTCCATATTGGATGCTAGACTGTCACCACTGTCAATTAGGACCAACTAACATCATAAGAAGTTTTTTATACTGAAAACGTAATGTAACTTTCGGCTCAAAAGTAGAGATAGCAAGAATTTCAAGCAGCCATTGCAGTCATTTTGGACATCAGATAATAGTCAATTTTCATTCTGGACTTTATATCATAATGAATTCTGGTGAAAACTCATTCATGAAAAGCAGGGAATATAAGATTTGTAAGATGGCCACTTTGGCGGCAATACTGGAAATTTAAGAAGCACTAGCTTCATTAAACATAAATTAAACTATGGATTATTGTGAGTGCAACATTTCATGGCAATCCTCTATGCAGTTTAGGAGTAGTAAAAACGAACTTTTTATTAATGGACAGATGACAGACCATCTCATATGTTCTTCTGGTCAGCAGAACTAAAAAAGTAAATAATATCCATTTCTTTCATAAGTGTTTAAAACTGCTTTACCTGTACAAAAAAACTAGATTTAATGTGAGGATGAAATGAAATGATTTTAGTAAAATCCATTGCTTCTCTTATTTATTTATTTTGAAATGCAAATTCAATGGTCATCTTTTTTTAATTAGTACATATTCATTACAATGTAAAAAAAAAAAATAAGTTTTTCAAGGTTTATACCTTTTCTCACTGTCAGACAAATATCTGTAAATCACAGCTTTATTTAATTCCATAAAACCAAACCTGGAAGAAAGATTAAAAACAGTCATAAACTCAGGTGCTAATGAATGTATAATTCATCAATGGAAGCTACATAATACCCTTTTGCTTGTTTCCTAAAGAATTGAGGATCAAAACGATTTTTACAAATATGTTTAAAAGTATAGACAATCTTAGCATTAACTTCAAGACCCAAATAACAAACCTCTTCTTACATAAAATGGATTGGCCTGTGAGTAAAAACTAAGAGAGATAAAAACTGCACAATGAGTACATTTTTTGTGCTGTTAATGTTTACTACATGTTCGGTCTTTCCATACAATGTAAATACTTCTTGCATCACAACCAACTGGTTTCTTAATCAACTAAAAAGAAAAATGTATTTATCCATTTTGAATAGCAACAGAAAGCCTGTCTGCATGGCTGATCTACGATGCTTCAAACTGCTAAAATATTCCCAAGATCTTGAATAACTTTTAATGACATCATAATTTTTTTTAACAGGACTGTCTATACACACAAAAAAAATTACATAATAATTTTTCTGTTTCATCATTTAATAAGAGGCAAATGTTGCCGCCACATCATTTTTAAAATCTAATCTCTTCTAGAGTGCACAGTGCTATGACAAACCTTGGTAAAAAAAAAAGTGATCATATTTCACAATCTGGTAATTTCAGACTGTACAATGAGTACTGATTTACAAAAGTGGTTTACCTTAACCCATGTACAGTACATGTACACACATCATGTTTTATGGATTGCCTACTCAATATTGGACAGAGAGGATGGGAATTAAGTGACTCCTATAAGTTGTGGAAGTCCACTCAACCTAGTGGAAGTCCATCACAGAGTTTATTGCAGCCATATTGGGTTTTATGTCACCCTTTGCCAATTCTATTGTATTCCCTCGGAAACACAATGCACTAAACAAGAAAGATGGGAGAAAGTATGACACTATCAATATTACCCTGGCAGGAGTAAATTTTATACCTTTAACTGTAAAAACTACAGAGTGTAACCATTTCTTGTGTCATAGTTCTTTCTAAAGTTTATTCTACAAGAATAACTTGGCATCATATCTTAAAATACAAAAGATACACAAGCTATGCAGTGTAAGGTTTTTTGGTACTTTTACCCTTAACCTTTGAAAATAACTTTGTTTATGAGAGAGTACAACAAGTTTTTAAGTGCACAGAATTGTGTACACTGTATTGATGGTTGTGCTCTATCAGTAACCATTAATTTTATTAAAAAAGTAATTTTAATTTTAGAAAAAGTTTCTTTGTTTTATGACTTCTTTTAAACGAATCTACTTGCATAACCAGACACTGGTGGAGAAGTGAATTCTTTCTTTGATGTCAGTTGCTTAGCCAGCTACAGCTGCTTCCTGCCCAGAGTAAAAAACAAAGAGTCAGGACAGTTCCTAGATGTACATATTCAATGTCATGCTTCGATGTTTAAAAATGTATATTAATTGTTGAATGAAAATATCACAACACCACACTTCTTAGAACCCAGTTCCTAGATGTACATGTTCAATGTCATGCCTCGATGTTTCAAAATGTATATTAATTGTTGAATGAAAATATCACAACACCACACTTCTTAGAACTCAGTTCCTAGATGTACATGTTCAATGTCATGCCTCAATGTTTCAAAATGTATATTAATTGTTGAATGAAAATATCACAACACCACACTTCTTAGAACTCAGTTCCTAGATGTACATGTTCAATGTCATGCCTCAATGTTTCAAAATGTATATTAATTGTTGAATGAAAATATCACAACACCACACTTCTTAGAACTCAGTTCCTAGATGTACATGTTCAATGTCATGCCTCGATGTTTCAAAATGTATATTAATTGTTGAATGAAAATATCACAACACCACACTTATAAGAACTCAGTTCCTAGATGTACATGTTCAATGTCATGCTTCAATGTTTCAAAATGTATATTATTTGTTGAATGAAAATATCACAACACCACACTTCTTAGAACTAAAATGATGTGAGTTTGTGAAAAACAGATTTGGACCAAGAAATGCATTTGATGTTAAGTTCTCATAGTATCGTGTATGAATGGTCTCTAGTGTTTAACTTAACTTTTAAGAAAAAAGTGTAAATGACTTGACAAACATCTAGACTTTGTTCTTTTATTCCTAAAACTTGGAACAAGTTTATTTGTTTCAAGCTATATCCCATCCTCTCCATGTCTCTTTGTCTCTCAACCTAGAACTCAATGCTGGATGTAAAAAGTGAACAGAGTTGAATCATAAATGACTTGAATTATAACAGTTACTAGCAGCTACAAGTCAATGCCATGTTTACAAGTTTCAAATTAAATACTGTCAAATGAAAACATTTCTTGCTGTCACAAAATAAAACACTTTAAAAAGATTTTAGTGATAATTTTTAAATGCACCAAATCTGCCTATTCAAGATTCAAGGCTATTCATTTAGTTGCTGTTCATGCCATAAACCAAGTGATTTGTACAAAAAATGCTACTTTCTTTGTTATTTTTTGTGAATCTATCTTCAACCACCAGCTGAGTGCCAATTTTACTCTGAAGTCAGCCAATATACTTGTTGACAATAACCAGTAATAGGTGGTGTTAAACTTCTATATTATATTTTAGCACTGATATTTTAAAAGAAACAGTAACTTTTGAATGAAAATGCTTTTCATTGTTTCTGGAAAAAAAGAATTCTAGACTTTAATATTGACTGAGAAACATAAGGTGGTTAGGTTGCGATATGTTTGCATAAAATTGATTTCCAGAAGTAGGTAAAATAAAACATACAATTTTTATTATGCCCTTAGTTTTTAAACAAATGATATACATGTGTCTATTCCAGCAGCACAAATCTAACATGTTTACCAAAACTGTGTCACAACTACCAGCTTTCTTTCTTTTTTATCAAAAATGCAAAACAAAATGCATCCTTCTTTGAAATACAGCGTGTTTTGTACGATTAGCATATAAGAGAGATTGTGAAATCGAATGATGTTACCCATAGCTTTTTATCACCAACATGGAAAAAGGCATCAAAACTTAAAGAGCATGCATTTTTTAAATGTCCTACAATTTTCTTCACTTTGGAATTTGTTTACTGACAAAATTGAAAAATATGTTATTTATTCCACTCTCTATTTGATGAAAATAGATAAATATCTGCTTAGCAATTCATTTTGTATTTAAAGAGAAGTTATATCAATTAGGTTATTAACCTACAATTAGTATGCTTTTATTATTTTCTTATTATCTTTTGTCAAATCTGGCCATAATTAACATGTATGAACTTAAAGATTTAGAAATTGAATATACTAAAAGTTGAATGAGTGAGAAATACTGCAATAATCAAAGTGAACACATGCACAATATTCACAACAACCTTAGAACAAAGACGAACAGTTCAAGATAAACATTACTGCAATTAGAGATATATTTATCTGCCTTGGCAAATTCGTGGCTTAGCCATTTCAGGTGATATAAAGGCATTATTAATAATGTGTCCAGCTGATGTGAAGTTAAACAATTGGAGTGGGAGTGTAATAATAAGAAATTCCAGTTAGATAAAGCAAACAGGAAACAGACATAAAGAAACTGTTTACAAAGAGAATGCATTTTGGCTGAATTGCAAAAGACGATATACTGTATGATGGATGATTTAAATTATAAATTGAGTTATTAACCTGCAAGTAGTGTGCCTTTCTTTTTCTCTTATAATCTGTAGTCGAATCTGGTCATAATCAACATGTACAAACTTAATGCTTCAGAAATTTAATAGACTGAAAGTTGAATGAGTGAGCAGTCCATTCATGATGATCCTAATGGTTCAAATTAAACCAGAAGTAATAGGGATTGACACCTTTTGAAGCCAACAAATTTTCTACATCCAGTATGGAGTAAATGAAGTTCTACAAGGGATACCTGTACAAAGTCATAAAAAATAAGAAACCACCTTAATAACAATCAATGCAATTAATGATAGATTTGACAGCCTTGGCAAAAATGTAGTTTAGCCACTTCAGGTGACATAGAAGGCACATACAAGATGTCACATGTTCAGCACAGTTCATATTAAACAAGATGGCAATGAACAAGAAGATATTCCACTTATATAAAACTTACAAAAAGCAAATATACAAAACTGGAGGTTATTTCTTGTACAGTAAATACATGAAAGATATGTTTTTTAATGCTAAAACAGCAGGAAACAATGAAGACATTAATGAAATCATAATCGCAACAATGTCATCTACAGAGTGTCATAGATGTATTCTGCATGGCTTTCTCATGTGGGCAAATATATCATACATATATAGGAATGAGAACAAAATATGGTTTACAGATACCTACTTGAAGAGCCCTCCCTGGTCAATGATAACTTTCTCTATGGCAAAGAAGAGTGGAGACCAGACATGAGAGGGAATATTGAAGATCTCCAAAAGTTCCTTTTCTGACATCCCTTGATGGGACAAATGAATACAACATAACACCTAGAAAAAGAAAAGCTTCATTTGTAAAAATACAACATAATACCTAGAAATTAAAAACTTCATCTCAAAAACTAATTTTTGTCTTCCTACAAAAGCTGAGACATTCAAATGCATCGTGATAATCCACAATGTTGTTATTTCTACAGCTTTGAATAGTAAAAACAAAAGGCAATTCACATCAAAATTAATGTAATTTATATATTTCAAGTTATTCATAATGTGTAGGAATAATCTAACATTGTAAAACCTGTCTTGTGAGACCTCCTCTTCTGCCAATAAAAAGCCATCTCTCAAGATAGGTGGTCTCTCATATCAGGTTTGTGCAAGATTACCATTTTTCAAGGTCAAAATGCAGTATGTTCAAAAAGGGAAAACATCCACAACTTCTTCACAAGTCATGTATTTTATTCCTTATTTACAATTCTTGTAAAAAATATTGCAATCATTTTATCTGAAAGTAATTTTACAAAGCAACAATGATACACAACAATCATTAAATATTTACAATAATATTTGCAGATCATATGTATATAGGTACATGCAGTTTAGCAGATAAACTGCAAAATTAATAGGGTAATTTTTATTTATCCTGTCTATAAGTTAACTTTTTACATGTCCATAAATTTCAGACTCAATTCAAATGTAAAGTGAATGTGCATAGCAGTGTTGTTTTAGATCAATTTTTACAATGTATGAAGAAATTAATTAGTAGTCATGGTTACTTCAGAAGAAATAAATGTCAACAGTGTTGGTTTTGCAAAGCAATCATTCATAGCAGTGTTGGATATTTGCAAAGCAGACATTCATAGCAGTGTTGGATTTTTGCAAAGCAGTCATTCACAGCAGTGTTGGTTTTGCAAAGCAGTCATTCATAGCAGTGTTGGATTTTTGCAAAGCAGTCATTCACAGCAGTGTTGGTTTTGCAAAGCAGTCATTCATAGCAGTGTTGGATTTTTGCAAAGCAGTCATTCATAGCAGTGTTTGTGTTGCAAAGCAGTCATTTATAGCAGTGTTGGTGGTGTTGCAAAGCAGTCATTCATAGCAATGTTGTTTTGCAAAGCAGTCATTCATAGCAGTGTTGGATTTTTGCAAAGCAGTCATTCACAGCAGTGTTGGTGGTGTTGCAAAGCAGTCATTCATAGCAGTGTTGGATTTTTGCAAAGCAGTCATTCATAGTAGTGTTGGATTTTTGCAAAGCAGTCATTCATAGCAGAGATGGCTTTGCAAAGCAGACATTCATAGCAGTGTTGGTTTGGCAAAGCAGTCATTCATTGCAGTGTTGAAATACATTTTTTGCCAGAAAATACACCGACTTCAGTGCATTAATAAATAATAAAATCAATATGATATATTGAACAAACTGAACCCACAAGCAGAAGAAATAATCACTTAAGAGCAGGCAGGGTTCCAGAGTGGAAGAAACACAACAGAACAAATTTTCAATCTTAGGGATCTGTGTGAAAAGTACTCACAAAAAATATCAACAAGACATCTATCATGTGTTCATAGATTTCAAAAAGGATTTTGATAGAGTGTGGCATGAGGCATTGTGGGCCACAATGAAGAAGTACAACATGGGTCAAAAGTTGACCAACACCATCAAGCAGCTGTATGCCAAGGCTACCAGTGCAGTAATTGCTCAAAGTTCTGTGGGGGATTGGTTCAAGACAACAGTTGGAGTACGGCAAGGCTGTCTCCTGTCATCCACGCTTTTGAACATCTACTTAGAGCGCATCATGAGCGAAGCCCTGGAAAACCACTGTGGGACAGTCAGCATTGGAGGGCGTAACATCACCAACCTCCGCTTTGCAGACGACATTGATGGGCTGGCAGGCAGTGAAGAGGAGCTTGCCACCTTAGTGAAGAACCTGGATGAAACATCTTCCAGATTTGACATAGAGATAAGTGCTGAGAAGACAAAGCTGATGACAAATAATGGCAAACAATTCTCAACCAAGATTAAAGTCAGAGGACAGGAACTGGAAACAGTGGGCCAATTCAAATATCTTGGTTCCATAATCATGGAAGAGGGATCAAGAGCAGATATTTTGTCACGAGCAGCACAAACAATGGCAGCTATGTCAAAGATAAGACCCATCTGGAGAGACAAGAACATCTGTCTGAAAACTAAAATCAGACTATTGACAGCACTAGTCATCTCAATCTTTCTGTATTCATGTAAGGCCTGGACCCTGACAGCAGAATTACAACGACGAATTCAGGCACTTAAAATGAGATGCTACAGAACCATCTCTTACATGGACCATATCACAAATGAAGAAGTGTGCAACACCATCAGGCACAAAGAAGGCCATTATGAAGACCTCCTCATCACTGTTAAAAAAAGAAAGCTGAAATGGTATGGCCATGTCACTAGAGCCAACTGTCTATCCACAACAGTACTGCAGGGTAGTGTCCAAGGTGGTAGAAGGAGAGGTAGACAGAGAAAAAAGTGGAGTGACAACATCACAGAATGGACCAGGAAAAGTTTTGCAGAGACACAGGCATTGGCACATGATTGAGTCAAGTGGAGGGAACTGATCAGATGTTCAGCAGCACAGTGCGTTAATGACCACACTAGGTCAAAAGACTGATGATGATGATGAAAATCAATATTTGCATAGTAATTGTTGTCGTAAATGACAATTGGCCACTCATAGCAGAGATCACTCAAGACCAGTTTTCCTATACTAATAGATACCCTTTAAATTGAGCAAAAAATATACCATAGCTGAAAAGAAATAGTACAAATTTTAATTTAGTATAAAAAAATAAATATACTGGCAGGTGCATTATCCTGATGATTTCATTGTATAACCCAATTTAGAAAAGAAATATCAGACTTGTAACAGTTCAACTTTATCAACAGAATTTCATTATCAACTGAATCAAAAGCAAACTACTATCCATTCTTAGTGGCAAATGCTCTCTCTCTCTCTCTCTCTCTCTCTCTCTCTCTCTCTCTCTCTCTCTCTCTCAATGGGTGGTGCATGATCAAAGATAAGGGAAAGATGGTAGCAATATAAATGTCAGAAGAGTAATGACTGGAAAGAAAGAAATAAGTAAAAGAGTGTCAGTATATGCTTTTGTCCCTTCATGCTCAGACCAATCCAGCTACCGTAGCAGTAATGAAATAATGAACCTCAACCAGCATTGCCCTGAGAATCACTAGGTCTTACTTGTAGCTGACTAGTTCATTACAATGTCATTTTGGAATGATCCTACTTGTGAGATACCAAGTCAGGAGCTTCTGCAATTATTGATGGCAATTTTGTTGATTTGGTGAGTTTCATTTGGCATTAGTGATATTTTCTAAATCATGAATTGTGCCTTTAGAAACAGAATGTAATATTCAAAAATTAATAGACCCAAATAGCTACTTGCTTTTCAAATAATTTTGATAATATAGGTAGAATGTGTACTGGTCTGAAATTCCCTTGATCCTCATTTTCCCCTTTTTAAAAGATAGGTGGAACCTTTGCACACTTCGAGGTATCTTGAAAATTACTCATTATGCCTAAATTTATAATATGCATTAATACTTGTTACAGGTGCAGCAATTTTATGAATTCTTCAATCATTGCAATCCCATCCTGAGGATTTATTAATACCCAAGTTAATGAACATATCAAACACCTCAGCTTCGCTTACATTAGCTACTGAAAAATCAGGAATTTTAGCTAATATAAATGATAGAATAGTATCAAGCTCAACTGGGATGTTACTCTCCTTCCAAATATAGTTACATGAAAACTAGAAATGCTTGTGAAGAAATTATTGAACGATTCAACAAAATCTTGAACATATGATGCCATGTAATCATTTTGCATACCGTATATACTCATGTATAAGTCCATTCATATATAAGTCGACCCCCCCCCCCCACCAAACTCAACAGGTATAAACACTAAAAAGTGCATGACCCGTGTAAAAGCCATCTGGCCCACAACTCCAAGACATCTCAAGATACACGAGGTAAGTCTTAAATGCATTCATTTAGGCAAACATATTTATTAAAGAATTACATATAAAATTATCTTGAGGTTGGTGTGCATGATTAAGAAAAAGGAATGGTATAAACTTGTTTTAAAATTTATTTTATTTTCTGTTTTCTTATTGTTTTTGCATAATTTAGATTTGTGTATAATATGATCGAACAATGACAAGAATTTAGAGTTGCTGTAAAACTACCTCTTCCTTTTGACTCTCGATTATTGTTAGTTTATGTTTTATTGCATTGGACATTTTATATCAGTATACCAGTAATTACTATTTTACTTTGCTTTGAAATTGTAATACCTAACTCATTAAAATGTAATCCCAGTATGACAACACAACGAACAAAAATACGGTTCAATTACATGCTGAATTAAGTACATCCATTGGAGTCAAATCATGGCCACCATTGCGCTAAACTTAAATATCTCCAAAATACAATAATGGAGTTCCAGAAAAAAATGCTTAAAAAATTATGCTAAAACCATAAAAGCTGAGTTTAGTTTGCTTTCATGTAAGCTTCCTTACACCATACATGTAAACATTCACGCCGGGACATTAATATTTATTATTTAAATAGTTTTTGCTGGATTTCAGTGAAATAAAAACCAGCTTATCTTGTACAGTGTCTGAGTGTTATTTATATATTTCCACTTATACATTTCAACATTTCGCTCTCAAGATTCATAGATCATCACCCAGTGTCTCACCAACTGGATGCTGATGACACCCAAATATACAAGTCTTGCCACCCAACTGAAGCTGATGCTAACATCCAAGAAGTAGAGAGGTGCATTTCTGATGTGAAATCATGGATGACATGTAACAAGCTGCAAATTAATGATGATAAAACTGAGGCCATTCTGATCACAACACAAAGACTTTCTCATTCACATCTTTACCTCAAACAATAAATATCAGCAACACCAACATTAAATTCTCACAGTCGGTATGGAATCTAGGTGTTACTCTAGACAGTACTCTCACACAGCACCAACATGTCATGAACATATGCAGGGCTGTATATCTTTAGCTGAGATGCATCAGCTCCATTCGCAAATATCTTTCAGTTGATGCCACTAAAATACTTGTGTTTTCATTAGTACTTTCAAGGCTGGACTATTGTAACTAAATTCTGTCTGGTTTGTCTCAATATCTACTCCAGAAACTTCAAAAAACAGTTGCTCAGATCATCTTTAGAGTACCACGATCAGAGCACACCTCCAACCTGCTCTGTACCCTACACTAGCTATCCATTCAATCCAGAATCAAACACAAAATTTGTTCTCTGTACAATGTTTCACTGACAGACTCCAGTCCAGCATACCTATCCAGCCTCACCCATGTGTGCACACCAGCAAGATACTTACACTCCTCTTTTGACAATCGTATACTCATTATTCCCACTATGAAAACGAAGTGGGATGAATTGCCCATTGAAATTAGACACAAAGACAGTGATCCCTTTCAAGAGTGCTCTTAAAACTCACCCTTTTTGACTGCAAGAACAAACTTAAAGACCTCATAATGTTTTCTACATTAAATGTTTTCAGCATTTTTATTTTTTCCAATTTAATGGGATTTTGTGTGTATTTTTGTAGTCATATTATAGATGTTAGCGCTTTGAGCTTCTAAAGATTAGGTGCTATACAAAGTCCTCATTATTATTATTATTATTATTATTATTATTATTATTATATACTCATACATCCCATCATACAAGAAATCCAAGTCATATAACCTGTTTTGAATCCCACAAAATAAATACAATATTTACATATGTACATATAAAAACATTAATGAAATCCACACTCAAATTACAAAGTTCAGAGAGGTACCTCTCAAAACAGTTGTTATCCACACATAAATGATGATGTATATTCCAAAATATGCCCACATCTACGTGATGCTGATTTCATACCATTTTATGTCGTGATTTTGGTCCCCTATTTTCTTGGCAAAATTGTCTGTTTCTTTCACAAGCTTATCCACCAGATATTCAGGAAAATCTTGAGAAATAAAATCTTTCTCACTACTTAGTGGTTCAAGCTTGATTGTTGAACAAACATGAAAATCAAAATCATTGATACTGAACACGGCAATGTCATTAGTCCATTGTGCAAGTGGGACTATGTCAGCCTCATCATCCAATTAAAAATCACTTGCATCTGGTGTTGAAATGGGACTAACATCAGTATCTTATCTGATCCAGTTTCTAAGAATGATCCATTAAACTCATTGATATCATTTGCACCGAATTCTTTCAAGTCGCTCATATATGAACCAGAATCTATCTTTGTTTATCTCAACTACACATGTTGCATAAAGCACGGAAAATCCTTTACAGTGTGTCTAACTTTAAGCCCTCGGCTTTCAAAACTTGTTTCAAAATATTGTGTAAACTATCATCACATTTGTTATGATGATTAAAAATATGTAAACTTCTGTACTTTCCACCAATCAACTTTTACTTAACATAGCAATGCTGTCTGCACAAAAGTGGCACTGGGGTTTCAGGTACTGCCGTACCTTGCATACACATAAGCGACACTGGGGTAGTATACTAGGCTTATCAGCACTGCATATATGCGTCAGTGGTGTTCAAGAGCTATTTACAGAAGATGCTTAAATGTGGTAGTCATAGCTAAAGGGTAATCACCAGGCACAAAAATAGTGTATGACATTGTTGAAACCTGGCACAAAATAGTAATGACCATGTTATAACCTGGAACCATACAGTTTATGACTGAGTAATAACCAGGCATAATATAGCTTGTGAATGTGTTATAACTGGGTACAAGAAAGCCTATGCTTGTGTTTTAACAAGGTATAGAAAAGCAGAATTCATTACCTGCTCTACAAGCGGTCCAGGGTATTCCTCCACATTATAATCTCCTTCAAGTCTCACCAAAACCTCTTGGAACAATTCTTCAATTCTGAAGGAAAAACCTGGGATTGTTATAACTGTAATACATTTTTAACTTTCCTGTCAATATTGATTTACCCTAGCAAAACAATTTCCAGTTAGCCAGTAACTTGGAATTATTATTATTGTAGCAATTTGTTTAATGTCCATAAGCACCATACACAAAGATGTTGATCATTGGTTTTAAAAAATCTGGCATTTTTTAAAATGGAACTGTTCATGATTAAATGTGCACAAATTACTTTAAGAAAGTAAATGTATCTTAAACAATAATTTCTATCTTTTTCATAAGAAACATTTATTTTACTGTTTTCTGTTTGCCATACAGGTCTTAAGGAATTCTGTTTTCTTATGATGACATCATCCATGTATAAATGCCTCACCATAAGATTAAATTTACACAGTAAAGAACATCTTGCCAGTGAGCGGTCTACTTTAAGGACTTGCTCATCTTCAGCTGTTGAGGTATGTAAGTTCATTAATTTAATGTGTATAAGTTATAACCATTGTATTTTAACATTTATTTTTGTATATTTTCTATGTTGCTTTGGTTTACATAGTATAATGCAAATATTTTCTATTATTGTTTGTCACAGACTTTACAAGATATTTATATTATCAATAGCAATATAAAGCTGCATTTTTAAGAAACAGTTAGTATAGTAGGATTTCTTATCAGCACAGTTAGGTTCACTTCTGAGCTAATGTATTGTTTCGTAATTATTGGGCCGATAATGTAATTTATATATTTATATAGCTTACTGTATACAACATCGTTATGTTTTATTGTATATGCCCATGTCACGCATAGTACACAGAGTTAGATGTATTTTCAACTGACTGAGTAGCAGGTGATGGGGTGCTGGTGACCAAGATTGGTGGGCACTGATTGCTTGATTGACCAACCTGGAATACTTATGGCTTGACTGACCATTGTGACTGGTAGCCACATGTGCTGGTGACCGAGGGTTAACTCTATACATGTAATCTTTTAGCCGTGGGCTAATTTTTGGGGTTTGTACAACCCAGTGTATTTTTGGGACTGTAAAGATAATTTGTAGATCTGTCCTTTTGTATACATAATTTCACTATTTGAGTGAATATATTTTACTATATGTGTAAAATACTACATTTTTTACTATTTGAGTGAAACACATCATTATTTTCATTGTGAAATCACTGTGAATCATAGACACCTTGTTCTTGTACTGTGTAAGGTCATTTATTTGTATTTTCGTTATTAAGTCTGTGCATTTTATGTTAATTGATCCAATATTTTAATCATATACATGCACATATTAATCATAATTAATTGTTCATTCAAGTCATTTATCATTAACCTATTTTATCCTGAATATGACTTAAGTTTAATGTCTCATTCTATCCTGAATACACCTGCGGTTGAAGGATCCCATTTTTTCCTGAATATGACCACAGCTGTATTTTACTACGTATATGTGTAGTCTCTCTAGAAACATGTTCTACATCACAAATATTTGTGTACTTCTTCACCAACACAGGAAATGATTAAAGCACGCATGCACAGTGAAATATTTGTTTTAAAAATGTGGTGTGAAGAGAAATTGTTGGCTTAAAAATTAATCGATAAAATGATGGACGACAATTCAGATGTAAACATGGATGTTGACAGCAATGGTAGCAACATTGAAGTTGATGATCTGGATTAGATTTGAATCAAGTTGATAAAAGAGTTGATGCATGGCTTCATGCACTTTTCAACAGTGATTCCGAAAATGAAGCTGACTTTGAAGGCGTTCAAAAGGAATGGGTCCAGGATGATTTTTCACCTCGATTGCAACTATGATTTAAATGGATAGAATGTTATTATTACTGACATAGTGATGATTGGACTTCAAAATTTGGACCAAAAAATTGGACTGATTATCTTTATCTTACTGAAAGTGTTCTAGGATTGATTTGTGACAAGTTTTTGTGCAAAACTGCACGCTGAAGTACATGTTCTAGCGTGTGAAGTAAACAGATTGTTCCAGTTGTTTGTTCTCCAATTTTAGTAAAATTATTAGAACATTTGAACCTACATCGTTAGAAACTTCAAATTTGGACCAAAATACTATAAATAGAATTATATATATTTTATTCATATACTATTAGAAGCATTTTATTAATCTTCATGAACTAAAGATTCACTGAATATCATGGTCTTTTAATTTGTTGTTTTCTTATTTCCTTCTTTCAAGTCATTTGTGAGCATGTACACTGATAAATGATAACAAAACATATATCACTGTGTTGCAAATTTTATTACCTTATCAGAAATACATATTTGATATACTTTAAAAGAGAAATAATAATGTTACAACATTTTTAGTAAGCAATGTAAAGGCCATCACAATTTGTGCTGTATGATTCTCCATTTTACCATAGTGAATTTAGAATTGCTTCTCAGGAATCAGGCACTCCAGTTGAAATCAGTAAGCAGATAAAATGGGTTAAACATTGTATTTGTATCACCATCAAAAGTGTTCTGTTGTGAATCTGAAATCCCACCCAGTTATCTTGTTACACACAACAAAGCATCATTTTGGACTGACAAGATTAAAATGGGCTTTTTTAATGTGAGACTTTTCATATGATTATTTATTCATCAGTTATATGTATGAAATGTAATTACTAATAACAATGAACACTTGCTGATCGGCATTCTGTCTGTCTTTGTCCATCCAACATGTATATTGGATTTGTATTTAATGCCATTTTTGGATAAGATTCACTCACTAATATCACCATTAACACTTGCCCTATTATATAATCTGACAATCTGAGATACACCCTAATCTAAAATATAAACTGCCTTCATTACTATGATCAACAAGGTATTTGCTGAACTAATCAACATCTAAAGGTGAATATTTTGGGTCTTCCAGACAGTCTGTATTATAAACATGCATTTGTAAAACTTCCATGATGCAAAGTTCAAACTTCAACACAATGCTTGTTACAGAGCCCAAAGTGCCAATCAAATTTAGTTTAACAAAGTTTTCACATCAAGACAACGAAACGTGTAAAAAGTTGTTAAAAAATATACACACCATTAAGTACTTTTTCAGCTATTACTACAGCATCAAATAATCGCTACATCCGGCAGAACTTTCAAGTTAACACAATTCTGCATATTTTAAAAACTAACCAATAAACTATTGCACAAATGTACCTTGACAGTTATATTTCTTGGTATCATTAATACAGTTGGTGCTTAAAAAAACAAAATAAATGATTCTTTACCATGATGTATGGCCAGGATGAGCAGAAATCACATTCTGAATTCTGGTTTGGATCACATTTCATTGTGATTTTAAATTCATGTGAATGAAAACCACAAAAATTAGCTACCTTATGAGCTTAAATTAATTCAAGTGTGGCTTTTGTTCCCCACAAATAATGAAAAATACGCATGTTTACCCTTTTGAGTTGATCAAAGAATCAATTTTCTTGTCCAGCAGACGAAAATAGCCAAAGGAAACCAGTTCCTAGAGAAAACAGTAAAGAAAGCAATGAAAGTGTATTATAAACACATTTTTTATTTTAAAAAAAGTATAGTCTAAATAATTGCATTACCAAAAAGTCATAGTAAATCAACTCAAGAGATGTGAATTACCCAAAAGTTATCATAAATCCATTCAAGAGATGTGAATTACCCAAAAGTCATAGAAAATCAATTCAAGTGATGTTAGTTACCCAAAGGTTATAGTAAATCAATTAAAAAAATGTGAATTACCCAAAATTCATAGTAAATCAATTAAAAAAATGTGAATTACCCAAAAGTCATAGTAAATCAATTCAAGTGATGTGAATAACCCAAAAGTCATAGTAAATCAATTCAAAAATGTGAATTACCCAAAGGTCATAGTAAATCAATTCAAGAGATGTGAATTACCCAATGGTCATAGTAAATCAATTAAAAAACTATGAATTACCCAAAACTCATAGTAAATCAATTCAAGAAATGTGAAGTAACCAAAATTCTTTGTAAATCAATTAAAAAAATGTGAATTACCCAAAAGTCATAGTAAATCAATTAAAAAAATGTGAATTACCCAAAAGTCATAGTAAATCAATTAAAAAAATGTGAATTACCCAAAAGTCATAGTAAATCAATTAAAAAAATGTGAATTACCCAAAAGTCATAGTAAATCAATTAAAAAAATGTGAATTACCCAAAAGTCATAGTAAATCAATTAAAAACATGTGAATTATCCAAAAGTCATAGTAAATCAATTCAAGAGATGTGATTTACCCAAAGGTCATAGTAAATCAATTAAAAAACTATGAATTACCCAAAACTCATAGTAAATCAATTCAAGAAATGTGAAGTAACCAAAATTCTTTGTAAATCAATTAAAAAAATGTGAATTACCCAAAAGTCATAGTAAATCAATTAAAAAAATGTGAATTACCCAAAAGTCATAGTAAATCAATTAAAAAAATGTGAATTACCCAAAAGTCATAGTAAATCAATTAAAAACATGTGAATTATCCAAAAGTCATAGTAAATCAATTCAAGAGATGTGATTTACCCAAAGGTCATAGTAAATTAATTCAAGAAATGTGAATTACCCAAAGGTCATAGTAAATCAATTCAAGATATGTATATCGTGAATTAACAAGTTTGATTCTAATAATAAACTATCTATTGTGTACTACAAAACACATTTGAGCAATACTGGTGTGCAAGCCAGCCATGTGCAAGTTTATGAGATTGTACTCTATCTGGAACATCAATTCAACAACATGTAAATTTGATACAATTGGTGAATGACAACAATGTTTGATATATCATTAACATTGCTTGAAACTGAGACACATGATAGTAACAAGTTTCATCATTAGGAATGAGACACGTTTGTAAGTTAGCTTTAAAACACATTGTGAAACTGAGACACATGATAGTAACAAGTTTCATCATTAGGAATGAGACACGTTTGTAAGTTAGCTTTAAAACACATTGTGAAACTGAGAAACATTATGGCAATAGATTTGATTATTACAAACCGCTCCGGTGGTCTAGTGGTTAGAGCATCCGCCGCGGAAGCGGGAGGTCGTGGGTTCGTTCCCCGGCCGAGTCATACCAAAGACTTACAAAAATGGTACTAACAGCTGCCTCGCTTGATGTTCAGCATTAAGGGGTTAGTGTTAGGCTTTGTCGGCCTGGTGTCAGGATAATGTGACTGGGCGGGACATCATGCTACATGTCTGCGGCATGATGCCCCAGTGGTAGACATCACTATAAACTGCCTCACTGCAGACATCGTAGCGATATGACTGAAAAATTGTTAAAGCTGCGTTAAAAATCCTAAACAAATTGATTATTACAATGTTGACATATTTGGAAGCTTGCTTTAAAATAACCTTGTGAAACTGGGACAACTAATTTTTAGTAGTGTTATCACATTATGGTTTTAAACCAAGCGACAAAAAAAAAGAGTGAAAATCAACAAGTTTTGTAAAATTCAACATATAATTTATTTCCCTAGTATGCAAAGTGAACATTTAAAAAAAACTTACAGTATTGTGAATTAAATCCCAAACAGTCCTAAAAGTTCTATCAAAAGTCCAAATGTAAGAAGTTCAAAGTGAATTCAAGTGGTATTCCAAATAAATTCTGATACTGAATGTGTTGATGTGTCTGTTGTCTCAAATACGCTAATGTGCCAGGTGGCCTGGATTATGATGACGCTAAGTCGTTTTATGTATCACAATAATATAATCCAAAATTTCCTTGTCTGAATTCGCTAAAATTAAATGTTTCTGTCCAAGAATATTACTGATGAGCACATTGTATTTCCAAGTAATAATAATTTTAATAATCAAATCCACACAAATGAAAATCTGAACAGAACAATGAGACTGATTAATTTCTCAAGTAAACAACATTATATAAATATCAAAGACACAATAATAGAGTCTGGATGTTGTAGGTCAGAATCCTCTCTAAAACATTTAAAGTTGTCAAACAAGTTTAAAAGTTTCCAAGTGAAAGACCAGGTCCTAGACTTAGTTTCAATTAAACGTGTTTACCTCTGAATATAATGATCTGAATATTTAATCCACAAGCTTATTTTTTTTAAAAAGCTATGTATTCTGTTGTTTATATATTAAATGTCCCCAGTAAGGTACACTGAACTTAATTTTGGAAACAGTCAAGAAACAAATACAAATGTGTGTGTGTGTGTGTGTGTGTGTGTGTGTGTGTGTGTGTGTGTGTAGATATATATCGTGGGAATTTCAAAAGTTTCCATATTATAACTTGGAATGACTAAAGGTCTGGTAAGGGTTGACATTTGGGTCATTGATTACACCCGCCAATCTTTAAAACTGCGGTGACAAATAATCTTTGAGATAATTTAAATTTATATAAAATACCCCCTTACCCACCATCCCCTGGGCAAGATCAAAATTCCAAAGTGTTGGCACAATCTATATCCATAGGTCTATCATAGACTCAAGTTGTAAATGGTCCAACTCTATGGAAGAAGTGCAAAGACAATATAAATGTACATATGCACAATCTGAAAAACAATAGTACTGTACATCTTTGAACAAGTGAGAAAAAGAATAAAGATTGTAATTTGATGTCAGAACTGGAAAACGAAACACTTTACATATTCACTGAACCATGAAACAATAAAACATGGTGTAAGTTGCTGTGTGTTTACATCTTGTTGAACCTTTTAAAAAATTCCTTATAAATTCTTTCAACTGGAAGTTCGTGAGATCAAATCATGGCATGTATCAAAATTTCTTTTTCTTTGCTGTGCATGTTTTCTCTTGTTATAATTTAATGGACAAAGTTTGTTTTCTTTCTATTAAAAAAGTTTATAATGCTACAATACTTAGATAATATAATGACGATTATCACACTATCTGTTAAGTTTGCTGTTTTACAACAGAGCAACACTAGTAGGCTACTAAGTGCCAAGGCAACTGGAATAAAGTGCCTTGCCCAAGGACATTCCACAGTAGCAAAACTCCAATAATAGGATTAAAATCAGCACCTTTTGGTCATGAGTCTGCATGTTAACACTAAGCAGTTAATGAAGAATCATTGAAATAAATTTTAGCATGAAAAGATTCTTCAGGTCACTCCCCTTTTTCCATGTACCATATACCCAATACTCACAGAAAGTGTGACGTTAAGGAAAACACTGCCCTTTTTCTATGTACCAATTACCTGATACTCACAGAAAGAATGACGTTAAGTCACTCCCCATTTTCTATTTACTGATTACCTGATAATAAAAGAAAGAATCATGTTAAGGAAGACACACTCCTTTCTCTAAGTACTGATTACCCAATACTCACAGAAAGAGTGATGTTAAGGAAGAGAGGGTTTTCTGTCTGCTTGGCCTCAACAATTCTCTGTAACTGGTATGGAGAGAGTTCTTTTCCACTGGTTTGCAAAATTTGCTGGAAGAAAAGAGAATATTTTATTACTTAGTTACAAATTTTGAACAGTGAATGACAAAACAGAAACAATAACCTTACTCATCCACAAACACTATACATTTAGGCATTTTGGACATTTATGACTGGAAAATAATTTTCAATAATACATTTTGGGTGATGCTACAAAAACAGTTTATAAGAAGGGTCCATGCCAGCTGCATAACAAGTCTTAGCTTTCTAATGCAGATCAAAATGTGTGTGTATGGCTAGAGTGACCCTCGGTGATTCTCTGGCTATGACTTCAGAGGCAGAAGCCCTGCAAAGTAAGAACTGTGCAACAGCTCATCTTGCAATGCCAAGTATGTGTATACAGTAAAACCTGTCTTGAGAGACCACTGCTATGAAAGATCACCAGTTTTGAGAGATCATATTCTCCATGCACAGATTTGATCATTATATAGTGTTATCACCTATTATGAGAGACCACCTGTCTTGAGAGACCATTATTGTTTGGCAGAAGGGGTGGTCTTTCAAGACAGGTTCTACTGTATATACTTAAAGTGTGTCTAAAAATGGTTTGTAAATTATGACATAAAGATCGATCCCCTGCAGGCAGGTAGAGGAGCCAATACTAAATATACAATATCTTTGCCTTTTCGTGCTGAGAAAGCACAATTATGGCTGTTTGCAGATATGACTCTGGTGTTAGCCCCCAATGGTTATGGACACATACAAGGGCATTACCAATATTTTTTTTCTCTAGAACATGCATGTAACCTCCCTATAGTTAAGAAATCCCCACTTAACAAGAGTAAATCAAAGAAACTGGCACTCTGCTGGTCAGAAAGAGTTTTTACAGGAATCCAAGATAAGACCATTTCTTCTTTTTAACTGCTGAGTGTTGATGGCCATAATGGATGCACAGATATGAGAATCCATCCAGAAGTAATAGGGATAACAAGATTATCATAATGGCCATATTAACTGTAAGACAGACACCATTTTCACTTGGTCCACCTAGATATTACATGAAGTCACAAAACTAATGGTTTGCAGGCAACTTGGTGTTACATTAATGGTTTGCAAGCAGCATGGGTGGTACATTAATGGTTTGCAAGACACTTGGTTATTACATTTATGGTATGCAAGACACTTGGGTATTACATTTACTGTTTGCAAGAAACTTTGGCATTACATTAATGACCCTGATGCAGATATAAAAAAGGAAAATCAAAAATATGCTCCTTCATGATCTAGTTTTTGACAAGATTCAACAATTATTATGTATCAGCAAATTTAATGAACAAACTGATTCATGCTAAAGCAAATGTTTATAAAAGTTGAAGACAGGTGAAACTTACACGACACATTTCTTGCTTTTCTTGCGTATCCAAAGGCGTGACTGTGATAGTCTTAAACTTTCTGTGGACTTCCAGCTCAGTAATGCTTTCTGTGTCTGAATCCAGCGTTGAAAGGACCAGAACTGACCCTACCAGCTGTACAGATGGCAACCAGTACAAGGGCTACAAAATTTAATACAGTTTACATACTGTTATTTAGTGTAACATATATATGATATAGACCTTCAATGAAATGGCTTATGGATTATTACACTTTAAAACAGAACTTCAATGAAATGGCCTTGGGATTATAAAATCGTGATATGAAACTTCAATGATATGGCCTAGGGATTATAAAACTTTGATACAGAACTTCAATGATATGGCTTAGGGATTAATACACTTTGATACAGACCTTCAATGATATGGCCTAGGGATTATTACAGTTGAATACAGAATTTCAGCAATATGGCATAGGGATAATTACACTCTGATACAGAACTTAAATGATATGGTCAAGGGATTATAAAACTCTGATACAGAACTTCCATGATATGGCCTAGGGATTATTACACTTTGATACAGGCAAATTGATTAAGATATCAATCTATGCTTGTCACACATTTTGCTGCAATAGCACAACTACCCATCCAGCAAACAAAATTCCTTTGACCCCTACAACTAATTATAAAAACTGCATTGCCTTAAAACCAAGAAAATTTGACATATTGACACCTCTGACTGACAATGTCAACATGACTGGAATTATGAGTATAAACTAGATAAATATCTACACATTGATTCTCTTGACATCTACACAATACCTTCCTCATGAAGCAGAA
Source organism: Unio pictorum (assembly GCA_030141615.1). Lineage (NCBI taxonomy): Eukaryota > Metazoa > Mollusca > Bivalvia > Unionida > Unionidae > Unio > Unio pictorum. The sequence continues at coordinate 8,350,833 of JARLTB010000227.1, forward strand.
ATTCAGCTTGATTAGACAGAGAAACAGCTGTAGATAATGCTCTTGTGACCATTTAAGACAGGTGGAAACTACTGTTTCATTAGAAAATACATGACTACAGACTACAGGATGCATGTTAATGGGCATTTATATACAAACTTTGCATGGGGATACAAGTAGAATAGCTATAGTGAACAGGTGACCGCTGATTAAAGGTGACCATTTGGACACGTCTGACTGTACACTAATTACTGCAAACAACTGAAGCTCACTCTTCACCAATTTTTGGACATTATGCCAATTAAGTCTACTGGTCTGCACAAATGTTTATCAGGTAAATAATCAAAAAACCAAAAAGAGACAAAGTGACCAAAGCTATTAGAATGTGGAAAAATAGACAGTTTTGAAACCTTGGATTGTCTCTTATCTGCACACTGCTTATTTTTTTGAATCCAAGCAGCACTTGGCTTCTGATGTTACAAAAAGGGGGATATGGCATAACAAAAATCTTAATGAAAATGAGGACAAAACTTTTACTTTAACCTTTACCTTGTCTATTTTGCTTGCTCTGGACACTTTGTCTAAGCCGTCTAAGATTAGGACTGGCTTCTTTCCCAGTTTCAGCAACCTTTCCATGGCGACTACCAGTCTCTGCGCCAACTCTCTCACATCAATATCAGTTTTGATTTCAGTCAAAATATCTCCCATCCCTGAGTACCTTCCAACTGCCATTTCAAACTCTTCAACAAGACGTCTCATAAATCTGGGAATTTCTAAAACATAAATTCAACAGTTGAACTGCATTAGAGAAAATTACATTTAGCAAAGCACCAAGATGGTAATTTGAATCAAAAAGGATATATAGTTATTGTATTTTTCTCCTTTGACTTTTTAAAATTATGTTTGAACAAGTAGATTTTGCTGGACCCTGGAAGTTAATGACAAGCAAGTTCCATTGTTTACCTTAATTTTGTTTGTTTGTTTGATTAGGTGTTTTAACGTAGCTTTAACAATTTTTCAGTCATATCGATATGATGTCTGCAGTGAGGCAGTTTATAGTGATGTCTAGCACTGGGGCATCATGCCACAGACATATAGCATGATGTCCCACCCAGTCACATCATCCTGACACCAGGCCAGCCAGTCCTAACACTAACCTCGTAATGCTGAGCCCCAAGCGAGGCAGCTGTTAGTACCTTTTTTGTAAGTTTTTGGTATGAATCAGCCAGGGATCGAACCGACGACCTCTTGCTACCATGGCAGGTTTACCTTAATGGGACTGACAAAAGATATTACTTAAGAGATAAATGTAACAAAGTTAAGACAATTAAAGCAAGCTCAAGGCTATTAATTAATAGTGTATGTTATATACATTGTCTGTTAACTGATTTGGATAAACTTTGCATAATCATTGAATATAACATAAAACACTGTCCAGAGAAAATAAATATGTTTGTATCCACCCAAAATTTAAAAATGGAATTTATATTTTTATCAATATAAAAAAGTTGAGTTGCATTTATAATGATTTAGTGCTATGTAAATAAATCCATCAACTATGAACATACAAATGCAAAATATCCCATAATTTATAAACTATCATCAAAACAATATTTTATCAATCTATTCCAAAGCTTCTGATCTTAAAGGTTAACTTTAATTTTTGTCGTGATGTTACAAGTGATATCCTGATATAAAGAATCCATTTATCCTTTGAAGTTGTTTTACAGCATGAACAGCAACAAAATCCCATAATATTCAACAGCAACAAAATCCCATAATATTCAACAGCAACAAAATCCCATAATATTCAACAGCAACAAAATCCCATAATATTCAACAGCAACAAAATCCCATAATATTCAACAGCAACAAAATCCCATAATATTCAACACGTACCACACATTTCCATATGAAAGGAACACAACTGTAAGATCCTCTATGTATCTCTAGGAACACAGCTATAAAATTCTCTATATACCTCTAAATGAAATATACAAAAATGTGAGATCCTCTATGTATCTCTATAAAAGAACACAACTGTAAAATACTCTATGCATCTCTAAATGAAATGAACACAATTATAAGATTCTATTTGTATCTCTATATGAAAGGAACACAACTGTACAATTCTCTATGTATCTCTAAATCAAATATACAAAACTGTAAAATCCTCTATGTATCTCTATAAAAGAACACAACTGTAAAATACTCTATGTATCTCTAAATGAAATGAACACAATTATAAGATTCTATTTGTATCTCTATATGAAAGGAACACAACTGTAAGATTCTCTATGTATCTCTAAAAGAAATATACAAAACTGTAAGATCCTCTGTGTATCTCTAAATGAAAGGAACACAACTGTAAATTACTCTATGTATCTCTAAATGAAATGAACACAATTGTAATATTCTCTATGTATCTCTACATGAAATGAACACAACTGTAATATTCTCTATGTATCTCTACATGAAATGAACACAATTGTGATATTCTCTATGTATCTCTATATCAAATAAACACAATTATAAGATTTTTTATGTATCTCTATAAGAAAGGAACACAATTACAAGATCCTCTATGTATCTCTATATGAATGGAACACAACTGTAAAATACTCTATGTATCTCCATATAAAATGAACAAAACTGTAAGATCATCTATTTTTATAAATACATCTGTACAGTGTCAATCAATTTACCTGAACTGCCCTTTGCATAGCCAATGAAGTGATAGATGACAGTATATTCTGCTGTTTGTTTTCTTAACATGGAGATCCATTTGGCCAAAAGAGCTGACTTTCCTATCCCAGGTGGACCCTTTACAAGAAAGTGGTCAGGCATATCTACAAAAGTGTAAAAACAAAACTGCAATAAAGTGGCAATTAATAAAAAGAAACCCAGAAATGGTGCCATAGCTGTATTTCAAATCATGAATACTGAAAATTCATTATTTATTCATAGGGTATCTTTTATTCTAGACATTTTGGTTCTTTCTGAATTAATGACTGATGTATTTAAACACCAAGTAATGTGTCTGTAAAAGTCATCATGTCAGAAACAAATGACCACTAGACCCAGAACAACCTTCACAAACTAAGCTTAAAGCAAAGGTAATTAGATATAACTGAACATGGAATATTGGTCATATGACCTACTTCACACTATAGCATTAATACTCCTCATGATATGCATGGTAACACACCAAGCTGGGATTGCTAAATGGTATGCCCCTGTGCTAAATATTTTACTGATGCATGTACCCACCCACCCCAACCAATGATACAAGGTTTCAGCCATGTTTGTTTTTGCCATTATTATTATTTAGCCATTATTATTATTTATTCTCACATATATACGAATACCTATTTGGTGAACTAATTTTGAGTTTAACTAAAGAACTTTTAATATTTATACTTGCTCCATTTGAAATGAAGCAAACATGACTGCAAGTCTCAAATGTAGCTCCAACAGCCCATTTTCTTTAAAATGATTGGTAGCTTCTGGCTGGAAGTTGGTTATCTTTTCCATCACTTTATATTAAGACTAATTTTCAAGACACCAGATTAGGAGAATTCCCATGTGAAACTAAACACAGAAATAAATGCTGGGCAGAGTAAATTTAAGTCACGTTAAACATTTGGTTTGGCTGATGAACATTTTACTTGTGGTGTATTTCTGTGACAAAGTTTTAACAATATATTAAAGAATGTATTTTTCACAGTTAACATGTAACATAATCTGTCTTATAAACAACACTGCTATCACAGCTAAATTCTTACTAAATATGCTTACTTTCAAAATGTTATCTGCAAGCCTAATGCTGAAACTAGCACTAAAAAGAATATCTGCCAAAACATATAACAGCCTGATTACACTCTGTTCTGTATATACCAGTGTCACTAGAAACTGCTTACACTCTGTTCTGTATATACCACAGTATCAATGGAGACTTATTACACTTTGTACTGTATATACCACAGTGTCAATGGAGATTGCTTATACTCTCTTCTGCATATACCACAGTGTCAATGGAGACTGCTTGCACTCTGTTCTGTATATACCACAGTGTCAATAGAGATTGCTTGTTCCAGATACTTCCAACCTTACTTGGCAATAAAGATCAAAAGTATCACTGGAGACTGCTTGCCCTCTGTTCTGTATATACCACAGTGTCACTGGAGACTGATTACACTCTGTTCTGTACCACAGTGTCAATGGAGACTGATTACACTCTGTTCTCTATATACCACAGTGTCAATGGAGACTGATTACACTCTGTTCTGTATATACCACTGTGTCAATGGAGACTGATTACACTATGTTCTGTATATACCACAGTGTCACTAGAGACTGCTTGCACTCTGTTCTGTATATACCACAGTGTCACTAGAGACTGTTTGTTTTGCACACCTCAAGCCTTACTTGGCAGTATAGATCAAAGGTGCAACTTGGATCCTCTACAAAGTGCTGGTTAAGATAAGCAGCTGAAGGTTTAGTACCTTATATGTCCAAGTAAAAGAACATCATTCATTCATTCTGTCGAGGGATACAAGATAGCACAGGATGTGATTCTGTGTAAAGGAGTGCACAATTACCAAATACTCAAAACTGCAAAAAAGTGGATCATGCTATAATAATTATCCAGTTAGATCTAGTGGAGACCAGTACCATAAACAGAACATCATATGCCTGCCTCATATTTAAGTCCTCCATGCATGCACTAGTACAGTATGGTTGAACTGGGAGATTAATGACTAAGGGGTTTAAATGACCTCAACCTGTGGTCAACATATGCAGTCTGCAACTAAACTTCTTGTGCAGAAACTATTATTATTTTTCGTAAAGCCTTCAGCATCACATGTATACATAGCATATTACTCTGTCATTGGCGGAAACGGCTTTTTTCATCCAACATGTGATTTCACCAGAGGTAGCCTATATAAACATGCCACCCACACGAGATATTCATATTTTATTCTGGCATTGTAGCGGTAAGTACAAAATGGTAAGTAATAGTCGCGTGTCTAGGTTTGTTATAGCCAGCTTAAGACATAGTCCAAGCTATATGTGCTCACTGTTTTAGTTTATTTTTATTTGGTTGTAATGGCTACTGACGAGGACGAAGTCCTCTCAATTACTGACCTCGAAGCCGACTCAGAATTTTCTGGTTTTGGGCCTGAGGATATTGCAACCTTTTGTGAAGCTGAGGCAAGTTCCTCATGAGGGAAAGGAATTATGAAGCCACAAAAAAAACAGAAAACTAGAGACAAAAAATTAACGTCTGTTGTGACGAGTTCAGAAAGTGGCAAAATGCAAGCCTGTTATGGCAACAAAACAAGTAAAAAAAGTCGGACAGTCGAAGACGTCCAATCTCATAGATATAAATAATCTGTCGGAAACCAATATTGAGCTGTTGAAGACAAAATTGGGTCTAAATAATATGCAGCCTGTTGTGGCAGATGTCAATGAATTTGATGCCCTGTTTGGCGAACGTTACCGGAGTTACAAGTAGAAGTTGAAAACGAAGGGCCATATAGTAATGTTGATGTTACCCCAGTAGAGAGTAATGCAGGTAGACCACTCGAGAAAATTTCTTTGAGTGGGAAAATCAATGGGGCATTATTTAACGCTTTGCAGCCTGATTACAACTGTCTTTCCATCATGCTGATATGTGGCAGTTACCCAAACTGAAAACTCCCCAGAAAGGAGAGCCCATACCAAAATCCTTAGCAATGCTGATTAACATTGCATGTACTTCCTTATGTGCAACAGATGAAATTGTACAGAAGTACAAGATCCCAGAAAACTATGATAGGTTAGGCCCACCGCTTGTCAATCAGGAAATTTGGAATACCTTAATAAACGAGTTCACTCTTATGACAAAGCCTTTAGGGATATCCAAAATCTTGTTGCTGCAAGCATTATGCCAATTGTCCAATTAACAGAATTATTAAAGCCTCAGATTGCTGCTAATGAAAGGCAAAGACCTTAATTTCAGATGGTATTAATAATAATAATAATAATAATAATAATAATAATAATAATAATAATAATAATAATGCTTTATTTATAGAGGGTGACTCATTAGTCAAGGACTATTCTCCCTTGAGGCCCTCTTAATGAAAGTATAACAAATGTACATTGTGTGAAGAAGCAATAATTAGTGCTTATATTAGCATGTTTCATATTAAAATACTAAATTCCATTATCTGTTAGAAACACATGCATGCTCCTGATATCTCTTCTTAAATACTCTAATATTTTCAGCTGATTTTACATGTAGTGGAAGCTTATTCCACAGAACTGTACTAGAGTATTGAAAACTCTTTTTAAATTGCTCTGTTCTTGGTTTTGGTACTAGAAGATTTCTATGTGAGATTGATCTCAACTGGTATTGTGTTGAAAAAGGGCTGAATAAGTCCTGAAGATACTCTGGTGCAGTTTCATGTAGACATTTATATAAAAGAACTGCCTTGTGAAAATCTATCCTGTCATATATTGTGAACCATTTGAGTTCTGTAAATAATGCTTTTGAGGGATGGTCAACAGATGTATCTAAAATTACATGTGCTGCTTGTTTCTGGAGTTTATAAATCCTGTCAAGCTCAGATTTAGCACAGTTTCCCCATACATTAGAACAGTAATCCAGTGTTGGAAGAATATACGTCTTGTAGTATAGATTGCGAGTTTCCATAGGTAAATATTTCTTGATTCTGCTGAGAAGGGCAATTTTGGATGACAGTGTTTTACAAAGTTTATCAATATGGTCATTCCATAATAAATTATTATCTATGGACACACCTACAAGCCTTTCATGATTGACATTTTCTAATGGATGATTATTTATTGCAAGAGATAGTTTTGGGTTCCCTGATTTGTGTAGCTTTTGTGTCGTCCCCAGAATCATACATTTTGTTTTACCTTCATTAATTACCATCCTATTTTGTTGTACCCAGTTTTGGACTCTAATAAGATCTGAGTTTAATCTTGTTTGGATAACTTCAGTATCAGAACTAGATGTATACAAGGTTGCATCATCTGCAAACAATTCTGTATTGGTGGATTCATTATTTAATGGTAGATTATTGATATAGATAAGGAAGAATAGAGGGCCTAAAACTGAGCCTTGAGGGACTCCTGAATGAATAGTGCGAGTTTGAGAGCTAATATTGCCAATGCTTACTTGTTGAGACCTTTGGTTTAGGTATGATCTAAACCAGTTTAAAGAAGGATTGTCAAACCTGTAACAGTTCAACTTTTGCAGCAGAATTTCATGATCAAAAAGATCAAAAGCTTTCTTGAAGTCAAGGAAACAATCCCAGTCATATGCCCATTATCCATTTCCTTCAGCCAAAGATCAATTAATTTGGTAACTTCTGTTTGGCATGAGTGGTACTTTCTAAATCCTGATTGTGCTTTATGAAATAGAGAGTTTGTTTCAAAAAATTTATAGACCTGAATGGCTACATGCTTTTCAAACAGTTTTGACAATACAGGTAGAATTGATATTGGTCTGTAATTTCATGGATCCTCCTTTTCTCCTTTCTTAAAGATAGGTGTAACCTTTGCACATTTCAGTTTTTCTGGAAAATTACCACTCATTATACTTAAATTTATGATATGCGTTAATGACTTTGTTATTACTGGTGCAGCAATTTTAAGGATTCGTGGACTAATACCATCCAATCCAGAGGATTTATTAATATTCAACTTAATTAACGTATCAAAAACATCCGCTTCACTGACATTAGCTATTGAAAAATAATTATCTTCAGGAATTTTAGCTCTTATAAATAACTGTAGAGCATCAAGTTCAATTGGGAGGTTAGTCTGGTTCTGAATACTGTTACTGGAAATGGTTATAAAGAAATTGTTAAACATATCCACAATGTCTTGTACAGATGTTGCTATATCATCATTTTGCTTAAGTCTAGTGGGAAGACAACTGTTCTTGGGTGGGTTCAGCTCTTTTAGATGCTTCCACAATGTTTTGGTACTCTTACTTTCATTAATAGCCTGTTTATAGTAGTTCCCTTTTGCCTTAGTTATCAGATGCTTAGTTTTATTCCTCCACTTTCTATAGCTTTTCATGTCTTTTTTCTTGTGGAAATTATCTCTTAGGTGCCTAGCCTCATTGATCTCAGGGGTAATCCACTTGGGTGTAATTTGGTGTTTAACCCTTTTTGTTTTAATTGGGGCATACTTGTCTAAGGCTGCATTGAACATCTGATACCATTTATCTAAAGCAGTGTTGACATCAGCTATATTGCAGACTGATTGAAAGGGTTTGCATACTAAATCATTTAAGAACATTTCCTCATCAAACTGTTTAAAGTCCCTGTATTTTATTTCAATGTGTTGCTCATTTTTAGATGATTTCGGAACATGTCTAGTTATACTTACTGGGTAGTGGTCACTCAGTGCATACACTGGCACATTTATTTCACTTATGTTTTCAGGTTTATTAGTATAGACATGATCAATGATAGTAGCACTTTTATCTGTTACTCTAGTTGGGGTGTTAATTAATTGAGTACAGTTGTAAGTTTCAAAGTTACTTATCCATGTTAATGGTGGAGTTTTCATGTAGTCAATGTTGAAATCACCTAATATGATAGTTTCTAAATCTTCCTTTAGTAATGCTTTTTGAATCTGAGCCTCAAATATATGAATCCAATCAGCTGTGGAACTAGGTGGCCTGTAAACTGAACATAAGAGTATTGGCTTTGATTGGACAAGGGTTACTTCGATCCAGATACTCTCTACCCCAATAGTCTCTAGATCAACACGTCTGTTATAACTAATGGAACTGTCTACATAGAGAAGAATACCCCCACCACCCATGGAGTCTCTGTCTTTTCTTTCAAAGTGGAAGCTCTGTATTTGGAGAGCCAAATCATCAGTATCATCGGAAAGAAAGGTTTCACATAGACCTAGAATACTGACTGATCTAGTTTGCTGTAATATTAACTTTATCTCATCCAGTTTTGGGAGGATGTGTTAAATATTTAGGTTGACTACATGCAGACCTCTTTTGAGGTGCCCAAAGACATGACAATTTTTATCAGAGGATTGATTTTCAGACAAGGCAGTATACCATGTATTGTTTGTAGACTTGACAGATTTCTTTACATTGCCTTGTTTCTTTACATCAACACATGAAGAAGATAACATATAAGATCCATCTGTCGTACGATGACCATATGTAGTGGAGATGGGAGAATATTCAAATTGAGACTGATTTACATGCATACAAGAAGACATTAACATATTAAACACTTGGGGAACCTCAGAGGGAGAAGTAACTTGAACAGTATCGCATAATTGTTTACAAGTTAATAAGCTGCACTTTGTACACAAATCAGATAGTGCCTGAAACCTGTTCACAGAATTATAATTATTACATTGAAAAGTATACACATATTCTAATGCATTTTGGTTTTTGGATGTGTGTTGCATAGGCCTGTACATCATAGCCTTCTACCTATTGGTATGTGCACAACTTTGCTTATGTCCTAGTTCGTTACATAGATGGCAACGAATCTGTTTTCCATGCAGACACTGCTGTGTTACATGACCGTGCTCTCCAGAATACAAGCAGTTTTCTGACTCATGCCTAACCCCTATTATAAGTCTTATGTACTGGTCTATATTCCTAAGGAGAAGGCAGTACCTCTGTTGGACAAGTGGATTTGGTCTCGCTGGTAAAATTGTTGGTTCACACGATTGTCTTTGAAGAAGGTTCTGTATTGTGGAACAATTAGTATTTGGAAATTTTCACAAAACATACTTAGGGTGTCATTAAGTTGAGTCATAAGTACATCCTTTCTTGGCGGTAGCCCTGAGATGATTATTTTACACTCTGTGTTTTTGGACCTGATGGCATACAACAAGCTTTCATAATCATCCTCAATGCCCTTCAAAGATTGGCCATTACTGTAATTATTCCCACCAATGAGAAGAATTACAGTATGATATGGTGACATATCCATTTCCAATATTTTATCTGCAATAGTGTTAATCAATGCACCTCTATGGGTTTTTACGTCAGTTTTATATAACCCTCTTGTTCTTACTCCTTTGAGTATTGATGATCCTATGAGAAGAGACCTGTCTTTAACTATATGGGTCAGGTACAATATCACGTCTCTCTCAGAAGAAGGTACATGATTAGACCACATTTGAACGGAAATATTCCAATCTGTGTAATATGCATACCCCCATAACATCTATGCTTTTTGGGGATGATGTGGCCAAGGAGGTTAAAAGATGTGACACTGGCTTTGCACTTGCCAAAGAAAATTTTGCCCATATTCAGAGATTTTACTAGAGGCCGTGGTGTTCGAGGTGGTGGACCCATGCGAGGTTCAGAGTTCAATCCGAGGGCAAGATTTCGATCTCAACCGTATAGTGCTAAATATTTGTACAGGTATCAATACCAAAATTCCAATCGAGGAAGGAAACCTGCCTCTAATAGTTCCCCAAACGGGCTCATAAATTAAAATTGGTTGAGGTAAGTTCTGTTGGAAAACTGAAACAATGTTTTTGCTGTATGGTATGGTTTTACTCGTGATCCGTGGATTTTGCAAACAGTTTCGGTTACAAAATTGAATTTGATTCCATGCCTTTTCAGTCCTTTTTGCCTAAGGAAATTCCAGTCTCAACTGAGCAGAAAACAATTTTATCTAATGAAATCACTAAACTTCTACATAAAGGAGCTATAGTTCCATCCCATTGTGAGGAAAATCAATTTATTTCGAACATTTTTATTGTTCCCAAATCAAATGGAAACTTTTGGCCAGTTATTAACCTGAAACAATTGAATAAATTTTTTCATTATGAACATTTTAAGCAAGAAACATTTCAAATTGTTTTAGATCTCGTCCAGAAAAATGATTTCTTTACTTCCATTGATCTAAAAGATGCTTATTTTAGTATTCCAATACATAGAGATTATCAGAAGTTTCTAAAGTTTGTTTGTAATGGTCAGCTTTTTCAGTTTGTATGTTTACCTTTTGGGCTTTCTTCTGCTCCAAGAGTTTTCACTAAGATCCTAAAACCCATTTATGCATGGTTTAGGCAGCAGAGCATTAGGTGTTCATATTATATTGATGACTCATTGAATTTAGATGCTGAGAGTCACATTTGCTTGCAAAATACTTGGACTATGATTGAGACATTGAAATCTCTTGGTTTCACAATCAATCTAGAAAAAGCTATGCTTATTCCATCTCAATGAATTGTCTTGTGGTTTTGTATTGGACTCAGTTTAAAGTTTTTCTTTCTGAGCATAAAGTGGAAAAAATCCAGATTTTGCCAGGAAACTCTTGGATATAAAGTATGTTAGAATACAAGAGTTGGCTTCATTTATTGGTATGCTCATTAATGCCTTTTATGCAATACTGGAAGCCCCAATGCACTGCAGGTATTTGGAACCTGATAAAATAAAAGGTCTGAGAGAAATTAAAACTTATGATAGTACAGTTCAGTTATCCTCTCAAAGTATACAGATCTTAAATGGTGGTACCTAAATGTGGCTGCCAGGAATGGGAAATCTATTAGACAAGACAACATTGCTTTTACTATTCAAACTGATGCATCATTCTCAGGGTGGGGAGCTTATGCACTGGATTCAAACAGGTCGGTCTCTGGTAGATGGGACAAGAGTGAGACTATTCTTTCAATAAATTACCAAGAGTTATTAGCAATTTATTATGCCTTCCAAGCTTTTCATTCAGATCACAAAAATTTACATACTGAGATTCAGTCTCTTATATTAATAAGATGGGTGGAATGGCATCAATTCCATTGGATCAGCTAGCTAAACAGATTTGGGAATGGTGTTTGGAAAGGGAAATTTTCATATCTGCAGTCCGTATTGCAGGCAAAGATAATGTACAGGCAGATTATCTGTCAAGGAACTTTTCTGACTCCACTGAATGGATGCTAAAGAAAGAAGTCTTTCACAGAGTGTGTGCACAGACATTTGTTCCAGACATAGATCTTTTTGCATCTAGATTAAACTGTCAGTTGAAGAAGTTCACTTCGTGGTTCCCAGAACCAGGTACATTTAAAATTGATGCTTTTTCATTCTCCTGGCATGATTTAACCCTTGTATTTTCCTCCCCATTTGATCTTGTTGGGAAAATAATGAATAAAATTATTGCCGATAAGGTTAGTAAAGCACTCTTAATTGTTCCACATTGGACATCACAATCCTGGTTTCCTTTGCTCTTGTCATGTTTAATTTCTCTTCCATTTAGACTTCCAAGACACAAAATATACTGACTATTCCACACAATGGTCAAATTCATCCTCTAGGGAAGACCTTATCCTTAACCGTAGTGACTGTATCTGGAGATTACTCCAAAACCAAGGACTTCCAAGAACAGCTGTGGACATCATTATTAATTCATGGAGATCAGGGACAACTAAACAATATAACTTGGCATGGAAAAAATGGTGTTTTTGGTGTCAAATCAGGAAAATTAATCCCTTTTGTGTCTCTGAGGTAAGTTATTTCTTACTTAGATTCTTTGGTAACTGTAGGTAAGTCATATAGTGTTGTCAATACTCACAAGGCAATATTAGTTACTATTTTGAGAATGTTTCATAATGCATGGTGTTCAAATCCATTGTTGATTAATAGATACTTGAAGGGATTGTTTAACAAAAGTCCGCCAAAAACAAGGTATATGGATACTTGGGATGTAAACATTGTCTTAAAATACCTGTGTACCCCTTTTTCCTTTGGAAACTGTATCTTTAAGGTTATTAACAATGAAGCTCATTGCTCTTATTGCATTATCTACAGCTCAAAGAAACTCTAAAATCTTTATATTTACATAAAATGACTTGTATGACAAATAAAATAGTATTCAATTTTTCGGATCTGTTAAAAACTTCAAGGCAAGGTAAGAAATTCCAGTTGGAACTACATTATGATGATGAAAAGCTTTGTACTATGCATACCTTGCTGCATTATCTTGACAGAACTAAACATCTTCGGAAATCTACTCAAGTTCTGGTATCTTATTGTTCCTATAGAGCTGTGACATCTAGTACTATTGCAAGATGGTTAAAAATGGTCTTAGAACAATCAGGAATTGATACTTCTAAATTTAAAGCACTTTCTTACAGAACTGCTGCAGCATCGGCTGCTTTCAGACAAGGCTGTTCCTTGCACACTATATTAAAAACAGCAGACTGGGCATCAGTAAAAACTTTTCACAAATTTTATCTAAGGGATATTTAGAGTAATAGTACGGGTTTTGCTGAAGCAGTTATTAATAGCAAATAATTTCAATTTATGATTTACAACTTAACAGAAATAGGCTTACTTTTACTATTGATGTTTTAGCAAATGTTTTGTTGTCAATCTTTAAAAATGCTATGTATACATGTGATGCTGAAGGCTTTACAAAAAGTAATGGACCCCTCATCCAAGCATTTGTGAAGGATGAGGGGCATTATTGGAGTAAAGCCGGAGGTTGAGCATGTATACACCCACCCATTTTGTTGTAAGTTGAGATTTTATCAGAATGAGGTTTTTCCCTCCCTGTCTTATTTAGACAACAAAACACTTCTCTTTAAACTATGAATATCTCGTGCGGGTGGCATGTTTATATAGGCTACCTTGAGTGAAATCATGTGTTGGATGAAAAAAGTGTTTTTTTCTTTGAAGAGCGCCGTTTCCGCCAATGACAGAGTAATATGCTATGTATACATGCTCAGCCTCCGGCTTTACTCCAATAATGCCCCTCATCCTTCACAAATGCTTGGATGAGGGGTCCATTTTCCTATTAACAGTAATGTCTGACCTTTAGACTTCATAATTTATAGGGATTCAGTATTACTTTATGTCCAAATAATCAATAATGTTTGGTGACATAATATCATCTAGAACAATAGCAATTCTGCAAAATCCATAGTTATTCTGTAATGTCCAGTTATACTTGAGTCATAACGACCTTGACCACTGACCCCTTGATTATTAATTCTCTCCCATACATTGAGTGCAAAGCATCCAAAGTTTGCTCAAAGTACTAAATTATCATATAAGAAAAACACTTCTCTTCTTTCAAAATGGCTTTGATTACCTTTTTACACCAAAATCAACAGGCTACTTTCTAATAAAATCTGCATGTCATCCAAAAACTATGGTGTTGATAAACATCTATTATGTATATTTAATATAATTGTTTGTTTATTAGTTTTAAAATAAACAAATATTTCTTAAAATGATATTGTAATGTAACATTCAATGTTGGACTTGACCTTGTCCAAAACTGAGTTCATTTCTGCTTTGACCTGATTGGTTTTTTTTTTTAAAATTATTTTTCATTTTATGTCAAACACTAATATACAAATACTTTATAGCTAAATTAGTCTCTATGTTTACAAACTTGATATCAGTATCTTTATTAATATAAGAAGTATATATTGTTATTTGGGTCAGGGTTTTCGACTTTCCGAAGTGAAATTTTACAGATTATGGTTATGATTTTGAAAACATCAGGATCATTCTAGAATGTTATTTTTTGTTTGGTAATGGGTATTATTTAGAAAATGTAAATTGTACACTGAGGTCAAGTTGAGAACTGTATAATCTTGTAATTATGATGACTTGGTCATTCATGCTTTAACATCTAGCACTTTTTAATTGCATTATATGTTGTCACCAGTAATTTTATTATTTTGGCTGGAATCTTTTTTGTTCAAATTATTGAATTCAAGTGATTATTTTCTCTGGAAATACAAAAGTGCTCAGATAAAATTCTGGATAAAGAAATTCACTGGAATTTATACTAACTTCAAACCTGGATTTATATTTTAGTGATTCAACAAAAGACTGTTGACACATCAACACTTAGTGACCACAGACATATCATCAACTTCAGTTATAGGATTTTTTCTGGACTTTTACTGAATTTATTCAGGACATTAAATTACTAGGATTTGCATCTGTAATTCTTGGATGAGTTTTGGGATTTAATTTGCAATAGTGTAAGTTGTTGTTTTTTTCCATCTTATTTTCACTTTGTATTCAAGGGAAACAAAATCATTTGTTCAATTTTACAAAGCTTTTTGTCTTTTACTCTTTTCTGTTACTTATTTTAAGAGCATAGACTTGTAACAACATCGACAACTGAAAGTTTTGTGTGAAACCCATTTTTCTTTCAGTTTTAGGCACCATCACCTTAAAGATCTTTCTGATATAAGTTTACATACGTTTACATAAGTTTGATCATATCTGACCTGAAATATGACCTATAGAGTGTTCACAAACTCATATGATCAGATTCGTGATCACCTCATTAATATGCATGATACACGTGATCAAACTCATCCTTTGGCTAGGTGAGCTAAATATTATAAAAATGCAGGGGTTCCCGTCTCATACAGTCACCACTTTTGCAACATAGAAGTGGCCCTTCTGAAGGGGGTTCGCACAAATCTAACAATTACACAAAAAGTTTTGAAAGCAATAAAAAAAAGTTTAATTTTATTTTTCTAATTTACAAAAATACATAGGTGCATTATGGAACCAGTGTGGTAAAACATATATTACTTTTACTTAAAATAATTACGAATGATCATCGATCATAGTACCAAACAACCTAACCATTTAAAATCAGTGTAAAAACATCTGGTAGTGACAATCAGTGTCCAGGACAATTAGATTACTTAGTTCTTTGTACAGATTAAAGTTTAGGGTACTTTAATGGCATATTAAAACAAATGTCAGAGTGTTGAATGTATAAAACAACAAGTATTTGTGAGATTTGTATCACTAACCCCATCATGTGACAGACAGTGAGAGGTAAATTTGCCAGCTTTTGCACTAATTTTCTTGCCACATTAGTGGGGTACTTTTGAAAATAAACTTAATAGAACCAAAGGGTTCTGACTATATAAAACAGGTGGCTGCTGGTCAAGGGGGCCAATTAGAATGAGGACCACTGCATAATTAATAAAAATTCTCAGCTATACCTTAAGAGAAAATATGGATCATATATTTTGAATGAAACATTAAATGACAGTAAAACTGTAATATAAGCCAAAATAATTTTCTGAAAGGTGGCCCAGCAACAACATGTTAAATTTTTTCTGCAAGAAATGATAAATAATGATATTAAACACATAAGGTTTGTTGTTGTTGTTGTTGTATGGTTTAACGCCATTTTTCAGCACACAATAGGCTATACATGGCAGTCAGTATTAATGGTGGAGAAAGAACCAGGGAAATGCCCCAGAAAGAGCCAAAGACCCATGACAAGCTACTGGCAGACTTTCTTGCATACCCACATTAGCCGAACCTGAGACTTGAACCCACACAGAGGTGAGATGGCAGTGATCCCTAATGGAGAGCACTTTAGACCACTCTGCCACTCGAGGCCAGCATATAAGGTTTAATATCAATATTACAGTTTCCATATTGTGCAGCAAGAAATTAAATGCTATAGTAGCATATGCTTAAAGAGGCTGGAACAATCCTATAACTCTGCAGGTAACAGTCACGCATAATATTCAACCAACCTTAAATAAAATCTTCATACAAAATCCCTTCATAACGTACCAGACAATGGTAACATGTACTCAAACAGGATGAAATGAAAACATACAAATTGTAGGTCACCTTGATCAAGATTCTTGTCAAGCTGTTCAATGTAGGCCTTGCCACCAATATAAACATTAGATCTACTGGCTTGAATTGCTTCATGTTGTTGCCGCTCCATGTCAAGTCTGGACTGTTGCGCAGCTGACAGGTTCACCAGTAACACCTCCGTGAGATGTTTCCAAACGATCTTGAATATCATCTCAGCTGCCTGCAAAAAATAAGGATATTTCACCAAGTTCTTATCCTGTAATCTTGGCCATAATAACTTTGTTTTCTTTTTAAAAAAATCTTAAATACAATTTAAAGAAGTCATCTTTTAAGATTTCCATTTGTTAGAAAACAGTACTATTAAATGTGGCA
The DNA here is from genome assembly GCA_030141615.1 of Unio pictorum. Classification (NCBI taxonomy): domain Eukaryota; kingdom Metazoa; phylum Mollusca; class Bivalvia; order Unionida; family Unionidae; genus Unio; species Unio pictorum. The sequence goes on from JARLTB010000227.1 coordinate 8,367,799, forward strand.
TACTAAATTTTGCTACATCATTTTTGGTGGTTATTTCAGTTTCCATAGCATTTATACATGTTATTATCAACAGAACTTATTTTCACTTTAGTGTATGATAGTTTAAAAAGTATTAAAAAAATATTACCTCTTTTGGGGTTTTGTAATTCATCTGTACTTCGAGACACTAAAGATAAAGAAGGTGATAAATTATTACAGGAAACACTACTCTATAAAAACACAACTCTTGGGGCTTAAATTATGTAACAAGATATGGTAAAAAAATGAACAAGCATTTAATTTTCCAATATATAAATTTATTACCTAAAATACAAATTCAAAACAAAATGAAAGAATTAAAATTAACTTACACTATATGAATTCCAAAAATATCCTAAACTGTACTATACATTTTAAATTAATCCAAAAACCCTTTTAATACATGATGAGGTATTGGAAATATGGTATAGCCTAGAAATAGTTGTCACCATTTCTTTAATACTAAATAGTAGGTCATAGTGACCCAGAGTTGTTGAGTGACACATATCCATCACATTCCAAGATATATCAAAAAGGGTATGTTTAATATCAATAGGTGTAGTGGTCTAAAAAAAAAAGTGTACTCAAACCGGCAAGATGGACTCTTATTATTATATAGCCGCTTTGAAACATTTGCCACATTGACATAATTTTGTTTTGAATCATGCCCATCCTAAGTTGCACTCTCAGTAGAAGTAGGTTACGACTTACTTGCTATGTATTAGCATTATAGCATGGATAAGAAAAACTTAACCAACTGTTAATAAATTCTGGAAAGTGTGGTACATTGATCCAGTCTTGTGCATAACATATATTCATCCCAATATACTGCAAGTTTATGTAAATATGTCTTAGTATAAGAGTTAGCTCAGACTGGAAAGATTTTAAAAAAATGTGTAAGCAATTTTAATATGTCCTGAAATTATGTAACTGCAATCTAGTGATGGTAAGCAACACATATCCATCTTTTAGTCCCAGTTTGATGGCAATATGTGAAAAGAGAGTGTATGTAGTGCTCAGACACAATTTTAACCAATGTTTTGGTTCTCAACAAATCCTGGAAAGTAGGTCAAAGTGACCTAATTCATGTGCACAACACATTCTTACCAATGATCACCCATAGTGCAGGTTTAATGTTAATATGTAAAGCAGTATAGAAGTCACAGAATGGGCAAAGACAGACTGGTGAACAAGGAAATTATATATGCTGCTCACTAGTTGAAATAAAAGTATAAGGAGGAATACTCTAAACAGGATCCAACTATTGACTAATGGTTATTGTTAAAGAGTTGTCTCCTTTTACAAGATAAAGTGGACTGTAAAAAGGTTAATGGAACACACCTAAAAAAAATTGTTGTAAACTTTCTGGTCCCCAACTACTCTGAAAAAATTCTTTTACTCTGCTTTTCAGACAAAAAGAACTTGATATATCATTTATTAAAAAAACAAATTATTGTGATATAAAAGAAATAAAATAATTATATTTTGAAAGAAAATCCCATACACCCACACACACAAGGAACAGATTGTGTAGAATTTTAAAAAAAAATTATTCAAAAATCTGATTTACACTGTCATAGTACTTTTAAAAATACTGAAATATGCTTCCACATGGTTAATGGCTGCTATGAAAGCTATAAGAAACAGCACTGACTGCTACATGTCCAATAAACATTTCCTGAAAGCTTGATGATTTTAAATTAAGTTGTTTTGAAAAAGATGTCAAAATAATGTTTCTCACATGTCTGTCATGGAGACCAAGAAATTCACATTTGTTTGTAAATCATGTCATGATAAATATTTAATCCAGTACCTGGATTATCAGATGTGAATAATATGCTTTTCTCCTTGGTTGCTATGAAGGTTGAGTGGTTGCTATGAAAGCTATCCAAAACTAAACTTGTTTGAAAGTATTCCTTAAAAGTTTGATCCAATATGACTATTTCTTTAGAAGTCAAAATATATTTTGATCTTGTTGTATAGGAAGCTAAGATTCAGTCATTCTCTAAGTTCATAAAGAACAAATGATAAATGAACAATGTTAAGATACTGTTTGTTTCTATGAAGATTACTCCAAGCAGTTGGAACACTCCCCATATTCTTAGTCTATTTCACAAATAATTCATGTGAGGATTTATCTAGTAACAAACTTTTTGTCATACCAAACTTAACAGAAAGTTATTTTAAAATATAAATCTTCATATCAGTATTGCATGGTTGATGGATACAGCATATAAAATACAAGTTTGACTTTGAAGGGGGCATCAAAACAATGTGATGTTACAGTGCTTTGAGGCATTATGTAACAAGATTGCCACACAGTTCATTAGATACCCATTTTGTGACCTTTTCCCACCAATGACTTTGACCTTTGAGCTAGATATTTGCCAGCTGCATGATAGAGAGTGAAGCTGGGTATAATTTCATCAAACTATCATAAGTGGTTAAAACGTGACAGCCTGGATAAAGAAATAGTCTACTTACTTCCCTTGAATTCGACCTTAATTTTGGGGACAGAGGAAATGTCTATAAATACATAAGACACTGTCAAATTCAGATATATATAAAAGGTTAAAATTTAATAAAAATATTTTCATTGGTTCAAAAGTTGGACAGAGATAATTATTTATATTGTCCCTCACTGTGACCTTGCGACTAAAGTCATGGCTATACTAAGTGACATACTTTATAGGTATGATATATAAATGGTTCAAGTTTATTAAAAAATATATTCAGTGGTATAGTAGTTATCCTAAAGACAATTTACAATTCAAATAAATATATTTCCCATTGTCTTGCTGTAAACCGAATATTATAGCAATGGGTATGTATGGTATCTGACACACTATCCAGTCATGATTTACACATTGGCAGAGTTCATAACAATCTCGCCAGCTGTTACAAAGTTAAGGACATGACAACCACATGTTAACAGAAGGACGGTCAGATAATGCATAAATATAATATTCCCAATTTGAGATGGACATAATCACATGTATCAATATTTATATCATAATGTAACATGACTCTATAGTTACACGTTACCTGAGATATGACACAACACACTGTAAGTCATTATATATCAGTATGCATACATTCTTCCCATAATCTTAAACATCATTTGAGCCTTCAATGATAGAACTATGAAAGTGGTATAAGAAACATTGTCCGGTTATCATGGATTTGAGCATATTCAGTTTCTTCTCTCTACACATGGGTTTTTACTTCAAGATTTGGCAAGGAAAATGTGTATACTGACATGTGATCACAATCTTGAGAGTAAGATTATGAAAGTCACAACAAAGTCTAGATAAAAAATTGTTTAATATTTGATCAGAATACTTCAAATGATCTGAAGTTACATCAAAGACATTACAAGTAAGCTTGAGATGATTTTTAACAATAACTTTTCTGATAGTGAAATATTCAAAATATATTATTTCATTACTTAAAAAGCCCAACCATGAAAAATGACCTTGACCTTGAACATTAGATCAACATAATTGCTTACATGATATGATCTTAAAATTGACATTACACTATAACTACCCTTGAGAATTTCTGAGCTAGAGTCCAGACACAACAATAGATAATGTTGATCTAATGTTGATCTATGAGACAAACCTTGATGAAAATAGTATGAAAAATAATGGCGCATTAATCAATTATGATTTATACATAATCAATTATAATACTTTTAAATGATCTAGCCCAGAGGCGTAGCGAGGGGGAGGGCAGGGGGGTACATATGTCCCCGGGCGCCAAGGTACAGGGGCGCCAAAATGAGGCTTGCAACGTTACATTATAATAAGAAAACAAGGGTAATAAATCTGTCACAAGATCGCTGGGGCGCCAATTTTATAGTTTGTCCCCGGGCACAAAATATCATCGCTACGCCTCTGATCTAGCCTTAAAGTCCTGGTACAAAAAGTGAGTAAGTTTAGATCCCACTGCAGGAACCATGCATCTGTTTGATTGGTACAAGATTCACCACTGACCTATGAATTTACAAGGTGAAAATTTTTATTTCATTATCTGTAATAAAATAAGAGATTTTGGATGACAGATTGGACATTAAAAAAGTGATTTTGACCCGAGACATGACCTTAACGATTGGTACACTTGTATAGTTTTCACACTGTGTGATTGCTTGGGTAAACAACAAATTCAATGTAATCCAAAGAGAGATACAGACTAAAGCTCTAAAATAAGGTAGATAACTTGGCATTGCCTATAACCATATTTTCAATCTTTGCCTCTAAGGTATGGCCTGATCCAGGGGCGTGTGTGTGTGTGTGTGTGTGTGTGTGTGTGTGTGTGTGTGTGTGTGTTGTGTGTGTGTGTGTGTGTGTGTGTGTGTGTGTGTGTGTGTGTGTGTGTGTGTGTGTGTGTGTGTGTGTGTGTGTGTCTTTTTATGGTTTAACGCCATTTTTTCAGCACAATATAGGCTATACATGACGGCCAGTATTAGTGGTGGAGGAAGAACCCGGAAAACTCCCGGAAAGATCCACTGACCCACGAGAAGCTACTGGCAAGCTTTCTCACTTAACTACATTAGCCGAATCTTAGGCTCAAACCCACGCAGACAGAGGTGAGATGGCAGTGATCAGTAACGGACAGCGCTTTAGACCACTCAGCCACTCGGGGCCCCAGGTAGGTAGGTAGGTAGGATGGTATGTAGGTATGTATGTATGTGTGTATTTATGTATGTATGTATGTAGGTATGTTTCCATTATATGTATATATAATTGTTGTCAAGGACCTTTTACAGTTTCCAAGTCATAAGCCAGAGTAAAGAGTAAAGTTCCTCTTGACCTTCTATAAAATACAGTATGTACTCACTTATAAGGTGAGCACAAATGCCAACTGTACAGATCCAGATTGGCAAAAATGGATGCCACAGGGTCAAAGAATGGGGGACACCAGCCAAAAATTGCAGGAAACCTGTGATCCACCACTCAAGATGCAACAATGCATCACCTTATTCAAATTATCTGAAATATATCCCATACATGATTACACAGATTGTTTCATGGCTAAAAAAAATTAAAATTCCTAAGCGTTGATATTCTTAAATATTACCTTATCTCTTGTTTCCCAAACTTTTCTCTTCAGATCTTCCATCATCTCAGTGGAATGTTCACTCTCAGCAGAGTATTTAATCACTTGCTTCATATCTCCTTTCTTTTCACCCTCCTCTTTCTTAGCTTTATCAAATAACTGAAAGATGCATAGGGTTATCAGAATGGTCAAGGGCAGACAACTTTTATCAATGTCATACATAATACACATGCTTTGAGATTGGGCCAATAGTTAGATTATCATTCTAAACGTTTCCATATTTCAATTATTATTTATCATTCACATGGTGCGCTATTTTTTTTCCTTAGACATATGCCTGTATTTAAAATTTTGGGACTGGATAAAAGTATTCTATGCCAACCAGAAGTCAACTAAAACCAATTTTAGATTATAAATTTCTGCATCAATTTTAATTTCACAAACTAAGTTCAAGAGTATCAATTATCTGTACTGAAATGTTCTTAAAGAAAAAAAAAAACAAGAATAAAATCAAATAAAATTAATTAATCTGTTCATTAATATTTTGGTGTAGTTTGGAATGGTACAGTATGCACTCACTTATAAAATGAATCCATCTGCAAACAATATAGACTCTGATCTGCCCATGCATCATTGACATGCATATCAAGGTCTATGTTGTTAAAAATTCTTAATTAGTAAAGTAAGGAATATATTTAAAATATATTTATTTAAATATAATTTGATAATTAAATGCACAGGCAAAGATAAAGCATAAGTTGTGGTTTTTTTCAAACTAGTTCAGTGAACACAGATGCTCAACTACATGAATTAAAATATTACCTAAACATAAAATGTTTTTTAAAGTCTGACAGATGGATGGACAGACAGACTAAGGTAAAACTATATGCCATAGCATTGTCATGATAGGTGTAAAAATGAACATGAATAATCTTCTTAAAAGTACTTAATTATAGATATATTGCTGTCCTATCTCTTATAGATAATTATGATGCAGTTTTGAGTAGCACATCTGCTAATCACTGTGAAAATACATACAATGATAAACTTATATTTACTGTTTCTTTGCAATTTACCTTATCTCTGAAGTAGATACAAGCTGGAAGTTTTCCTGGATTGTTTAAATGTCCATGAAGAAACTCTAGTTCTGTAACACTTTTGTCTCTCACATCATTCAACCAGGGGTATCGACCCACAGCATTATCAAAGTTCTGCTGAAGTACTTTGTCTTCAGCACCATGCCATCCATATCTCTGAAATGTAACTGTTCATAAGTTTTTGCTCAACATTGATGTCAGCAAATTCGCAAAAGTTTTGTCAGTCAATATGGCTAGATATAATATGAACTGGTATTGGAATACATGTACTAGCAACATCATTCCAATGCTGGAACACTGAAATCCAGAAGGACCAAGGCACAGTCAGCTGTGCTCTATAAGATCACCATCAACCTTGTAAACATTCCCACTGGCCAATATCTGACTTGCTTCAAGCAGAACTAGAAATATCAGCACATATCTACTTCTACAAACAGCTCTAAGTTTTTTCCCTGTAATCGGCACTTGTAATTCCTTACCATTTAGTATTGTTGAAGCTCCTAACCTGGTATCCTTCAAGCAGGGGCTATCTGAACTCACCTTCTATGCTGTAAGCCAGCTACAGGTAGGACCTAATGATTCCCAAAGATATACCAGTAGAAGTACACCTACTTCTACGTTGCCATGGTAGCCACAGGTCAGAGATGAATGGACGAAAATATAGCTCAGCAAAACTTTCCTGACTTCTTCCTTTACTAATTATTATTTCTATCTGTCCTAACACTGCTCATTCATCTTTCTCCTACTTCATTCAAATACATATGGCAGTCTATTCAAGGTTGAAAAGTGCCATTTCTTCTCTCATGAAGCTGTCCAGTTCTTAATGAAGTGATTGGTTTGGGAATATTTGATCCACAAAATGGTCCCAACTTTCATGTAAGAGAGTATTTAATATGGCTTTACTTGATCTTAATCTCACTCATACAGTAGAAAGACTGACCATCAAACCCGCGTGGTAAAAGGCAAATTGCTTCTACCAAAAGTAATCTGTCAAGTTGAGGCGGCAAAGGATTTGTCAGGGTTGTAGCTGTCACTGAAAGGGATATCCTAGATTGCTTCCTGGCTAGTGAGCCTTCTGGATTATGATACCCCACCAACAGGAAGATCAAAGTGGTGTCAGCATTATCACAAATGGCATTCATGTCTCTCTGAGTGCTTTCCCTTTCTGTTCAGATAGTGCTAATATTACTGAGGCCCACATTTTTCAGTTGGACATTGCAAACATAACAGGAAAAATATGGTTGTCGTCCACAACTTTCTAGTCTTTACTATGTTTGCACTTAGTCCTGCCATAGTCTAAAATGTATAAGATGAAAAATAAAGAAGATAATATAGACTGGTGTGAAGCAGAAATAATACAGCAATACATGCAATATCCACTAAAATAATGACTGCACCCCAAAATTGTCTATAGACCATCAAAATAAAGCTATTAAACATATTATCAATGTCCAAAGGCAAGATAATGCACTAGAAACCTATGAAGGTAAGTCCCATTAGAACCTATGTATATGTTTAAGACAATGTTTTAAGTCTACAATCAACAGAAAGATTGTTGTCAAAAGACTGGTGCATGAAGAAGATGGAAATACAAATGGAGTATACTTCTATGAATAGAGAAACTCCTCCAACGTGCTCAAAAGTTGAATTTCTGTTTTCTCAAAATTCCTGAAGATAGTTTGTAAGGTCTCCCATCAGTCACAGAATGGTAAGAAGTAACTGAGTATTCATGGCATTGGTATTAATTACTGTATCAAGGAGACATCAGTCTGACTGGCACATCTATGGGCAGACAACAATTAACTTTGACAGATAAAAATGTAATAATGGGAGGATTGGATCTGTGAGGGAGGGTTTAACATCAGGTAATGGTTTTGAGGAAGAAATGCTACTATAAGATTAATGCAGTAAGAAAATGGAGTTTAATGTGGATATATTTCACTATGTAATACTAGGTGCTGAAATGATAGGAATAGAGAAGGGTCTCATATATAAGATCACTTTCATGCAAAGGTGGAGAAAACACTGACTCTTCCAAGCAGGGATCACATAGCTTGTCCATACAATATGAAACTGGTGGAATAAACTCTAATCTCTTTCATCAAAGACTTTTTACCTATTTTTTACTTTTCAAACACAAAAAAAATTATATTTGTTGATTCACATCAATTCTTTCAAATAGTTTGTGAAAACTAACTGACAATCAAGATTCATGCTTGTTATAAATTCTAAAGGAAACTCCTTATCAGCTTTTATAATGTGTGAGACCAAATAAAATTGCTGGAGAGCTTTCACAAGACCAGTGTTGATTAAGTTTCGGCATATTGTTCAGTCCATCAAATACATTAATTTGACCCCCAGTTTAGATGCCAATGTTTGTTTTGACTCAGTCTGACTCCCAATTCTGACCCCAAGGGAATTTTTACCCCTATTGGATATACTGTTATATACACATGTATATGCTACAGTATTTATACTCATCAGGAGAAAAAGAAAAAGTGATTGTGATTGAAATTATGGCCAACAGTTGATTTTACTCCAAAGCCAACAAAATATATTTAGATATAGTAATGAAAATGTTTTCCATAAAACATATTGTGGTACACTGTATTAATAGTGGAACTCTTGTCTCCCATTTTAAAGTGCTAGAGATTTGCTAGTATGAGAAAAAAATCTACTAAAGACTTCTGCATATCCTTCAAATAAATCAGTTTTGATTCCAATATGTCATAGAAATAAATCAGTGATGATTCCAAAACGTCATTTAAATAAATCAGTGTTGATTCCACTATATGTTGGAAATAAGTTAGTTTTAATTCTAATACATCCTGGATATAAATCAGTTCTGATTCCAATACATCATGGAAATAAATCAGTTCTAATTCCACATTATGTAAATAAATCAGTTTTGATTTCAATACATCATGGAAATAAATCAGTTATAATTCCAACACATTATGTAAATAAATCAGTTTTAATTCCAATACACAATGGAAGTAAATAAATTCTAATTCCTCATTATGTAAATAAATCAGTTATGATTCCAAAATGTCATTAAAATAAATCAGTGTTGATTCCACTATATTTTGGAAATAAGTCAGTTCTAATTACAACACATTATGTAAATAAATCAGCTTGATTTGAATATATCCTTGGAGAAAATCAGTTTTGATTCCAAAACATGTTAATTTCAAGAAAAAAATAGGATTGACAGCAACAAGGAATACAGAATATGCTTTTCAAAAACGAAATACAATAAAAGGTAGACACAAGACAATCATAAGTGACATTGACAAAAGAATGTCCTACTCACGTAAACTGTCAAAGGGAGAAAAAATATCAAAGTTGGAAGCATTCAATAAAAAATTTTAAGACAACACACTTTACAGGTTTTCATTTCCTATAACTGAAATATGTGCATTTTAATAACAAAAAGCAATCACAAGTAGTTATACCTGGCCAAAAAATCCTACAAACATGTCCGACCTGTCTATTTCACGAAGGCAAATGTTGATGACCTGAGCATTTTCAGATGATTCTGCTGTTATTCCCCATCTCATGTCCACCGCCACAAACTGCAGACCTTTAGAATTACAGAGGTGATAGATTTGTGGAAAATATTTACGTGTCAATTCCTCTCTTTCCTCTTCCATTCCATTAAATGGTGAAGAGAAGAAAATTCTGCATGTTTTGGGGTCCTTTAACTTGGCCATTCTGGCCATCTGACTCCAAACAATTACTTTTGATTATTTGCAGGAGGTTTGATTCAGGGGACAGCTGAAAATAGAATTTTAATAAAAAGTGATAGCATGATCTGAATACATAACTTATTTATACATGTAATTTTTTAAGAAGAAAAGATTTTATTTAATTTATAATGTAATATAGCTGGTGCTGATTTTAATGGGATGGGGTAATCTGTTCCAGTACTGAACATTTCTTTGGAAAGAAAGAAAGTTTGCATGATTTAGAGATTAATTAATTGTAATTTTGGGGATGATTTTAGAACTTGTACACAGTCTGAGTCTTTAATTCAACTTTTACTTTTTTAGTACATAATGTACAGCATTATGTATAGTTATTTTGTACATAATGTACAGCATAATGTATAGTTATTTAGTACATAATGTACAGCATAATGTAGTTATTTAGTACATAATGTACAGCATTATGTATAGTTATTTTGTATATAATGTACAGCATAATGTATAGTTATTTAGTATATAATGTACATCATAATGTAAAGTTATTTTGTACATAATGTACAGCATAATGTATAGTTATTTAGTACATAATGTACAGCAGACCTCTGGATTTCTCTGTGTTTGATTTTTAGAGTTTTCTGACAAGGAGTCCATGCATTTACACAATATTTAAGGAATCCCTACATTTACAAAATATTCAAGCAGTCCCTACATTTACACAATATTCAAGCAGTCCATACATTTACACAATATTCAAGCAGTCCATACATTTACACAATATTCAAGCAGTCCCTACATTTACACAATATTCAAGCAGTCCATACATTTACACAATATTCAAGCAGTCCATATATTTACACAATATTCAAGCAGTCCATACATTTACACAATATTCAAGCAGTCCATATATTTACACAATATTCAAGCAGTCCATACATTTACACAATATTCAAGCAGTCCATACATTTATACAATATTCAAGCAGTCCATATATTTACACAATATTCAAGCAGTCCATATATTTACACAATATTCAAGCAGTCCATACATTTACACAATATTCAAGCAGTCCATACATTTATACAATATTCAAGCAGTCCATATATTTACACAATATTCAAGCAGTCCATATATTTACACAATATTCAAGCAGTCCATACATTTACACAATATTCAAGCAGTCCATACATTTACACAATATTCAAGCAGTCCATACATTTACACAATATTCAAGCAGTCCATACATTTACACAATATTCAAGCAGTCCATACATTTACACAATATTCAAGCAGTCCATACATTTACACAATATTCAAGCAGTCCATACATTTACCAAAGTTGGGGACAGACATATCTTTAATAGACTGTTTATTCAAATACAGTATTTTTGGTTTGCATGTTTGTTATTATAAACTTCAAAACATTACATGTATTTGCATTTCCTGTCATACTTTTTGTGTGTTGTCAAGTTAAGGATCAATAACTAAGAGATACAAGCGATCTAAAATATTTGGCATGGTTAACATCTTTTCATATAATAATAATAAAAATAATAATAATAATAATAATAATAATAATAATCACAACAGCAACAATAATAATAATAATAATAATAATAATAATAATAATAATAATAATAATAATAATAATAAGCACGATTTGCATGAGAAATCAACAAATACCATGGGTAAACTGATATGCATTATTGTTCGATAGTGCTGAAAAGTTGGCCTGGTAAGTTTCTAAATGTTTTTGTGATATAATAGTTCAAATATCAAGCTTATATGGCAAACACTGAAAAGTTATAAAACATAAATCTAAATGTGATTATTGATAGCTCATATCTATTTTATTCTGATTTTGGCTAGAAATTATATACCGGGTAATGACCATCTTAACGCCGAAAATCAACATATGCCATTCTATTACTATGTAACTTATATATATATATGTTTGTGAAACATTTATATAATACCTACTGAAATATATATGGTATGTGTGTTCCATTGTTTTATTATAATATTTCACATTAGCGGAATGAGCCTGGCATTTGAGCCAAATTAGCCCTGGTCACCATCAGCCAGCATTTTTCAAATTCCACTTGCCCTCAAGTGCCATATATTTTTTACTATATATTTTTTTTTACACAGCAATTAAACTGATGTGGATTAATTAAATGAGAAAATAACGATGCTTTAAACTGGCTTCTTTTTTTAAATATTATTTGCAAGTACCTTACATACTTACTTTTTAATTTCTTCCTGGACTAATGCAACATTTTTACATACATGGACTACATCCACAAGCAACTTTATTTAAGTCGGTGCAGTAGTCTTGGTAACATAAAAACGCAACAGTAACGCAGTGAGCCATATTATTTTTACCGACGCTGCGTCTACCTAATGTCATAAAACCACATCTCTTGAACATTTCACGGCCTGACAAATTAATGACTAAACTGACCTCACATTATAGACGTATTCGGCCATTAGACCATGTACGAAAGATTATTTACCGTAAACTCCTTCTTGTTTATAATTTGCGCTTGCGGGTCATACTAAAACCGTTCCAGGTTAGGATCCGATACTAATGTACCTCCAGTTCAAACATAGCTAAATTTTAAGTAGATGGGGTTTTTCCCTTTGCCTTTCGTTGCGACGAAACGGAACCAACTTTTTTTTTTTCACCGTGTAATAATTAGGAATCAACCATTCTTTGAGAAACAACCAATCTTTTATTATGAGATACATATTTGCGCGACGGAAATGTTGTGTAGCACAATTGCTCAGACATAAATTTTCATAAGGCGGTAAATCAGCAACGCACCCGTAAATATGTTCACTAAAGGTCGCTCATTATCGACAGAGAATCGGGGAGGTGACTTTATACGCTAAAAATTTTAGCGTGATACTATATTGATCGGTCATGATACAAAAACACTGCTAAGCCCTGACATTCACACGAAATAAAGACGTAAAAGCCCCCAATGCCCCACTGACCCGGAAATGACACCCGGGTCATTCTAATGACCCCAAAATACGCTAAGCTACCCAGGATGCATTTATACAAATTAACTTAGCAAGCGAACAATTACGTGATTAGTTTTACGTGAAGAAAAAAAAGCCTATTATATTCGGCATTGCTTGGTGTTTTTTTTTTTAAATCACATAGAAACACGGTTAATATTCATGAATGATATATTGAAGATAACTGAATGAATGAGATATGCTAGATTCGAGATTCTCTCTCTCTCTCTCTCTCTCTCTCTCTCTCTCTCTCTCTCTCTCTCTCTCTCTCTCTCTCTCTCTCTCTCTTTTGGATGGTAGGTAATTTTTTATGTTTTGCTAATAACACAAAACATGGTTTTGTCTAACTACTTTGATGGCTAGATTACTTCTGGTGAAACAGTGAAAACACACGCACACTAGTTTCTTCTCTGTCTATCTAAGGCAATATCTTTCACCAAAGAGATGCTGATGATACTCCAAATTTAAGGTTCATAATAAGAACAAATTACATTATACCAAGGCCAAAAAAGGAATTGTTTTTAAAAGAAAGTTTTCAATATACTGGTAAGGTAGTATGTAACAACATTCCCAGCGACATAAGGCAGCTGGCTCCTAGCATTTCTTCTTTTCATAATCAATATCTTAAATGGATGAAATCTTTAGAAATTGAACAGTGCTAGTACCCAAAAAAATACTGCCTGCTTTTATGTATTCAAAGCTGAATGTTTCAACGCAGAATGATATTTTATGTTGTTTTTTTTAAAATATGTTTTATGTTTTTTACAGATGCCTATGCATGTGTTCCAGGCTTGATACCTTGAAATTTAAAATTCCTTAATTATTTAGTGTCGAGGAAGTCTCTTCACATCATGTTGTATGTATTGTATATATTGTACATAACAGATAGAAGGCCTCAAGGTAGATTAGTTTTGTAACTAACTGAGTTACCTTCTCTAAATAAAGTCTTTATTATTATTATTATTATTATTATTATTATTATTATTATTATTATTATTATTATTATTCTCACGCTAATGTTATCATAAGGCATAAAGGGTTACAACTGAGAGATAGCCGGGAGCTGATCTTACGTGACCTGTAACTGTCACCCCATTTATAGCAACAGAAATTTAATACGGTATTAACCGTATATTATCCTATTTTCCGATATGTTACCAGACTCCTCCTAAAAATAAGTTCTGTGCTTTTCTTTTAAATTCGCGCATTGATTTCTCCTCTTCTTTTTAATAAATGTTAACATATTGAAACTTTACAAAGTTCCATCTTGTACATGAATATATATATATATATATATATATATATATATATATATATATATATATATATATATATATATATATATATATATATATATATATATATATATATATACATATAGTTTCGGGTGAATAGTAAAAATTCTACATATTGTAGTTAAATTAAGTACTAGCCCTATGACATTTCCAATCATTCTTACACTCATGAAAACAAATACATGGTGATATATTGGCATTGCCACTCAAATCTAATGTCCTAATATTTTGTTCTTCCTTCCAGTTATCACCGCATTTAACCTGAAGTGATATAACATATGTAGTATTATGCCTTTAACCACATCCAGCTTATAATATTGACAAGACACAATATAATTTAGAAACAACATCAAGTTCACATAAAATCTTTATATTTTGCAGGCTTATTTATTAGACGTCCACTCCTTGTTCGGGTCTTTCCTGTTTGGCTCACTGATGAGTAATGGCATCTTGTCATTTAGTTTAGTGACCTCTTTGTTAGTATCTTCGTATGTATCATATATCTATGTTAATGTCTCCTTATTAGTATATTCGTATGTATCATATATCTATGTTAATGTCTCCTTATTAGTATATTCGTATGTATCGTATATCTATGTTAATGTCTCTTTGTTAGTATCTTCGAATGTATCATAATATCTATGTTAATGTCTCCTTATTAGTATCTTCGTATGTATCATATATCTATGTTAATGTTTCTTTGTTAGTATCTTCGAATGAATCATATATCTATGTTAATGTCTCTTTGTTAGTATCTTCGTATGTATCATATATCTATGCTAATGTCTCTTTTGTTTGTAACATATGTTGTCAGTTTCTCATGTATATGGCACCATCCTGGGTTTTCACATCATACGACCTTTGAGTTTTTTTCTGACGACTATAGCTGGTTCCCCAAAATCTTATCTTTTGATTCGTACTTTTTCTCCAGGAGTTCGATTTGGAAGCTCTTTAGCTTTTCTGTCATACTGTTTCTTTTGCTGATTTGTCTTTTCACCCAGTTTCCAATTTCGACAGCCTCGTCCTTCTTGGACTTGCTAGATTTTACTCTGAACTCGTACCTTCACACACACACGCACACACACACACACGCACACACACACACACACGCACACACACACACACCACTTTCTAGATGTACATAAAATTCCTTCACTTACGTTACTTAGAACACACAAGCTATGCGGACACTGCATAAAGCCTACCTACAGTAATACCTTGCCATAAATTTCCACGTGATCTCTCTAATGAAAATGTACCGTATGTTACTACATGCTCGATTACTTTTGCCTAAAATTCACAGATCCTTACTCACTTCCAGATTGTTCAAAAATTACAAGAGCAAATATAATATGTAGTTATCGTTCACTCAGGATAATCTGTATCTTCCTAACAGACAAAGGAAATTATTTCATATTTATTTCATATGACACCATGAATCCTGCACATATGAACATTTTGATCGCATGCAATCAATTCTGGTAATGAACTAATAACTGTAAAATTAACAGATAAATATCATAGCAATTATAGTATCAACATATTTCCATGAAATTAAATAAGATAAATTACAAAACAACTCTAACATCAACATATTTCCATGAAATTAAATAAGATAAATTACAAAACAACTCTAACATCAACACATTTTCATGAAATTAAATAAGATAAATTACAAAACAATTCTAACAACACATTTTCATGAAATTAAATAAGATAAATTACAAAACAACTCTAACATCAACACATTTTCATGAAATTAAATAAGATAAATTACAAATGAACCCTAACATCAACACATTTTCATGAAATTAAATAAGATAAATTACAAATGAACTCTAACATCAACACATTTTCATGAAAGTGAATGCACGATACATATGATGGAAACTAGTTATATCAAATAAGTTTGCATACAACAAACAACTGTTTAAAATGAAAGAATATTACGTGAAAATTAAAATTGCGTACCTTAATACTGTTAATTTAGAACTTGTGCATCCAGCACTAAACCATGTCTTTCTCTCACAAGACAGATACCTGATCCATTACATGTTTAACGAGGAAAATAATATTATTTTCTTAAGCTTCCTCGGAGCTTAACTTCTCTCTTTTAAAAAATTTCGGACTAAATAATTTCGATCCAAAGTTGTCACTTTGAAACCACATTACTTTCAAGGCGTACGTCGTAATTTCACTCGGCCAGTCATAAGCAGTGATTTCTAATTTTAAAAAAATGTTTTATTACAATCATTTGTTTCGTCAGTCAGAATCTCTGAACTACGTTATATAACTTTTACCTGTGAAGAATTATTATTTCACACGGATAGGAAGTTCAGCTGTCCCTTTCTCAAAACAAGTGTTAAGATATCCGGTCAATTTCATTCAATCGGAACACTGGCCACTTTAAAGCTTTAATACTGCTATGAAAGAAATTAACAATAAAGGTCAAAATGGACCTTCACAAAGAATCCCCGGTCTAAATGTGATAAAATCTTGATGCTCAATCCATTCAACTTTAAGGTTCAATGTTTATTCAAAATTCGATATTTCACCACTACCTTTAAACATATTCCTTTAAGAGGTAATTTTCTGCACTCCCCGACAAATACATGACAGTTAATCCCACATAATTGAATAATTAGGATTGAATAGACATAACTTAAACCTGGATGAAACTATCTCATAGAATTAAAAACGTAGCTGTAACAAATTTTCAGGTGGCCCTGAGTGGCCGGGTGGGATAAAACGCTCTCTGTTAAGGATCACTGCCATCTCACCTCCGTCTGCATGGGTTCGAGTTTCGGATTCGGCCGATGTGGATATGTGATAAAGCTTCCCAGTAGCTTCTCGTGAGTCGGTGGTTCTTTCCGGGTTTTTCCCAGGTTCATCTGCACCATTAATACTGGCTGCCATGTATAGCCAATCGGGTGCTGAAAAATGGCGTTAAACCATACAACAACGACAATTTTTCAGTAATATCGCTACGATGTCTGCAGTGTGACATTTTATAGTGATGTCTAGTACTGAGCCAGACATGCAGCATGTTGTCCCATCCAGTCACATTATCCTGACACCAGGCCGACAAGGCCTAACACTAACCCCTTAATGCTGAGCGCCAAGCGAGGCAGCTGTTAATTCCAATTTTGTAAGTCATTGGTATGACTTCGCCGCAGATCGAACCCACGACCTCCCACATCTGAGGCGGACGCTCTAACCACTAGGCAACCGGAGCGGTTGATTAAATAGACAACTATCTTAGCATTATATTTCAGAACAACAATTACTATTTAATTTGAATCAATGCACTTAAATGAGCACATCAACATAGTAGTTCTAACACAGGGTAATAAACTACCAGTTCTCGTGAAAACACATCTCAGTCATTATGATCGGGACATTCCTTTACAGTGAAAACAGATTAATATAAGAATAGACAAAATTGTCAAAATTCCTTTCATTATCAGTCGTAACATGAAAACGTATATATTATCATGACAACAAATCCATTCTCTAATTCTCTTTTTATCAATCAGCGAGCAATTTTAAAAATCCCTACCGACTACTATGGTGGAACAAATCAGTTTCTCATCGTAACAGGAATTCAATCAGTTAGACAGTGATGTAATAGCAACAAAACTCGCTGCAAGTGCAGCAGCAACACTATTTTTAATGTGTGTTGCGTTGTGAAGTTTACTGTCAATTTGTCATCACTGATGTTCAGGGTTGACACTTTGATATTATAGCTTGTGCATATTTACAGTAAGACATTATTTTACCAAATAATGTATACCTATATATACCTACATTTGTCTTATTATATCAAATTATGAATCGTAATACAGGGTGAATAATTTTCAAATTTAGTTACAGTGGTACCAGATGTATATTTGAAGCTTCAAGAGTTAACTATATTGCTTATTGCCATGTCCTTGTTTAATTTCAGTAAAAGTCGTGTAGGTGTGTTATGCCAATTATTTCAGTTGTAGGTGTCATTATTTAGACTTTAATTACAAATACCTTAAAATGAATAGCACACAGTTTATTTCACTTGCTCGTTGATTATTATTTGTGAAAATGTCGCTGTATACCTGACGTAGGAAATACTTCCAATGAAATCAGCGTTAACTTTTGTGCAAAGTTTGAGATAAGGCTATTCAGAAGTTGTAGGTGTGTAATCCAGTGTAAACCAGGTTGAACGTCACATGCTCTGATCACAATGATTTACTGCGTATTGGAAATTATATTTACTAGCCTGCACTTAGTAATGATTCGACCTGACATGGGGGTGGGGTCCAGTTTAGTACCTGGCTGCTATATTAACTATAAACTTATAAGGCAATCAACAATTTTCATCTGAAAAAGTATGATAAATGTAAGAAATGTTTTAGGAATTTAACTTTAGGAGTGCTAAACAAAGTTTCCATATACGATCATCTACATAAAACTCTCCGGTATGTAACATATTTGTGTCGTGCCTTTTTGTATACCATATTTATGTCCTGCCTTTTTCCCATGTTTTTTTTTTGTTGTTGTTGTTGTTGGTACAACAGTGTAATACGAAGAGGTATATTCAACGGACGTGCTTATATATAAAAAGTGACTTATATGAACTTCAGACAATGAGTCATCTGATTATGTAATAAACTTGTTTACGACTCCAACTGCAAACTTCAAAGACCCAGATCTACTACCGCATAATGCACCGGCAGATCTTGAATTATGTAATTTTTCAGAAGTAATCAGTAGAGCATCATAGACCCTGATCTTCGTGCGCAGTATACAACGGCAGATCAGGATCTTTGCAGTTTGACTTGACTTATGATCGAGTATATACGGTAAGCATGCCAAGAACCGTGTCATCAACATTTTACATACATGTTTTACTAAAATGACTAATGTTTAAAATGAAACGAGAGGCAGCAGTCTGAATGGAGTATATGTCTGTAAAGGTGAAAGTAAATACTTAAGTACATCAAAATGGATGACTCCTGAGTAATACACATGAAATATAATGGTGATCTGACCCGATTATATAGTGGTCAGTTGTTACGTTTTATCGATGTAGGCCAAACCATTTCCCTCAAACACAACTTTCAGACAAATATAGGATTAAAAGAAGAAAAAAAAACAACAAAACAAATATATCTTTCAATTTTAGGCTGACTAAAAGTCACAGGCGATGTTTTAATGTTTAAAAGACGTAATTAAAGTAGATGATCCAAGGGGAGCAGGCTTGTTCTTCTGAAGGCCTTAAAATCTTTTTTGGCATAATCTGGCTTGATAACAGGAACGTCTCTTTTACTCTACCATAAATCATAAATGTCATTTCCCCCCCCCCCTTTTCTTATTGTGGACATCGCTTCCCTTTCGCGCGTTAGATTTTAAACGTATTCGGATAGTCATTCCCTTTTGTGCCCTAAACTGTATCCGCTACCAGTAATGTAAAAAAAAATAAGCGGAGATCTACTTGTTGTTCTACATCTTCTCTGTAATCTCGCAAAATGCAGCAAACACACATCTTGAAAGTCGTGATTATGATAATAATATTTTCTTCATTTGGACACACATTCAGAGGAAGAATTTCAGAGGCGTAGCTTGGGGGGTTGGGGGGGGGGGGCAGAGGGGACAGATGTCCCCGGGCACCACGATGTGACGTTAGCATATAAATTCTACCAAACTTTGGAGTGGCCGAGTGGTTTAAAGCGCTCTCCGTTACGGATCACTGCCATCTCACCTCTGTCTGCGTGGGTTCGAGTATTCTTCCAATGTGGGTATGTGAGAAAGCTTTCCAGTAGCTTCTCGTGGGTTGGTGGTTCTTTCAGGGTTTTTCCTGGGTTCTTTCTCCACCATTAATACTGGTAGCCATGTGTTGCCTATCTTGTGCTGAAAATTGCGTTAAACCCCATCAACAACAAGAAAACCTCGGTAATTTCAGATATATAATGTTCATGAACGCATACTCACAATGATGTGTGTCAGTTTTTTGCAAATGTACTCTAAAATCAAAATCATATCCCTTTATGAAATTATTCCCCTTAGCAACTGTTGCGTCTAAAAACTGTACACTTTCTCTACTAATTTAAGGCCTAATTTCAACTGAAGAGGGAGGAGTACCCATCATATTAACATCAAGTTCTTCAGAGGCGTAGCTAGAGTGTTTGGAGCCCGGAGACAAGATTCATTTTAACGCCCCCCCCCCCCCTCCTCAACTCTGAAACCCATTATTCCACATACAACCTATTTCAAAGCCCATTTTTGCGCATGCTCTAGTAGCCTGGCACCCGGGGACATCTGCCCCTCCCCCCCCCCCTCCAGCTTCGCCTCTGAAGTTCTTCCCTTTAATGTTTCCAAATGAAGAAACTATTAATAAATCTAGCATCGCGGAATGGTAATTTCCGAGTTTAAGCAAATATTTCTTTCAGCTACGTAAAGATTTGCATAAGACGGCACATTTTTTTTTAACAGTGGCCTTTATTTGCAAATACATTTTTCTATTGGCATTAAATGTTTTGGTAAAAGAAAACAATATACATTGGACTTGGGTTTTTGGGAGTCAGGTTGTCCGATCGTTTCACGCTCAAAAATATATCGAGTGTCGGTGTGGGGGTAATCGCAAACTTATGCCGCCTCCCTGTCTCTGCGGACTTTCATACATATTGATAGATACATAAGTCAAACTACCAATACATCTCTTAAATTATTACGTTGGTCAGGGAATAATTATTCACGAAATATTTACGCGCCTTGAATTTGATGTTTAAAAATGCAGGGAGAAAGAAGATTTGTGAAAAATTTGCTGTAATTAGTGGTTTTCTACCAATTTCGGGATTGTAGGTTCCACGTTGTGAGCAGCAATTAAACCATGATAAACACTTTTTTTGGGTGCATACCCTGTAAATCCAGTGTTCGTTCCATCTAAGTAGAATTTCGTGAATTGTGATGTAGTTTAGGTTCCAAGTTTTGTAACTACTTGTAAACAATGACACATTGTCTGCATTAATCGGCTTAATATATTAAAGTAATTTTAAGAAAGTTCAATTTGATGAAACCACTGACGACAAAAATCATAACAAATGTAATCGTAACGCAATTCAGACGACAGAAACCACAAGGCCATAATGCAGATAAAGTAATTTTTCAAGGAAAATTACTCTCGACACTACTGACAATAATTCGACACTGAAAACGCCCTCGCAAAATACGAACTACATAAACTTACACCGATTTTATACAGAGGCGTAGCGATGATATTTTGCGCCCGGTGACGAACTATAAAATTGGCGCCCCAGCGATCTTGTGACCGATTTATTACCCTTGTTTACTTATTATAATGTAACGCTGTAAGCCTCATTTTGGCGCCCCTGTACCTTGGCGCCCGGGGACATATGTACCCCCTCTGCCCCCCCCCCCCCAGCTACGCCTCTGATTTTATATGCCACTCACGAACCTCCTTCCCCGCCCCAACTGATTATTGAAAACATCGATGAGGTTACAAAATCATACTGATGTTAAATTTCTCAATCACATGAATAATACCATAAATGTATATAGTAAAAGTTGGAACAAACAATGAGTAAACATAATCCTCTGAATACACAAAACGCGTGGAAAATTATCGACTCCTTTAGGGCCGCCACAAAAGAGTTCTTTTTAAACAAACAGCATTATTAACGTCACATGATTAATCATTCCTGTACACAGACTGACACCTCGGGCTATGGTCGCCTTAAAAATGACCCTCTGGTAACTTGACTGAAAATAGTAATTTTCCTAACTAAAATAAAGAAAGAAACAAACAAAAGGGCCACCAGAAACAAACAAATAAATATAAACAAAACAGAATATGGTCGCACAGCAAAAGGAACAAAAACAACAAGAGAGACTATACAAGGGAGGACCAGCAACAGCAGCAAAGGCAACAACAGATGGTGTACCCCAACAGGGACAGAATGAGCAGACAAAACAACATAAACATCAACATAATAAGGAGCAGAAAGTCAATAAAAACCCAGAGAAACAAAAACAACAGTCGATGCAAGAAACAGAAACTAAGAACAAACAAGGGTTCTTTATGGAATGGAATACGGAAAAGGGGAAGATAAAGAAAAAAATACGAATAAGAGTTTAAAGGATGTACACAACTTTGAAGCTGGAAGAAACAGAATAGAATAGCGAAGGCTTGGAAATCAGTAAAAGGAAGCAAAAAGAAGAACAATAGGAGAATAGAAAGGGCTATTACCTACTCAAGTATCACGATGAATTATAAGATACAATTCATGACAGTACTACATCGAATGAACCCAATAATTATCAAATCTGAAATCGACCCCCACCCCATCCCAAGGAAACAAAAAACTATCAACATAAAAACTTAAATACCCTACAGCATTCACCAATACAGAACACAATGCCTTTTGGTAATCATACATTCGGCATTCCTGTAGTTTATATGAACATATATTAAAGGGACGCACACCCCAAAATAAATAAATGCCACTGCCTCAGTATGGAATTAATTAAGTCAAGTAAATAACAAATTATCTGTTAAAAAACGATAACTATTTGTACCGTACATGTAACTTGATAAAGTATTCGTTAGATAAAAATTACCTCACGCGGATCAAAATTTCTTTGTGGGAAAATATACCAACAAAATCTTCTACAAAATGTCAGAAGGTTGTGGGAATCAGAATTATTCATTTCCATCTTTAATTCTATGTTGGAATGGTACAGACGGTAAATGTAATATTTGCAAATAATACTCCACACCCACACCAGACCACGAAGACAGCTAATGTTTGTACCTAGACCGCTAAGTGTTAGAGCGTCCGCCTTGGATGCGGGAGGTCGCGGGTTCGAAACACAGCTGAGTTATGTTAAAGATTTATAAAAATGATACTAATGTGCGTAACTAAGAGATTAGCATTGGGACTAGTCGGCCTGGTGTCAGGATAGTTTGACTGGGTGGGACATGATGCCACATGTTAAAACGCCATTAAAATATAGAAAAAATAAAAAACAACACACACCTGCGTACCAATCCACTGTTCTACTGTAAACTTTCTTTTTAAGCACATTGCATCACAATATGCTTTTTAGTCCTTATATGGTGCTTCTGTATTTATTTTAAATCTCATCTTTGACCAATAAATTGAAGTTGTTAAGAACTTAAAAAAAAATGTCCAGATATTAAATTCGTTTTTACACACTGACTTTTAAAATGTTTGCTCAAGTCATGAGTTGTGCGTTTCGTCCAATTTGTGTTTATGTATTATGTTCAGATGTCATATCAAGCTTGATGTAATGTATCATTTGTTTTATGTAATGCAGTTTATCCCCTAGGGATGCAAGACTGAGAGTTACAAATTTCTTTGTGTCAAAACTTGGGGTCAGACCGAGTAAAATACAAACTTTGGTATTAAAACTGGGAGTAAAATTTAAAAAATGGGGGACTCTGAAGCGCAAATGAGAATAAAGGGTACACTGGCAATGTGTAAAAATCTCGTCAGAGCTAATGTTGTTGACCCAGAAGTGAACCTTATCGAGAACACAATAATGAGGTTAAACACCGCGTAAGACGGAACAAAACACAATACAGTAGGAAAAGTATATACTAGGTTCAGGTATTTATAACATTAGAGTTTGTTGCATTCACTGCCAACGAACGTCGTTGCTGAATTTTTGCGCATATAACGCGCCTACGTGTATAACGCGCACACGCCATTTAATGCTGGCGCCTTTATCCCTTTCTGCTCATAATAAATACCAGTATTACAGGTAAAGTTGTAAATGCCACGTAAGATTTTTCATATAAACAGAGGTAAAATATCAACTGCTATAAAACTATGTGTATTTACTGGTTTCCGCTAAGTTCCGTCTGGAATGCATGCATGCCGGCATAGGGATATTAATATTGTTTTTTTCCAAAACCAAATATTGTTTGTAAAAATCCGATTTTAAACCGATTATCGGTTTTTGTACTACATAGAAATTACAAGAAGTATATTCTTATAATGCAAGTTAGTGTATGACTCGTGCAAATAAAAGATATTCATTACATACCATAACGTACAGACGCGCAAGCGGCGCAACACAGTGTCAACTTCGAATTGTTTATTTTCTGCTTCAAGATTTGAATAAACCTCATTTGTATTGTATGTATGTGGGGGTTGCACTGATTGTAAAAATGTGTATAACGCGCGCGTTATATGCACAAAAAATACGGTATTCATAAAACATGCCCCTCCTCCTGCCCATTTCATAGCTACAACACAGGATAAAGCATCTGAGTTACTGAATATGTTTACAGTAAAGACAGTACCCTGGATTAAGTACCATTCTATTGCTGAGTTTGCAAGTTGACATATTCAGGCAGTGGTACAGGAGAGATAATAAATGAAACTGCCATTAAAACTTCACCCATAGGAGATATTATATTCAGATATGGAAAGGCTGAGAAAAGCAGAGAACCAGATTTTGTTCCATTCATGGGCAAGGAAGAGTGAGCACTCAAAGACAAGGCCCGTTCAAACCAAGTTGCCAGATAAGAGGAAGCCATGGTTGCAACGGAACTGTTGGACACCTCTTCCAGGACTCTCACACATGGAAGGACCATGATACAACTGCTTTTCTGACAGGTCTACTCCTATACCTGGTAGTAGACCATTGTCAGCAGACCCTGCTCCACATACCAATGTCCTCACACCTACAAGCATTTTCTTTTTATCAACCCACTAACAACTGAAAATTTCATCAAATTGAATGCAGCTACATTACCAATTGGGATGCCAAGAAGAGCAAGTTCAAATTCCAGCTCTAGCTAAGGTCTGTTGCTATCATTGTGTTGTAACAAAATGATAGACAAGCTGAGCAATATCATCACTTGCCTGAGCAGAATGATGGGTGTGGCCATAAATGCACTTAGAAATGGGCTACAAGTTTCAACAAAGGCATCAACAGAAATGGCATAAGTTCTATGGGAGCAGACAAAATGTTTCAGGAAATGCATACATCCATGGAAGAGGTACACTGTATTATAAATAATCAATGAGAAACCATGCAAGAGTGAGGGAATGGAAGATATGAAAAAGTTGGTGGAAAAGAGACAGAGGATCAGATAGGAGGAGAAAGGCATATGTTAAAAATCACAACACTAACGATTTTGACTTAAAAGTAATATTGAAGTCTATGTATAAAAAAAACATTACAGAATGTTTTTGTTTCCTTTGCAATGTAACTGAATCAAGTATTTACTTCCTTGTAATATATGCCAAGACCATGAATTCTTTTTTAAAAATGTTTGAAATAATGTGCATAAATTTATTCCCATAAAAGTTTTATTTAAATCCTCTATGCATTCGAATGATGATGTTCAATGCCAAGTACAAATTTGATTAATTTACGGAGTGAATGTTGTGTACACAGCTGTTCAGTTTGTTTCATATGGCTACAGTGATATACGAGTTCTAAAGTCACTGTTAAGATTGCCTAGAATTATTTCCTCTTGTCTGATGATAGTTTATATCAATTAACTCCTTCATACATCTGTAATGTTAGCAGACCGACAGTTTTGTGTAGTTGATGTTAAATTTGTTGTATAGTTATTTTGACATGGTCACAGTTATATTTATGTTTCATAACAACAACAGCATAAAACAGCACCTAGAGCAACAAAGAATACTTTTGATAATTTCTTGCATATTCTTTACAACTTCTGTAATGGACCATCTGCTTTAAGCTTGAGCCCAATTTCCAAATGCAAGACTAGACAACTTCATTCCTCTAAAGGTCAGAATGTCCTGCAATTTTGATCCCAGCTTGTGAATCATTTATCTTCATTCGTTGGAGGTACCTTTTGAATTTAGTTGCACCTAACCAACCTGTAATATTGGTCTCACCTAAACAGCCTGTAACCATGGTTTCACCTGACCAGATTTTGACCTCAGCCTTACCTGGCTGACTTTTAACCATGATCTCACCTGGCTAGATCCTTCTTCATTTGTTATGTTGGAGGATATTTATAATTGGATTGTGTCTGCCCTTGAAAAAGAAAATGGGAAAGTTTCACCAAGCTGAGAACTACCTTCATCAGTATTAGAATGTGACTGATGAGTTGACAAATATGGTCCATTTTGATATGTACCTTATCCACAATTCTTTCATATAATTTTATTCTACAAATATTTGCTGTAGATTTTTGTTAGCTGCTATTCATATCATTTGCCTTTTTCGAACATTTCTTACCTGGTTCTCATTTCACACATACCTCTGTGTCTACATCAGAACAATTGCAGTCCTTCAGATTTTAATAGTGGGATGAACCATCTGCATTTCCCATTTTTGGAACCTGGTCTGTAAATTCATAGTTTTACTCAGACTTATTCAGTGAATGGATTGCATAAGTGATTACCTCTACTTGGCCATTCTGAATCTGGGACAGGACTGTACCTATTTCAGCATCACATACATCTGTGTCTCATTATCTTTTAGAACTTTCCTGTCTTCTGCTTTAATTCTCAGCAGAGCTGCTTGCAGCTCATCTGCAACACCAATAAAAGTTTCTGCTAACTTGAATACATTCTTTTCCATTGATTTCATAGCTTTGACTAAATCTGAATCCTGTTTAGGCTGGTTCCATATGCTATGTTTCAAGAAAGTTTCAGCATTTTCTGCATCTATAACCTAAGGTACAAGTCCAATATTACCAATACTCCAAAATACTGAATTTGATATCTCTGATAACCCATCATAACTTCCCCAGCAGAGCTTGGGAAGTAGGTCTGTTACCACTGACAACTAAACCTTGAGTAAAATGGTTATCTATGTTACTTTTTGTATCTACATGTACCATGATTGTGCTCCAGTTCACTGTCAAAACTTGTTTCATATGGCCCGATTTTGTTATGTCTGCATAATTGTCATGGAAATCTCTTTCAATGGGATTTGTGTTTCAAAGCTACTTTAAAAATATTTCCTTATTTAAAATGTATGTACCGGTATGTTTTGTCCTCTCCTACCATAGATACATATTTATTATAATGATAAAACTTGGAGAGGTAAATTTATACCATCAGGTTTTAATCAAAATGCCAAATTGCTCAGGTCTTTTGGTAGCATATGCATAAGAAATATTTGAATGCACAAAATCTGGGAATAAACATGAGGAATTAAAATACATCTGTTACATGTAAAAAAAAAAATGATGGATGTTTTGAATAATGGTTTTATGAATTCATTAGACCAATAAGGCCAACAAAATATGTATGTTCCCAGTCAGCTGACTGTCTGTCCCTGGTTTTTAGTGTAGACCCTAACACTTTTCCCAGCCAAAAAATATAAAAATACAAATAAAAATTTAACAATTTACCGGTAACAATTTATTTGTGCATCTAACTAAACTAGTTTAGCTCAGTACTTGAAGTACTTAGGAATATATATATATATATATATATATATATATATATATATATATATATATATATATATATATATATATATATATATATATATATATATATATAACATTTTTGGTGGGCCTAAAGCAGTTACATGTATATAAGTGCATCTTCATCTGTATATGACAAACTTTCAGCATAGATGACAAGGCAAGCCACTTATCCCCCCTAAATAGATGACTTAATACAGTAAAATAAGGCTTCCTTTTTATAGTCATATCTGGTGGAGAGCGCTTTAAACCACTTGAACACTCGGGACCTCTCCAACATATTTTGTGTTAACTTGATAAACAAGTTTTAGAAAAGTATTTCTGAAAACAAAAATGGACAAAATGAGTGGCTAGGCTACATTTTTACAGATGTAGATGACCAACAGGATGTCTTTAATAGATACTGTATATTTTTTTTTAAAACAAAACATTTTACTGCCTAAAATTTGATCAGACTTGACATTTAAAAGCAAAACAATCAAACTACAATTGTTTAAAAAAAAATCAATTTCAAGTTTTCTTACCTCAGTTATGTCAAAAAGAAGCATTGAAACTATTTATCAATATCTCAAACAAATTTGTTTCGTCAGAGATAAAAGGTATTTTCAATTCCCAAGAAACTAGTCAACTCACAAGTTGTATGGAATTAGTCCCTATCTGTATTTATATATCTGTAACATGAGATTTATCTGATTTTGGACACACTTGAAATTTCACTCCCGGAAAACATATGGAGAGAATGTATATTGAAAGGAAAAGTTACTCTTATTTATTAAGTTACTATTAGTGTGTGAATGTCTGTGAAGAGTGATTGGATCAATAGTATGTTGAGAGCATGTGAGATACATTCTATTTATACACCATATATATTTCTTTACTAACTCCTTTCATAAATTTCCATCTTTCAATTTTTCACCAGTATCCATTATCTACCTGAATCATAACTATATGTACCTTGCATTTAAACCTAAATATCTATTATTAGAACCTTTTTCCAATACCACTGTAACAGAATTGTTACCAAGTGGTTGGTGGATTAAATGAACAACACAAACACAATATGTTAAAGATGATGTAAATTTATGAAATAAATTATTAATGAAAAATAATGATGTATCAACACAATAACTCATGCGTTCAACCCACAATCATACTTCACAACCATTCACAATTCAAAAATAAATTAAATATTAATACAAAATAAACACAGATCCAAGGAACCTCCTGGATTACACAAATGTTTCATATAAAATGGAACCTTTACAAAAGTTATATTATCACACAACAAATACAAACATCAAATTACATTATCGCACGTATGGATTGCGACAACAAGTACTAACATCTACATGTATTAAATCAAGTTACTAACTGTTATCGAGATTCATGTAATCCCTTGGAATCCTACAGATTCAAAGTAACCACGTGTAAATATAACAATGTATTCAATTGTAACAACAATTGAAACACACACATGCATCTCGACCCTGTACAACCGTACCATTCACCAACTGTTGAATCGCCGCACAGCTTCTCCGAATACCTAGGGTTGGCCCAATACTTTTTATCGGCCGCTTGCCCTTCACGGATCCACTACAGTTATACGTACAGACAGCATACAGCATCTACTAGAACCACCGGTCCCAAACACTTAGATACTACCCCGGACGTTTGCACCTCTAGACAGCTCCGACACTCGGACACTTAGACTTCTAGATTTCCGGATATTTACACATCTCAACAGACGTAGATGGACAGACAATCCGACAGACAGACAGTCAGATACCTCAATTTGATCGGACAATTAAACAGCATAATCACGGCACAATCAATCACATTCAGCCCTTTTGCTGGAGCAATCAATCACTTTCAGCTACAATTCAGCTACATTTAGCTACAATTCAGCTACATTACATGAAATGATAAACTAAATAAAATTCACATTAAAATGAAATATAAATTTAACACTCACCCCTTTGTCTGGAGAAAGAATGACGAGCTATCTCTCCTTTGACAAGATACTTTCGACTCGTAATCTTTCTAGAAATATTCTGCCTTATATGTCCCCAAATCGATGAGCAGAATTCACGGCCGAATTCCCATGCACCCCGTGATTATAATGTTCCTGACTTCAAGTGATTTGTAGTCAGGCACATGCAAATCGCTACACGTCTCTTACCTTGAAAAACACTTATTCACCCCAGGTAACGCATGTACGACAAAACAAAAATAATGGTGAAATTAGTTTGTATTCAAGAAGAAATTAATTCAATTTTCGCCTAATTGTGTGACAACCACCAGACCCCACAAAGTGTATATTTTGTTTCAAACGGCTTATACTGTCAATGAGAAATCGGTGCACACATTATGTCTGCCTATCTTTGATAGTGTGTTTATTTATTTGTGGCTTTGATTGTTTTGGATAAAAAAAAATCTTAATTTTAAAAGTGTTTAATTTTAGTTAGGTAAATGTTTTGTATTTATACAGAAAAACATAAGGGGTTTGGGGAAAAAAATTTCAGCAAATTCAAGGGCTTTCAAGAATAAAACCAACTTATTCAAATTTCATAGTGTTTATAAGGCAACCTATATTAATTCAAGGATTTTTCATGACTGTGAACTATGTAAAAACCTATTTTGTTAGGCACTGATAAAATGAGTGGAGTATTTATTTAAATTAAGTACTTCTCATTTTAACTCGCATGTTTGAATGAAACAGTTTAGGGGTTTGAATTACCAATAAACAATCCTGAAAATACAAAAAACATGAATGTGGAATGTGCAACTCCTATTGTCTTGTCTTTAAGCACCAACCCTTACACCTTTTGGACCATTGCACACACATCACCAAAAAATGATGCAACTATATTAAGTCGGTGATATATGCACTGGTGCATATCAGACACACTGGCAAGTCGACCTGACAATAAATTCTGGTCCACAATCACTCTAGATTCCCACATAAATTGAGGTGCATAGATGTCATTATAGAGAATAGCAAATATACACCAAACCACAGGTGCTCCACGCGAGCTTGATGTGAAATAAAACAAACAAACAAAAAAAAAACAATAATCTAAAGGAATAAAATCATGCAGTGATAAAAATACCTTAGATTACCCCCATGACCCATTCTGACATAGGACCGTCTCTATCATACTATATAAAAAGATAGTATAGTTTATATAGTATGATAGAGAGGGTTCCATGTTAAAATGGGTCATGGAGGTAATCTATTTTTATCACTGCATGTTTTTTCCCTTTAGATTATTTTTATTTTTTTTATTTCACATCAAGCTTGCGTCGAGCACCTGTGCACCAAACAGGACGCTGTGCTGTAGTAATCATGGATTAGGAAACGAATGACGACACACTCCCTTCTTACATGCCGAGCGTATTTTAATTTATTCCTATTTGACCTGGGGTCCAGGGCGACTGAGTGGTTCAAGACGATCTCACCTCACGATGGCACAGACACTTGCTTCGGAGTGAAACTATTGTGTACACCCACCAATTTAAAACGTGTTAATGTGTGAGTGAGCACACAAGTTTCACCCTGAATCAAGTGCCTGTGTCAAGCATGTATGTGAGAAAGCTTGCAACTAAGTTCCCGAGGGTTGGTTATTCTTTAAAGACCGTTCATGGGTTCCTCCACCCACGATAATGGCCGCCATTTGCAGCCTATTATGTACTGTATAATAGCGTGGAGCCCATAAACACCAGGTTTATCAGTTGAAACCGCCCTAATCTCGGCATTTCAAATGTGTATATATTTAGATTGATAGACCTCGTACGTTTTACGCACGTATGACGAAGAAGGACTACTTTCAGGGGCGGTGTATGGGTTTAGTAATATATAATTGCATCTTAGTTTGGTCG
Source organism: Unio pictorum (assembly GCA_030141615.1). Lineage (NCBI taxonomy): Eukaryota > Metazoa > Mollusca > Bivalvia > Unionida > Unionidae > Unio > Unio pictorum. The sequence goes on from JARLTB010000227.1 coordinate 8,399,327, forward strand.
TGATTTGTTACACGCATTAAAATAAAATTAAAAGTGTTATGTGTGATATTTACCATATAAACATGCCTGCAAGACTGTTTAAACTTCCAACAGAGATATTTTGACGTGGATTGTACATATGAGTTTTAAGTAAAGCAATGTTGCACATAAGAGCCAATTAGAATGGCACACTGCCTCCCCCCTCCAAATATGAGGGACAGTATTTTAGAGAGACAAATACAATAAAAGTACATAATCCACTTATAATGCTTTAAATGAGAGAATATCAATTGCTTTTAAAATGTTGCCACCTTAATATTTGTACTAACATGCACTGTACTATTATATTTTACTTGAATACTTACATTATTGTAATGCTAGTTTTATCACATGCTCTTGCAATTCATGAAAACATTATCAGATTAACCTTTTGATGAACTGCACCATTGAATGTTCCGTTCCGGATTAATTTTCTCATTTAACTTTCGTGTACTGTCATTATTTATTTCTGCGACCTCCAGAATTTTCAAAGAATACTTACATTATAGGATGGTCATTCGTCTGTATTTATACCAGACAGTTCAGTTTTCTGCTGATATGTCCCCTTTTTAACGCCCACACAATCACTTGAGAGTGCGTGCAAAAGGGCGGCCGATATTTTTTAGTACCCTTCAGTGGCCACCCTACTTCCAGTAGACATATAGTAAAGTAAAGTTTTACAATTCAAGGTTTTATTGTGTTTTCTTTGGATGTCGTAAAAAAGATCTTCAAGTCAAAAAGTACATCGGTTACTTTATGGGGTCTTAACATACAACCACACTTCTGTCCAATACCGGTGGTTTAGTGGTTACAGCGTCCGCATCGGAAGCAGGAGGTCACATTAATTTTTTAATTTTTTTTTTAAATGGCACTAAGGTGCGTAGCGTTAAGAGGTTAGTGTTAGTACTGGTCGGCATGGTACCAGCATAATGTGTCTAGGTGGGATATGTCTGCGGCATGATGTCTCAGTGCTTGATATCACTATATACTGCAAACATCGTAGCAATATTACTGACATTTTTTTAAAGCTACTTTATAAATAAAAAATCACATACACACAAACAGGCAGTCCAATAGAAGTACACGTATTAATGAAATTTGCATCTTCAAGAGAAGGGGCTAGTTGTCGGTCTGTTCTAGACCTACAGAGTATGACGTTGACCCTGATATGTATGATGTTTTTGGGGTGGGGTGGTGGAGGAAGGAGCTGGCTGTAAGGTCACTCTTCAACAACGTCGCTAAGTACGCGCCTCTGCTCTCTGGCGATTTGTTATCCCGCTTTTGAAATTACGACTGACCAAGTTCGTTGGACACGTTAATATGTTAATGGTAACACAATAGTTCCAAACACTCAGCCAAATTACTTTGCTTCTTTTCATGTTTTGATAAAATCATTTTCAAATATGTCTTGACTGTGATTTATGCGAAGTAAAATTCTTTAAAAAATTGTGTCAACGGGCGTTTTTTGAAAAAACATAAACTTGCACATGCTAATTGGAGCACTTATGTTGTAAACTCGAAGTTCTTATTCAGATACAGTGGTAAAATACGGATAAAACTAAATGTAAAATGCAAATTTAATAGCAAAACAAACATGCAACTGCTTATTGTCTAACTGAACGATACAGGGGTCACTCAACTGGACGTGAACTACATGGTGGTTATGTCTTTATAATCAGAATTGATGAATCTGTGAAATAAAGGCGCAACGCGAGGTGGAATGACTCATAGGAATCAGTGAAAGCAAAGACATAACCAAATAATCATGATATAATATAAGAGAAAATAAGGATTACACAACTACATACACTAACCGCTGTAATCTTAAAATACATTTAATATGTAATATGACCCTTTTTAAGAAATGGATAATATTTGTACTTTGCTCATCTTTATTTATTTATTTTATCATTCAATATATATCATTCAGCTGAAATATTTGGCAAAAGAATGACCACTCATTGACAAGCACAACTAATGCATATGAAATATACAAGCATCTGAAAAGACGAAATCGATATATGGTACATATCGATCACTAGTAAATTTAGAAATATGAATAGATGAGGAAATCAGTATGGGATTATATGCCATATTGGAAGGAAATGTAAGCCAGATTTTATATAAAAAATAACTTTTAGGCTTCAAAGATGGGCATAATAAAAAAAACAGAACTCGGAAACTAAAAAACAAAACAAAACAAAATCAACAAGATTTCTCCAACCTAAAAAGATTGACTCCAATTTAAATTTATTTGTACCAAATTTTGCTCTCTACCATTTTGATCTTTCCAGACCATTTGTGGAGGCCCTCCTGCCCTTCTATTCGGTGTTTGCTATAGTTCTTGTGTTTACGCTCCTCTTCTGACAATCGTATACTCATTATTCCCACTATAAAAACGAAGTCATATGGACAACGTTCTTTTGCATACCAGGGCCCAGCAACGTGGAATGAATTGCCCATTGAAATTAACACAAAGACACAGTGATCCCTTTGAAGAGTGCCCTTAAAACTCACCTTTTTCGACTAAAAGAACAAACTTAAAGACCTAAAAATGTTTCCTACCTTAAATATTTTCACCATTTTTTGTTTGTTTTCCAATGTCATGGTGTTTGTTTTTGTGTTTTGTTTGTATTCATGTCATTATAGATGTTGTAAAGCGCGTAGAGCTTCTAAAGATTAAGCGCAATTCAATGTCCTCATTATTATTATTATTATTATTATTATTATTATTATTATTATTATATAGACCTGCAGATTCAAGATTTTTTTTTTTTAACGATGGCATATACTTGTTCAAATGTCGGGAACTTGATGTATAAGTTGCACAAAGTGTAAATCAACTTGCAAAATGGAAACTAATTGCATGGCATTCATTCTGCTACATGTACCGTCCAGCATAACCTTCTTAGAGAGAATTAAGGAAATGGATCTGTAACAACCTATCCTGTAACAAACTGTGACGGAGTTTGAATCACCAACACGAACGTGAAAGTAAACAACTTCCAGTGTCCCGAAAAAGTAATAACTCGTGTATAACAAAGCCAGTTGCGAAAGCCACCAGAAAACAGCTGTCCATACTTCACAATTTGACTCTTGCTGTCACAGTCTCTTGGTTCTTGACAAATACGGTAATCATGTAATCTAGCTCTAACATAACATCATTCGACATCATCAGTTTAACGATTTGTACCATTGATAGCGGTTTTAAAAAGATATGTTCTATCTGAGAACATTATGTACGGCCATTATTTGGAAACAATGGTATTCACGGATATCTTTTTAAAAGTATATTCGTCCGCAATCCCGAGATTCTCCCGAAATCAACTGGTAACGCAGAACTAATAACTTATAGTTATGATGTATATAATAATAATCTTTAGAAGCTCTAAGCGCTTTACAACATTTATAATGATATGACTACGCTACAGAAAAGCAAATAGCAAAAACCATGAAATTGGAAAGCATAAAAAACATGCTGAAAACATACAAGATACAAAACATTATTAGGTCTCTAAGTTTGTTCATGCACTATATATATATATATATATATATATATATATATATATATATATATACACACACACACAATAGATGACGCAATGCAGACAAAATACCGAAAACTATCAATGTTGGTTTGTTGTTTTATTTACTTTCTCCCCCCCCCCCTCCCAAATAAAATCAGTATCGAAAACAAAACCAAGCAAAGTTTGTTCCAAGACCCCTTGTCGGCACCTCTTATTTTTTATTTTTTTTGTTCAGGTCTGTTCATGACGTCATCATGAAAACCGCAGGCCGTATGGATTTATCTACAATAAGAACGAGTACAAAGTCTTATCCTATATAAATTCATTTTGTTGCCATATTTTGAAGGAAAATACATTTTTTTACCCTGTTTGCTATTATGTGTACTGATTTTATGCTTTTCGTTTACCATTTAAATACTTCCAGGTCTCGGCGTGGGTAAGGCATATCACTGCGTATGAATATGATTGTTAGTAGTATATAAAGTCAGCGTCACGCTGCCTTCTGCGTAGTGACAGATTACTGGAAAAGGAGGGAACTGCTGTTTGGTTGAATTTGCGATGGCGGCCATCTTGTGATTGTTGGATTTTATTGTGATTCGAGTTGTATAAATATGCCTACTAATGCTGATGTGGTCGTAATAATTTTTGTTAACACTTAATTGTATAATTTATCGTAGATATGGTAGCTAAGATCCATCGGACAAGAGATGTAACGGCGAAGGTTCTAACCGGATTGCTGAAAAAGGCAGATAAAAAAAGGAGGAAAATAAAGGAATCGGAAAATTTTCGGATTGTAGCGATTCTGCAGTCTACAATGAATAGACTTGAGTGGGAATTGAGAAATTACTGCAAGGATTTTGAAACTAAGAAGGACGTTGCATTGAACTGTAAAACTGTAGAGACCGACGTGGTAGATCTGGTTCAAACGGTCGAAAGCGACATACTTGGGCTGGACGAATTATTCGTTAAATTGAAGTCCCGTCCAGCTGTTTGATATTTAAAGTGATATTTTTCATTTTTGTTGTTGCCATCTTTGTAATTTAATTCATCTAATGCAAGAAATCTTAGTCTTCGAACATTTATCATGCTTGGTGAGAACCTAAAGAAAGTATATTTATCGATGTTGAGAACCTGAATAAAGTAATTGTAAATGCATTGCACTTTGACTTGTAATAATATAACGAGCCATTTGTTAACATCTTTACCGTCTTGTTTGTAGTTGATCATGCCAGCTCGCATGAGAATGGATGATGGCAGTCGACCTCCGTCCAAGTCGGACGCAAGCCTAAAGGCCTGTTGTCGATGATGCGTGATCACAACGTCGAAGCAATGGACGATCCTTCCAAATAAGTACACGTAAATGCCAGAGCTGCATGCCTGTATTGTTCCAACTTTTAGCGATGTTCCACGTTATTTTTTTTTATCTGATGTTTGTATTTTAGATCCTAACTGGGATTCATTATGCAAACTTTTTCATTAAAATTTATTTCGAATAGAGAATGCAAATTCTTGTCTATTCACGTTGTGCTGTTTGATGCTTTATTTGGAAATGTTAATGCCATTCACTGTAACTGCAGTTTAAGTAAATTTTTAGGACCTTCATTGCTCAAACCATCATAGACTTGGTTTCAAATTTATGTTTATTGAACTTGTTGCTGTGTAGATCACGACTAAAATTGAAATCTGATGAACTTGTGGGGGTGAAATTTGTTTAGAGAATGTTCTAGAGGGCAAATGATTTTCATGTAGTTTTTTTAAACTTTCAAATTTATTAATTTATTTTTATGTGGAGTAATTTTGAAACTTTGCAAAGGAATTTCGATTCATTAAACATTAAATTCTTTAAAGGTCAAAACCAGCAATTTGGCATTAGATGGTGGACTTGTGAACTAAGAAATCACGTGATTTTTGTGTACACATGTATTTCAGACCATCCACACCCAAAGCCTGTAAATTGATCGCTCAAGAACAAGTGGAACATGGACGTGCCAGAAAAAGTGATGGCAAGCAGGTTGGGATAGTAATGTCAAAAAAGTACCTTTTTTTTGTATTTGGTTAATTGTGATTTTTATTTGGCAGCGTGGAAACTATTTTACCCCTCCACCCCATGTAAATTATTTCGATGGCTAACTGCACTAGAGATTTGCTTTTGAAACTATTTTGAAGTAAACTAGCCTAGTTTTACTAAAGTGAATGTACAGTTGATGTGCGTTGTGGAGCAACTATTTGTTTCCATGTGGGTATGTGCTCAATTTTTAAACTATGACCTTGCAGATTGAATTAATCTTATTTCTTTGGTGTGGTGTAAATTGTATAATTTTAAAATTGCTTGTTGTCCAATCAAGTTGAACAACTGGAATTGATTTGATGTAGCTTGTTGAACAGATGGAAGAGATTGAGCATATTTAGTGCGCCAAAAAACTGATAAATTTTGCATTTTTTTTATTTTTTTTAGAGAGATTTGGTCAGTCTCTCTAGAATTGTAATCCATTTGCAAGCTTTTACCCAGACCAGTTTGGGTGTTCTTGGGGGAAAAAACTGCTCTCATTTTCTCTGCAGAATATAGATGCTTTGTAAAGTGTTGAAACTAGTTTTTTTAATACCCACAATAGTATGGTCCAGAATTTGTGCCCCTTTTGTATCATTTGCAGTTTTCATTTTCATTTTGGTATCCACTTGCTTTAAAACCACTTTGAGAGTAGTGTGTGCTATGGCCAGAGACAGGTGAGGAAAAATTTACTGATCTATGATTGATCAAAACTAATGTGTAGATTGTGCAAGGTTTTGTCAATACGTAATGTTGCCAGCAAATTTTTTTCTACTAATGTTTGTGGCAAAAGTTGATGCGAGATCTATGTAATCTGTTGAACTTTACTAAATCTTCTACAGGTTGATACTCTGGGATGCATAAAAAATTGAGGACGTGCCGTTTTAGTTCTTGGTTCTCCTAATGCAATTCTGTTGAAATTCAGAATGGACCCGTTACAACATTTTTTTACTTGACAATTAATTGAACATGACGTGTAACTGATCATGCGTCTCATGATTTCTAATCTTTTAAAATGCCAAATTAAAATCCTTGCAACTAGAAGTAGTTCGAAGTTTAAAAAAAAAGTAGATACTGATGATTCTAATAAATCCACACAACTAATATTTTTGTAAATTGGTAGTGAAGAATTTTGTTGGTTTAATTTCTCTTCAAGTTGCAGTTTATGCAGTACTTCAGCTAGGTTCAGTGCACATTCAAGAATCGAACCAGCATAGACCGCTCTGGTTTGGAATTGACAATGCATTTGTGGTTTGACAGGTCCATGTTAAACCATACATCCATGGTCCAACACCAGTCCCATGCAAAACGATGACACCAGTCTGCAACATCAAGACGTTGAGCTACATAGTGGTACATTGTTTCTTTCTTTTCAACTTCCATATTGTCTTTAACGATGCTAATAATTGTGTAAATGTTTGTGCACATTGTAAGTTTTGACTGCAGAAATGAGATTCTCTGCAGTAAAGGAAAACTTGATTTGACCATTGAATAGACCAGATATTTCAGTGACGAGAAATAAAATGACAAATTGGGAAATAGTTTAGTTCTCTTAATTTTTTATAGTTCTTCTGTTCACAGCTCGACTTGTGCTGTTTCGAAAGAATGGTGAAAGGAATAGTTCAACATTTTTGTCAAAGATTGTGCAAGGTTTCTCTTTGCGCAAGAATGTCTTTTATGCAGGTTGTGCTCCCAAATTCTTGTGCAGCCTCGCCTACTGTAACTAGAATTGCAAATTGATGGTACATCCTGGATATTATAGTTAAACGTACACATTTGGGTGCACATAAAAAATGTTCTTGTGGCTTGGTGGCATTCATGTTATTCATATTTTTCCTCATTTTGTACAACATGTCTAGAAAAATCGACAAGATGAGAATTTTCTTCAAATAGTATACATTAATTTTCAACATTTGATAGCAAATGGTGGTTTTTAGATGTATTTAATGGGAACTGCTGTAGCAAACCATTTCTTAAGGTTTCCTACGAGATTAATATCTGCATCTCATGGATCATGTTGACAAGATCCAATTAAATTTCTGAAGAGTTTGATGCAATTTACCAACTTGTAAACTTGTGTAGTTTCGGAAAGATGCAGATTTGCTCACATACTTCACATAAATGGGAATCTACAGTAATTGCGATTGTTTTTTAGTTTTTTTTTATTCAAGTGAAGAATACTTTAATGATGTTTTGCCATTCAGTTTATTTTCTTGTCAACTCTTAGATGAACTTTTGTCAATTGTTTGTTCGTTCAAGTTTCTTAATGCTGCATTTATATTTACTTGAAAAGTTGTCAATGCTTCATCTGTATTTACTTTAAATGGTTTTCCCTAGGTCTAGTTGGCCCTGAAGGAAATTGTCTACTGCTTAGATGTCCAGTGTGGTGCTTATTTAGAAGTCCTTGTAGCTGCTCATTCCTAAGGGTAACGGAATCCACAATGATATTTGCGCTAAAAGACATTGTAGGTTGGTTCTGATTCAGAATGTGCACCAGTAATATATTAGACGTTGCTATGGAAGCCATTTTGAAAACCTTTGTAAGCTATTTGTACAGAATGGCTAATTCTAAATTAAAATTGTAGAGAACATTTTGGTATTGTCGAGTTGCGACTCGTTAAAATCATTTTGTTGATGAAGACCGGCAAAGATGTAAATATTTTTATTCGATGAACGAGTCCTCTGAAGGGACAGGTTTTTAAAAAAAATTAGTTCATTGCAAGAATAATAAAAAAGAATCTTCCAAAGAAAATATTTGAAACTGGTTAATTTTAAGGAAAACCCTCACTGCTAAAGCTTTTATTTTTAAAGTAGTGTTTTTAGGGCATGATTTAAAAGCTTGAAGTAGAAATGCCTATGACAAGTTTATTAACAAGTTGTGAAGTGAAAAATTGTGTAGATTGGAGGAGATTGTAATAATAGGAAACCTTTGATTGTATTCTAAATAATGGCTAGGTGAGGAAGCCAATATTAAAATGTACTATCCCAGCTTCAAACATGTATCCCAATGAACAAAATCTTTGGTTGGTTCCATAAAAAAAACGCTTTAAAAGGGCAATAATTGCATGTATAGACTTGTATATCTCTAATGGTTTTCCGAGAGGAAGGGCAAATGTGCTAATGGAGGGCAGATTGTATTCCAGGAAAGGATGACCACTACTACATGATGGGTAATGAAGACATTTGCAAAACGGCCCCTGCTTCAGAATGAATAGACAAGTGGGAAGAAGAATTTCCCGTTGGATACAGTCACAAGGTCAAATTTTGTACAAAGTATTTCTTTGGTTTGACTTTGTAAAGAGACTTTTGGAACATTTGACATTATTTTCAGTCAAATGAAAGTGTTGTTAATGTTGCTCATTTGTCATATTTTTATATTATTCTCCTTACTCTCTATCCTACAAAATAAAAGGTATCATTCACAGAATCAACAGGTGCTATCCAAATCAGTATCATGTATACAATTGGTAAATTCAGACTGATGAAATTTGTTGTTGAAATGGCTATTCCAGTCATCATTCTCAAATGCATTTCTTTGATCTCGTGCAAATGCCTTAATGACCTATGCATGTAAAGTCTAATAGTAAGCCTCTACCAGATAAAGATGCTCAAACCTCATCAATAAAGACTGATAATGTACAGATGGTTCATGGTGCTCATTTCTAAATATAAATGAATAGGAGCCATTAGAGTGGTCAAGTGTTCTGTATTTCTGTCCATTAAGACTAATTTTTAATTTAGCTACAATCACTTTACAATATAAAATCTGCAATTTCTTCAAAGGAAAAGTTTCAGAAATTTCTTTCCAAAATTCTAGAAGTTTTGGGCAGAAAGTACTTGAAAATTTATTAAATCTAGTAGCGTGATAATCCATAAATTTCAATCTTTAATCCTGCGTTATATATATATATATATATATATAGTTTGGTGGTTTAGGGATTATAATGGTAGGTTCCAGATTTCCTCCAAGGTCCTGCTCATTCTAGGAATGCTAGAGATAACGACGTTATTGAATGTTCCTCCTGTGTTAGCTGGCCATAAAGTTGCATTTTCAGATTCTCTGATTAAAAAGTTGACTTAATATTGAACATTTACCTTTCCTCAATAAGCTGTGTAATTGTTTCAACTTTTGTAACCATAAATTTTTCCAAGTTTTCAACATTTTAAATAAGATGGTTCTACAATGTATTTTCTTGAAATTAAAAAAGTCTTTGTACAATTTACCATGATTATTCATTTGTTCCCATCATCTATATTGCGATAAGCAATAGCTTGATGGTTTGGGATGATTCAAAATCATTAATATCCAACATGGTCCCCATTTCTCTACCTTTCGTATCTTGTTGCCATCTATTTTCAGTGAAGAAAGCTGCCTAAATTTTTGCGCATGTCCATGTTGCTGTGTTTTAAGTATATTTGTGTGCCTTGTCAAGCTGAGGTGTATGTTGTCTCGCATTCAGATTAATAGTGTAACACTTATTTTTCGAGGTCTCTATTGCATTGGTACCAACCTGATGTTCTATTCACATACTGTGGGCACACCTTTGGATGATCAATATATTAAAGAGAATTTCTTTTCATTCATTTATAAATGTAACTAGCAGCAGTGATGTGATATACCATAAATTGCAATGTTTTCATGTTTAAGAAATTTAATTTTACTGCTAAACAAGTGCAAGTGTATCCACTTCATTTTTTATCAATTACATGGGCAATCATAGTCTTTAAAAGTAAAGTTTGGGGTGGGGGGAGGTGCTAATGGAATGGTTGATTGAATTGTTTTCCAGAACAAAATGTCCAATAAAGGATGTTTAAGGGAGTGCTTTTGAAAATCTCCGGAGCCACCACTTCAGAATATACACTCTGTGGAAGCAAGAAAATGTCCTTGTTAAGTCAGGACCAGGTGCAGCTGGAGAAAAGGTCTGAATCTCTACAAAGTACATTGCTTAATTTTGGTTGTAAAGAAACAATTGTGTTCTTTGTATTGATGGCTTGTGGAAGAAATGAAATTTAGTCATTTTGATCAGCATTTCAGTTCCAGCAGAAGAAAAGGTCTCTATTTTAACAAAGCTTTTTTTCCTTACTTTTGATTTCTAATGAAACCGTGCTTTGTCCTGAAAAATATCGCTCATCATCATTTTGTTTTTGTTCCTCCAGATGATTCTTCTTCCTTGAAACTACAAAATTAAATGCACTTGTGTCAGTATAACAAATGCTGTTCAAACTGTCTTGTAGAAAGAGTATATTATGACTTGTAGGATATGTTGCAGAAATTTATGCTACTTAATTTCCTGTCCTTTCCGCTTTTGCAACTTTTAATCTGCTATAAGAGATCTCTAGGTATCTGTCGTATCAAATACCAAGACCCTGCCAAATAATGTTCTACCATGTAATGTGCTAAAGCCCTATTTCTACAGCTTGTAATTTGCAAGTTCTCTGATAGAAAGCCATGTTCTGAACTAATATTGTAAAATGGAAAACGTATTAGACTAGGCTGAGCGCATATATTTTTAAAAAATGTTTTGAAATATCAAAAGCATTAATAAGATTAAATTATCTTGTAGAAAATTAATGAATCGGGATTCGTAGGCTTTGTTGGTGAAAACAACTCTTGTAGGAATCCCTGCCACTTGGTTTGGTGTACTTGCATCTTTTGCAATAAAAGTGTTGAGCTGCAGGACGTGAAGGTATGTGAAAAGTCTAATAGCGAGTCCCTGCCAGATGATGATCAGCAACCTTGTGATAAGTGATCAAGGCCCATTTTGTGTAGAGGGTACATTGTGGGATGTTTGAGAAAAAGTCATTAATGAGCATTTCAAAGTGTTCCTGTGTGTAACTGTCCATCAAAATAACTGTCCATCAAAATGGTACTGTTTTCCATTTCTTGTGTTGAAAAGTTAACAAAGCGTAACATTTGTAAATTTCTTCCTTGGTAAAGGATTTCTAATTTCATGATCCTTAAATTCTCATTTTGAATATTTTAAATCCTACAATATAGATTCTTGAAAGTTGAAGTGATTTCCAAGTTAGGGGGTCGATTTGTCAGCTTCAATGTATATTGCCATAGCAAGTAGTGGGGTGGTTTGGGGTAATACATTTTTGTTCCAGATTTTGCTCCTGGACTTGTGATAAACATCTTTGAGGATGAACTTTAAGATAACACATCCACGGGGTCCTCGCTTCTCTCCCTCGACCTTCCAACTAGGATACAGTACTGCCATCTGATTGTCAAAGAAGCCTTCCTAATTAACCTGAGTGCGTGATTGCCAGCGTGTTGTGATCCTCTGGTCTTTTTCTTTGTGCCAATAAAGCTGATGTAAAGTTTGCCCAGGATGGATTGATGTGTATGAAACGACGGGTATAAAAGAAATAACCTACCGGATTCAAAGATTCTCTCGGTTGGATTGGTATGAGCTTGATGTTCTGTTATATTGTAGGGATAGAAAATGGAAAAGTTTTGCATTAGAATGTATTATACTTGGTTGATTACATTCATTTAAAAAAAAATTGTTTTGCAATGGCAAAAGCATTATCGAGATTAAAATAGTACATTTCCATATAGTTTATTAAAATTACTTTTGATGATGTTAAAAAAACACAAGTGTAGCCTCTTAATTTTTTCTACTGGTTGGACCTTCATGGTCTTTAAATGTAAATGTTTGTTGTCTGGGGGAGGGGTTGGGGGTTTTTGTAATAGAATGGCAGATTGAATTGTTTTCCAGAACAAGACAACCAATAAAGGATGGTTCATGGAGTGATTTTGAAAATGGCTGGAGCCACCACTTAAGAATACATAGCTCAGTGGAAGCAAGTAGTAGTCCTTGTTAGGTCAGCACCTGTTGCAGTAGGACAGAAGGTCTGAATGTTTACAATGCATTTCTTTGCTTATGTTTTTTTTGTAAAGAAACCATTGGAAGATTTGTTTTCTCACTAGTGAAATTCTTGTAAAAGTCATGTTCAATTTTTTTTATTTTTATTTCTCGTAATGATTCTACCTTGTCAGGTGGTTATGGTCCATTTTGTGTAGATGGTACATTGCTGGATATTTGAGAGAAAGACATTAACGAGTGTGTAAAAGTGTTCCTATGTGTAACTGACCATCAAAATGGTACTATTTTTAATTTCTTTAGTTGAAAAGTTGGCAAAGCGTAATATTTGTAAATATCTTCATTGAGAAATGACTTTCAATTTCAAAAAGATCCTCGAATTCTGTATGTTTAATATTTTAAATCGTACATAGTAGATTCTTGAAAGTTAAGTGATTTCCAAGTGAATGGGTCGATTTGGTGGGGTGGTTTGGGGTAATACATTTTTGTTCCAGATTTGCTTCTGGACTTGTGATCAACATCTGTGAGTATGAACTTTAACATAGCACATCCACAGGGTCCTCACTTCCTCTCCCTCGGCCTTCCAACTAGGATACATTACGGCCATCTGATTGTCAAAGAAGCCTTCCTTCATAACCCAAGTGCATAATTGTCAGCGTGTTGTGATCCGTAGGACTTTTTCTTTGTGCCATTAAAGCTGATGTAAAGATTGTCCAGGATGGATTGATGTGTATGAAACGAGGGGTATAAAGGAAATAACCTACCGGAATCAAAGATTCTCTCTGTTGGATTGGTATGAGCTTGATGTTCTGTTATATTGTAGGGATAGAAAATGGAAAAGTTTTGCATGAGAAATGTATTATACTAGTTTGATTACATTCATTAAAAAAAAAATTGTTTTGCAATAGGAAAAGCATTAATGAGATTAAAATAGTACATTTCCATATAGTTTATTAAAATTACTTTTGATGATGTTAAAAAAACACAAGTGTAGCCAATTAATTTTTTCTACTGGTTGGTCATTCATGGTCTTTAAATGTAAATGTTTGTTGTCTGGGGGAGGGGTTGGGGGTTTTTGTAATAGAAAGGCAGATTGAATTGTTTTCCAGAACAAGACAACCAATAAAGGATGGTTCTTGGAGTGATTTTGAAAATGGCTGGAGCCACCACTTAAGAATACATAGCTCAGTGGAAACAAGTAGTAGTCCTTGTTAGGTCAGCACCTGTTGCAGTAGGACAGAAGGTCTGAATGTTTACAATGTATTTCTTTGCTTATGTTTTTTTTGTAAAGAAACCATTTTAAGATTTGTTTTCTCACTAGTGAAATTCTTGTGAAAGTAATGTTCAATTTTTTTTATTTTTTTTTTATTTCTCATAATGATTCTACCTTGTCAAGTGGTTATGGTCCATTTTGTGTAGATGGTACATTGCTGGATATTTGAGAGAAAGACATTAACGAGTGTGTAAAAGTGTTCCTATGTGTAACTGACCATCAAAATTGTACTATTTTTAATTTCTTTAGTTGAAAAGTTGGCAAAGTGTAATATTTGTAAATATCTTCATTGAGAAATGACTTTCAATTTCAAAAAGCTCCTCGAATTCTGTATGTTTAATATTTTAAATCGTACATAGTAGATTCTTGAAAGTTAAGTGATTTCCAAGTGAATGGGTCGATTTGGTGGGGTGGTTTGGGGTAATACATTTTTGTTCCAGATTTGCTTCTGGACTTGTGATCAACATCTGTGAGTATGAACTTTAACATAGCACATCCACAGGGTCCTCACTTCCTCTCCCACGGCCTTCCAACTAGGATACATTACGGCCATCTGATTGTCAAAGAAGCCTTCCTTCATAACCCAAGTGCATAATTGTCAGCGTGTTGTGATCCGTAGGACTTTTTCTTTGTGCCATTAAAGCTGATGTAAAAAGATTGTCCAGGATGGATTGATGTGTATGAAACGAGGGGTATAAAGGAAATAACCTACCGGAATCTCAAAGATTCTCTCTGTTGGATTGGTATGAGCTTGATGTTCTGTTATATTGTAGGGATAGAAAATGGAAAAGTTTTGCATGAGAAATGTATTATACTAGTTTGATTACATTCATTAAAAAAAAATTGTTTTGCAATAGGAAAAGCATTAATGAGATTAAAATAGTACATTTCCATATAGTTTATTAAAATTACTTTTGATGATGTTAAAAAAACACAAGTGTAGCCAATTAATTTTTTCTACTGGTTGGTCATTCATGGTCTTTAAATGTAAATGTTTTTTGTCTCGGGGAGGGGTTGGGGGTTTTTCTAATAGAAAGGCAGATTGAATTGTTTTCCAGAACAAGACAACCAATAAAGGATGGTTCATGGAGTGATTTTGAAAATGGCTGTAGTCACCACTTGAGAATACAGAGCTCAGTGGAAGCATGTAATAGTCCTCGTTAGGTCAGCACCTGTTGCAGTAGGACAAAAGGTGTGAATGTTTACAATGTATTTCTTTGTTTATGTTTGTCTTTGTAAAGAAACCATTGGAAGATTTTTTTCTCACAAGTGAAATTCTTTAGAAAGTCGTGTTCAATTTTGTTTTCATTCCTCAGAACGATTCTTCTTTCTTGACACTACAAAATGAAATGCATTTTTCACAGAATAACAAATACTGTGCCAAAGTATTTTGTCGAATATGGATAAATTAGGATTGGTAGGCTTTGTTGTTGAAAATAACTCTTTTGTAGGAATCCCTGCCACTTGGTTTGGCGTACTTGCATCTTTTGCAATAAAAGTGTTGAGCTGTAGGACGTGAAGGTATGTGAAAAGTCTAATAGCGAGTCCCTGCCAGATGATGATCTCCAACCTTGTGATTGGTATTAAATCCCATTTTGTGTAGAGGGTACATTGTGGGATGTTTGAGAAAAAGCCAATAATGAGCGTTTCAAAGTGTTTCTGTGTGTAACTGTCCTTCAAAATGGTACTGTTTTCCATTTCTTGTGTTGAAAAGTTAACAAAGCGTAACATTTGTAAATTTCTTCCTTGGTAAAGGATTTCTAATTTCATGATCCTTAAATTCTCATTTTGAATATTTTAAATCCTACAATATAGATTCTTGAAAGTTGAAGTGATTTCCAAGTTAGGGGGTCGATTTGTCAGCTTCAATGTATATTGCCATAGCAAGTAGTGGGGTGGTTTGGGGTAATACATTTTTGTTCCAGATTTTGCTCCTGGACTTGTGATAAACATCTTTGAGGATGAACTTTAAGATAACACATCCACGGGGTCCTCGCTTCTCTCCCTCGACCTTCCAACTAGGATACAGTACTGCCATCCGATTGTCAAAGAAGCCTTAAGAATACATAGCTCAGTGGAAGCAAGTAGTAGTCCTTGTTAGGTCAGCACCTGTTGCAGTAGGACAGAAGGTCTGAATGTTTACAATGTATTTCTTTGCTTATGTTTTTTTTGTAAAGAAACCATTGGAAGATTTGTTTTCTCACTAGTGAAATTCTTGTGAAAGTCGTGTTCAATTTTTTTTTTTTTTTCATTTCTCGTAATGATTCTACCTTGTCAAGTGGTTATGGTCCATTTTGTGTAGATGTACATTGCTGGATATTTGAGAGAAAGACATTAACGAGTGTGTAAAAGTGTTCCTATGTGTAACTGACCATCAAAATGGTACTATTTTTAATTTCTTTAGTTGAAAAGTTGGCAAAGCGTAATATTTGTAAATATCTTCATTGAGAAATGACTTTCAATTTCAAAAAGATCCTCGAA
Source organism: Unio pictorum (assembly GCA_030141615.1). NCBI lineage: Eukaryota > Metazoa > Mollusca > Bivalvia > Unionida > Unionidae > Unio > Unio pictorum. Next base: position 8,415,500 of record JARLTB010000227.1, read on the forward strand.
TTCTGTATGTTTAATATTTTAAATCGTACATAGTAGATTCTTGAAAGTTAAGTGATTTCCAAGTGAATGGGTCGATTTGGTGGGGTGGTTTGGGGTAATACATTTTTGTTCCAGATTTGCTTCTGGACTTGTGATCAACTTCTGTCAGTATGAACTTTAACATAGCACATCCACAGGGTCCTCACTTCCTCTCCCTTGGCCTTCCAACTAGGATACATTACAGCCATCTGATTGTCAAAGAAGCCTTCCTTCATAACCCAAGTGCATAATTGTCAGCGTGTTGTGATCCGTAGGACTTTTTCTTTGTGACATTAAAGCTGATGTAAAGATTGTCCAGGATGGATTGATGTGTATGAAATGAGGGGTATAAAGGAAATAACCTACCGGAATCAAAGATTCTCTCTGTTGGATTGGTATGAGCTTGATGTTCTGTTATATTGTAGGGATAGAAAATGGAAAAGTTTTGCATGAGAAATGTATTATACTAGTTTGATTACATTCATTAAAAAAAAATTGTTTTGCAATAGGAAAAGCATTAATGAGATTAAAATAGTACATTTCCATATAGTTTATTAAAATTACTTTTGATGTTAAAAAAACACAAGTGTAGCCTCTTAATTTTTTCTACTGGTTGGGCATTCATGGTCTTTAAATGTAAATGATTTTTGTCTCGGGGAGGGGTTGGGGGTTTTTCTAATAGAAAGGCAGATTGAATTGTTTTCCAGAACAAGACAACCAATAAAGGATGGTTCATGGAGTGATTTTGAAAATGGCTGTAGTCACCACTTGAGAATACAGAGCTCAGTGGAAGCATGTAATAGTCCTCGTTAGGTCAGCACCTGTTGCAGTAGGACAGAAGGTCTGAATGTTTACAATGTATTTCTTTGCTTATGTTTTTTTTGTAAAGAAACCATTTTAAGATTTGTTTTCTCACTAGTGAAATTCTTGTGAAAGTCATGTTCAATTTTTTTTTTTTTTTTTTTTTTTTTATTTCTCGTAATAATTCTACCTTGTCAAGTGGTTATGGTCCATTTTGTGTAGATGGTACATTGCTGGATATTTGAGAGAAAGACATTAACGAGTGTGTAAAAGTGTTCCTATGTGTAACTGACCATCAAAATGGTACTATTTTTAATTTCTTTAGTTGAAATGTTGGCAAAGCGTAATATTTGTAAATATCTTCATTGAGAAATGACTTTCAATTTCAAAAAGATCCTCGAATTCTGTATTTTTAATATTTTAAATCGTACATAGTAGATTCTTGAAAGTTAAGTGATTTCCAAGTGAATGGGTCGATTTGGTGGGGTGGTTTGGGGTAATACATTTTTGTTCCAGATTTGCTTCTGGACTTGTGATCAACTTCTGTGAGTATGAACTTTAACATAGCACATCCACAGGGTCCTCACTTCCTCTCCCTTGGCCTTCCAACTAGGATACATTACAGCCATCTGATTGTCAAAGAAGCCTTCCTTCATAACTCAAGTGCATAATTGTCAGCGTGTTGTGATCCGTAGGACTTTTTCTTTGTGACATTAAAGCTGATGTAAAGATTGTCCAGGATGGATTGATGTGTATGAAACGAGGGGTATAAAGGAAATAACCTGCCGGAATCAAAGATTCTCTCTGTTGGATTGGTATGAGCTTGATGTTCTGTTATATTGTAGGGATAGAAAATGGAAAAGTTTTGCATGAGAAATGTATTATACTAGTTTGATTACATTCATTAAAAAAAAAAAATTGTTTTGCAATAGGAAAAGCATTAATGAGATTAAAATAGTACATTTCCATATAGTTTATTAAAATTACTTTTGATGTTAAAAAAACACAAGTTTAGCCTCTTAATTTTTTCTACTGGTTGGGCATTCATGGTCTTTAAATGTAAATGATTTTTGTCTCGGGGAGGGGTTGGGGGTTTTTCTAATAGAAAGGCAGATTGAATTGTTTTCCAGAACAAGACAACCAATAAAGGATGGTTCATGGAGTGATTTTGAAAATGGCTGTAGTCACCACTTGAGAATACAGAGCTCAGTGGAAGCATGTAATAGTCCTCGTTAGGTCAGCACCTGTTGCAGTAGGACAAAAGGTCTGAATGTTTACAATGTATTTCTTTGTTTATGTTTGTCTTTGTAAAGAAACCATTGGAAGATTTTTTTCTCACAAGTGAAATTCTTTTGAAAGTCGTGTTCAATTTTGTTTTCATTCCTCAGAACGATTCTTCTTTCTTGACACTACAAAATGAAATGCATTTTTCACAGAATAACAAATACTATGCCAAAGTATTTTCTCGAATATGGATAAATTAGGATTGGTAGGCTTTGTTGTTGAAAAATAACTCTTTTGTAGGAATCTCTGCCACTTGGTTTGGCGTACTTGCATCTTTTGCAATAAAAGTGTTGAGCTGTAGGACGTGAAGGTATGTGAAAAGTCTAATAGCGAGTCCCTGCCAGATGATGATCTCCAACCTTGTGACAGGTGATAAAGGCCCATTTTGTGTAGAGGGTACATTGTGGGATGTTTGAGAAAAAGCCATTAATGAGCGTTTCAAAGTGTTCCTGTGTGTAACTGTCCATCAAAATGGTACTGTTTTCAATTTCTTGTGTTGAAAAGTTAACAAAGCGTAACATTTGTAAATTTCTTCCTTGGTAAAGGATTTCTAATTTCATGATCCTTAAATTCTCATTTTGAATATTTTAAATCTTACAATATAGATTCTTGAAAGTTGAAGTGATTTCCAAGTTAGGGGGTCGATTTGTCAGCTTCAATGTATATTGCCATAGCAAGTAGTGGGGTGGTTTGGGGTAATACATTTTTGTTCCAGATTTTGCTCCTGGACTTGTGATAAACATCTTTGAGGATGAACTTTAAGATAACACATCCACGGGGTCCTCACTTCTCTCCCTCGACCTTCCAACTAGGATACAGTACTGCCATCTGATTGTCAAAGAAGCCTTCCTAATTAACCTGAGTGCGTGATTGCCAGCGTGTCGTGATCCTCTGGTCTTTTTCTTTGTGCCAATAAAGCTGATGTAAAGTTTGCCCAGGATGGATTGATGTGTATGAAACGAGGGGTATAAAAGAAATAACCTACCGGATTCAAAGATTCTCTCGGTTGGATTGGTATGAGCTTGATGTTCTGTTATATTGTAGGGATAGAAAATGGAAAAGTTTTGCATGAGAAATATATTATACTAGGTTGATTACATTCATTTAAAAAAAAATTGTTTTGCAATAGGAAAAGCATTATCGAGATTAAAATAGTATATTTCCATATAGTTTATTAAAATTACTTTTGATGATGATAAAAAAACACAAGTGTAGCCTCTTAATTTTTTCTACTGGTTGGGCCTTCATGGTCTTTAAATGTAAATGTTTGTTGTCTGGGGGAGGGGTTGGGGGGTTTTCTAATAGAAAGGCAGATTGAATTGTTTTCCAGAACAAGACAACCAATAAGGGATGGTTCATGGAGTGATTTTGAAAATGGCTGGAGCCACCACTTAAGAATACATAGCTCAGTGGAAGCAAGTAGTAGTCCTTGTTAGGTCAGCACCTGTTGCAGTAGGACAGAAGGTCTGAATGTTTACAATGTATTTCTTTGCTTATGTTTTTTTTGTAAAGAAACCATTTTAAGAATTGTTTTCTCACTAGTGAAATTCTTGTGAAAGTCATGTTCAATTTTTTTTTTTTTTTCATTTCTCGTAATGATTCTACCTTGTCAAGTGGTTATGGTCCATTTTGTGTAGATGTACATTGCTGGATATTTGAGAGAAAGACATTAACGAGTGTGTAAAAGTGTTCCTATGTGTAACTGACCATCAAAATGGTACTATTTTTAATTTCTTTAGTTGAAAAGTTGGCAAAGCGTAATATTTGTAAATATCTTCATTGAGAAATGACTTTCAATTTCAAAAAGATCCTCAAATTCTCAATTTTGAATATTTTAAATCATACATAGTAGATTCTTGAAAGTTAAGTGATTTCCAAGTGAATGGGTCGATTTGGTGGGGTGGTTTGGGGTAATACATTTTTGTTCCAGATTTGCTTCTGGACTTGTGATCAACATCTGTGAGTATGAACTTTAACATAGCACATCCACAGGGTCCTCACTTCCTCTCCCTCGGCCTTCCAACTAGGATACATTACCGCCATCTGATTGTCAAAGAAGCCTTCCTTCATAACCCAAGTGCATAATTGTCAGCGTGTTGTGATCCGTAGGACTTTTTCTTTGTGCCATTAAAGCTGATGTAAAGATTGTCCAGGATGGATTGATGTGTATGAAACGAGGGGTATAAAGGAAATAACCTACCGGAATCAAAGATTCTCTCTGTTGGATTGGTATGAGCTTGATGTTCTGTTATATTGTAGGGATAGAAAATGGAAAAGTTTTGCATGAGAAATGTATTATACTAGTTTGATTACATTCATTAAAAAAAATTGTTTTGCAATAGGAAAAGCATTAATGAGATTAAAATAGTACATTTCCATATAGTTTATTAAAATTACTTTTGATGATGTTAAAAAAACACAAGTGTAGCCTCTTAATTTTTTCTACTGGTTGGGCATTCATTGTCTTTAAATGTAAATGTTTGTTGTCTGGGAGAGGGGTTGGGGGGTTTTCTAATAGAAAGGCAGATTGAATTGTTTTCCAGAACAAGACAACCAATAAATGATGGTTCATGGAGTGATTTTGAAAATGGCTGGAGCCACCACTTAAGAATACATAGCTCAGTGGAAGCAAGTAGTAGTCCTTGTTAGGTCAGCACCTGTTGCAGTAGGACAAAAGGTCTGAATGTTTACAATGTATTTCTTTGTTTATGTTTGTCTTTGTAAAGAAACCATTGGAAGATTTTTTTCTCACAAGCGAAATTCTTTTGAAAGTCGTGTTCAATTTTGTTTTCATTCCTCAGAACGATTCTTCTTTCTTGACACTACAAAATGAAATGCATTTTTCACAGAATAACAAATACTATGCCAAAGTATTTTGTCGAATATGGATAAATTAGGATTGGTAGGCTTTGTTGTTGAAAATAACTCTTTTGTAGGAATCCCTGCCACTTGGTTTGGCGTACTTGCATCTTTTGCAATAAAAGTGTTGAGCTGTAGGACGTGAAGGTATGTGAAAAGTCTAATAGCGAGTCCCTACCAGATGATGATCTCCAACCTTGTGATTGGTGATAAAGGCCCATTTTGTGTAGAGGGTACATTGTGGGATGTTTGAGAAAAAGCCATTAATGAGCGTTTCAAAGTGTTCCTGTGTGTAACTGTCCATCAAAATGATACTGTTTTCCATTTCTTGTGTTGAAAAGTTAACAAAGCGTAACATTTGTAAATTTCTTCCTTGGTAAAGGATTTCTAATTTCATGATCCTTAAATTCTCATTTTGAATATTTTAAATCCTACAATATAGATTCTTGAAAGTTGAAGTGATTTCCAAGTTAGGGGGTCGATTTGTCAGCTTCAATGTATATTGCCATAGCAAGTAGTGGGGTGGTTTGGGGTAATACATTTTTGTTCCAGATTTTGCTCCTGGACTTGTGATAAACATCTTTGAGGATGAACTTTAAGATAACACATCCACGGGGTCCTCACTTCTCTCCCTCGACCTTCCAACTAGGATACAGTACTGCCATCTGATTGTCAAAGAAGCCTTCCTAATTAACCTGAGTGCGTGATTGCCAGCGTGTCGTGATCCTCTGGTCTTTTTCTTTGTGCCAATAAAGCTGATGTAAAGTTTGCCCAGGATGGATTGATGTGTATGAAACGAGGGGTATAAAAGAAATAACCTACCGGATTCAAAGATTCTCTCGGTTGGATTGGTATGAGCTTGATGTTCTGTTATATTGTAGGGATAGAAAATGGAAAAGTTTTGCATGAGAAATATATTATACTAGGTTGATTACATTCATTTAAAAAAAAATTGTTTTGCAATATGAAAAGCATTATCGAGATTAAAATAGTATATTTCCATATAGTTTATTAAAATTACTTTTGATGATGTTAAAAAAACACAAGTGTAGCCTCTTAATTTTTTCTACTGGTTGGGCATTCATGGTCTTTAAATGTAAATGTTTGTTGTCTGGGGGAGGGGTTGGGGGGTTTTCTAATAGAAAGGCAGATTGAATTGTTTTCCAGAACAAGACAACCAATAAAGGATGGTTCATGGAGTGATTTTGAAAATGGCTGGAGCCACCACTTAAGAATACATAGCTCAGTGGAAGCAAGTAGTAGTCCTTGTTAGGTCAGCACCTGTTGCAGTAGGACAGAAGGTCTGAATGTTTACAATGTATTTCTTTGCTTATGTTTTTTTTGTAAAGAAACCATTGGAAGATTTGTTTTCTCACTAGTGAAAGTCGTGTTCAATTTTTTTTTTTTTTTCATTTCTCGTAATGATTCTACCTTGTCAAGTGGTTATGGTCCATTTTGTGTAGATGTACATTGCTGGATATTTGAGAGAAAGACATTAACGAGTGTGTAAAAGTGTTCCTATGTGTAACTGACCATCAAAATGGTACTATTTTTAATTTCTTTAGTTGAAAAGTTGGCAAAGCGTAATATTTGTAAATATCTTCATTGAGAAATGACTTTCAATTTCAAAAAGATCCTCGAATTATCAATTTTGAATATTTTAAATCATACATAGTAGATTCTTGAAAGTTTAGTGATTTCCAAGTGAATGGGTCGATTTGGTGGGGTGGTTTGGGGTAATACATTTTTGTTCCAGATTTGCTTCTGGACTTGTGATCAACATCTGTGAGTATGAACTTTAACATAGCACATCCACAGGGTCCTCACTTCCTCTCCCTCGGCCTTCCAACTAGGATACATTACAGCCATCTGATTGTCAAAGAAGCCTTCCTTCATAACCCAAGTGCATAATTGTCAGCGTGTTGTGATCTGTAGGACTTTTTCTTTGTGCCATTAAAGCTGATGTAAAGATTGTCCAGGATGGATTGATGTGTATGAAATGAGGGGTATAAAGGAAATAACCTACCGGAATCAAAGATTCTCTCTGTTGGATTGGTATGAGCTTGATGTTCTGTTATATTGTAGGGATAGAAAATGGAAAAGTTTTGCATGAGAAATGTATTATACTAGTTTGATTACATTCATTAAAAAAAAATTGTTTTGCAATAGGAAAAGCATTAATGAGATTAAAATAGTACATTTCCATATAGTTTATTAAAATTACTTTTGATGTTAAAAAAACACAAGTGTAGCCTCTTAATTTTTTCTACTGGTTGGTCATTCATGGTCTTTAAATGTAAATGATTTTTGTCTCGGGGAGGGGTTGGGGGTTTTTCTAATAGAAAGGCAGATTGAATTGTTTTCCAGAACAAGACAACCAATAAAGGATGGTTCATGGAGTGATTTTGAAAATGGCTGTAGTCACCACTTGAGAATGCAGAGCTCAGTGGAAGCATATAATAGTCCTCGTTAGGTCAGCACCTGTTGCAGTAGGACAGAAGGTCTGAATGTTTACAATGTATTTCTTTGCTTATGTTTTTTTTGTAAAGAAACCATTTTAAGATTTGTTTTCTCACTAGTGAAATTCTTGTGAAAGTCATGTTCAATTTTTTTTTTTTTTTCATTTCTCGTAATGATTCTACCTTGTCAAGTGGTTATGGTCCATTTTGTGTAGATGTACATTGCTGGATATTTGAGAGAAAGACATTAACGAGTGTGTAAAAGTGTTCCTATGTGTAACTGACCATCAAAATGGTACTATTTTTAATTTCTTTAGTTGAAATGTTGGCAAAGCGTAATATTTGTAAATATCTTCATTGAGAAATGACTTTCAATTTCAAAAAGATCCTCGAATTCTGTATTTTTAATATTTTAAATCGTACATAGTAGATTCTTGAAAGTTAAGTGATTTCCAAGTGAATGGGTCGATTTGGTGGGGTGGTTTGGGGTAATACATTTTTGTTCCAGATTTGCTTCTGGACTTGTGATCAACTTCTGTGAGTATGAACTTAACTAGGATACATTACAGCCATCTGATTGTCAAAGAAGCCTTCCTTCATAACCCAAGTGCATAATTGTCAGCGTGTTGTGATCCGTAGGACTTTTTCTTTGTGACATTAAAGCTGATGTAAAGATTGTCCAGGATGGATTGATGTGTATGAAACGAGGGGTATAAAGGAAATAACCTGCCGGAATCAAAGATTCTCTCTGTTGGATTGGTATGAGCTTGATGTTCTGTTATATTGTAGGGATAGAAAATGGAAAAGTTTTGCATGAGAAATATATTATACTAGGTTGATTACATTGATTTAAAAAAAATTGTTTTGCAATAGGAAAAGCATTATTGAGATTAAAATAGTACATTTCCATATAGTTTATTAAAATTACTTTTGAAGATGTTAAAAAAACACAAGTGTAGCCTCTTAATTTTTTCTACTGGTTGGGCATTCATGGTCTTTAAATGTAAATGTTTGTTGTCTGGGGGAGGGGTTGGGGGGTTTTCTAATAGAAAGGCAGATTGAATTGATTTCCAGATAAAAGACAACCAATAAATGATGGTTCATGGAGTGATTTTGAAAATGGCTGGAGCCACCACTTAAGAATACATAGCTCAGTGGAAGCAAGTAGTAGTCCTTGTTAGGTCAGCACCTGTTGCAGTAGGACAAAAGGTCTGAATGTTTACAATGTATTTCTTTGCTTATGTTTTTTTTGTAAAGAAACCATTGGAAGATTTGTTTTCTCACTAGTGAAATTCTTGTGAAAGTCGTGTTCAATTTTTTATTTTTTTTTTATTTCTCATAATGATTCTACCTTGTCAAGTGGTTATGGTCCATTTTGTGTAGATGTACATTGCTGGATATTTGAGAGAAAGACATTAACGAGTGTGTAAAAGTGTTCCTATGTGTAACTGACCATCAAAATGGTACTATTTTTAATTTCTTTAGTTGAAATGTTGGCAAAGCGTAATATTTGTAAATATCTTCATTGAGAAATGACTTTCAATTTCAAAAAGATCCTCGAATTCTGTATTTTTAATATTTTAAATCGTACATAGTAGATTCTTGAAAGTTAAGTGATTTCCAAGTGAATGGGTCGATTTGGTGGGGTGGTTTGGGGTAATACATTTTTGTTCCAGATTTGCTTCTGGACTTGTGATCAACTTCTGTGAGTATGAACTTTAACATAGCACATCCACAGGGTCCTCACTTCCTCTCCCTTGGCCTTCCAACTAGGATACATTACAGCCATCTGATTGTCAAAGAAGCCTTCCTTCATAACTCAAGTGCATAATTGTCAGCGTGTTGTGATCCGTAGGACTTTTTCTTTGTGACATTAAAGCTGATGTAAAGATTGTCCAGGATGGATTGATGTGTATGAAACGAGGGGTATAAAGGAAATAACCTGCCGGAATCAAAGATTCTCTCTGTTGGATTGGTATGAGCTTGATGTTCTGTTATATTGTAGGGATAGAAAATGGAAAAGTTTTGCATGAGAAATGTATTATACTAGTTTGATTACATTCATTAAAAAAAAAAAATTGTTTTGCAATAGGAAAAGCATTAATGAGATTAAAATAGTACATTTCCATATAGTTTATTAAAATTACTTTTGATGTTAAAAAAACACAAGTTTAGCCTCTTAATTTTTTCTACTGGTTGGGCATTCATGGTCTTTAAATGTAAATGATTTTTGTCTCGGGGAGGGGTTGGGGGTTTTTCTAATAGAAAGGCAGATTGAATTGTTTTCCAGAACAAGACAACCAATAAAGGATGGTTCATGGAGTGATTTTGAAAATGGCTGTAGTCACCACTTGAGAATACAGAGCTCAGTGGAAGCATGTAATAGTCCTCATTAGGTCAGCACCTGTTGCAGTAGGACAAAAGGTCTGAATGTTTACAATGTATTTCTTTGTTTATGTTTGTCTTTGTAAAGAAACCATTGGAAGATTTTTTTCTCACAAGTGAAATTCTTTTGAAAGTCGTGTTCAATTTTGTTTTCATTCCTCAGAACGATTCTTCTTTCTTGACACTACAAAATGAAATGCATTTTTCACAGAATAACAAATACTATGCCAAAGTATTTTCTCGAATATGGATAAATTAGGATTGGTAGGCTTTGTTGTTGAAAAATAACTCTTTTGTAGGAATCTCTGCCACTTGGTTTGGCGTACTTGCATCTTTTGCAATAAAAGTGTTGAGCTGTAGGACGTGAAGGTATGTGAAAAGTCTAATAGCGAGTCCCTGCCAGATGATGATCTCCAACCTTGTGACAGGTGATAAAGGCCCATTTTGTGTAGAGGGTACATTGTGGGATGTTTGAGAAAAAGCCATTAATGAGCGTTTCAAAGTGTTCCTGTGTGTAACTGTCCATCAAAATGGTACTGTTTTCAATTTCTTGTGTTGAAAAGTTAACAAAGCGTAACATTTGTAAATTTCTTCCTTGGTAAAGGATTTCTAATTTCATGATCCTTAAATTCTCATTTTGAATATTTTAAATCTTACAATATAGATTCTTGAAAGTTGAAGTGATTTCCAAGTTAGGGGGTCGATTTGTCAGCTTCAATGTATATTGCCATAGCAAGTAGTGGGGTGGTTTGGGGTAATACATTTTTGTTCCAGATTTTGCTCCTGGACTTGTGATAAACATCTTTGAGGATGAACTTTAAGATAACACATCCACGGGGTCCTCACTTCTCTCCCTCGACCTTCCAACTAGGATACAGTACTGCCATCTGATTGTCAAAGAAGCCTTCCTAATTAACCTGAGTGCGTGATTGCCAGCGTGTCGTGATCCTCTGGTCTTTTTCTTTGTGCCAATAAAGCTGATGTAAAGTTTGCCCAGGATGGATTGATGTGTATGAAACGAGGGGTATAAAAGAAATAACCTACCGGATTCAAAGATTCTCTCGGTTGGATTGGTATGAGCTTGATGTTCTGTTATATTGTAGGGATAGAAAATGGAAAAGTTTTGCATGAGAAATATATTATACTAGGTTGATTACATTCATTTAAAAAAAAATTGTTTTGCAATAGGAAAAGCATTATCGAGATTAAAATAGTATATTTCCATATAGTTTATTAAAATTACTTTTGATGATGATAAAAAAACACAAGTGTAGCCTCTTAATTTTTTCTACTGGTTGGGCCTTCATGGTCTTTAAATGTAAATGTTTGTTGTCTGGGGGAGGGGTTGGGGGGTTTTCTAATAGAAAGGCAGATTGAATTGTTTTCCAGAACAAGACAACCAATAAAGGATGGTTCATGGAGTGATTTTGAAAATGGCTGGAGCCACCACTTAAGAATACATAGCTCAGTGGAAGCAAGTAGTAGTCCTTGTTAGGTCAGCACCTGTTGCAGTAGGACAGAAGGTCTGAATGTTTACAATGTATTTCTTTGCTTATGTTTTTTTTGTAAAGAAACCATTTTAAGAATTGTTTTCTCACTAGTGAAATTCTTGTGAAAGTCATGTTCAATTTTTTTTTTTTTTTTCATTTCTCGTAATGATTCTACCTTGTCAAGTGGTTATGGTCCATTTTGTGTAGATGTACATTGCTGGATATTTGAGAGAAAGACATTAACGAGTGTGTAAAAGTGTTCCTATGTGTAACTGACCATCAAAATGGTACTATTTTTAATTTCTTTAGTTGAAAAGTTGGCAAAGCGTAATATTTGTAAATATCTTCATTGAGAAATGACTTTCAATTTCAAAAAGATCCTCAAATTCTCAATTTTGAATATTTTAAATCATACATAGTAGATTCTTGAAAGTTAAGTGATTTCCAAGTGAATGGGTCGATTTGGTGGGGTGGTTTGGGGTAATACATTTTTGTTCCAGATTTGCTTCTGGACTTGTGATCAACATCTGTGAGTATGAACTTTAACATAGCACATCCACAGGGTCCTCACTTCCTCTCCCTCGGCCTTCCAACTAGGATACATTACCGCCATCTGATTGTCAAAGAAGCCTTCCTTCATAACCCAAGTGCATAATTGTCAGCGTGTTGTGATCCGTAGGACTTTTTCTTTGTGCCATTAAAGCTGATGTAAAGATTGTCCAGGATGGATTGATGTGTATGAAACGAGGGGTATAAAGGAAATAACCTACCGGAATCAAAGATTCTCTCTGTTGGATTGGTATGAGCTTGATGTTCTGTTATATTGTAGGGATAGAAAATGGAAAAGTTTTGCATGAGAAATGTATTATACTAGTTTGATTACATTCATTAAAAAAAATTGTTTTGCAGTAGGAAAAGCATTAATGAGATTAAAATAGTACATTTCCATATAGTTTATTAAAATTACTTTTGATGATGTTAAAAAAACACAAGTGTAGCCTCTTAATTTTTTCTACTGGTTGGGCATTCATTGTCTTTAAATGTAAATGTTTGTTGTCTGGGAGAGGGGTTGGGGGGTTTTCTAATAGAAAGGCAGATTGAATTGTTTTCCAGAACAAGACAACCAATAAATGATGGTTCATGGAGTGATTTTGAAAATGGCTGGAGCCACCACTTAAGAATACATAGCTCAGTGGAAGCAAGTAGTAGTCCTTGTTAGGTCAGCACCTGTTGCAGTAGGACAAAAGGTCTGAATGTTTACAATGTATTTCTTTGTTTATGTTTGTCTTTGTAAAGAAACCATTGGAAGATTTTTTTCTCACAAGCGAAATTCTTTTGAAAGTCGTGTTCAATTTTGTTTTCATTCCTCAGAACGATTCTTCTTTCTTGACACTACAAAATGAAATGCATTTTTCACAGAATAACAAATACTATGCCAAAGTATTTTGTCGAATATGGATAAATTAGGATTGGTAGGCTTTGTTGTTGAAAATAACTCTTTTGTAGGAATCCCTGCCACTTGGTTTGGCGTACTTGCATCTTTTGCAATAAAAGTGTTGAGCTGTAGGACGTGAAGGTATGTGAAAAGTCTAATAGCGAGTCCCTACCAGATGATGATCTCCAACCTTGTGATTGGTGATAAAGGCCCATTTTGTGTAGAGGGTACATTGTGGGATGTTTGAGAAAAAGCCATTAATGAGCGTTTCAAAGTGTTCCTGTGTGTAACTGTCCATCAAAATGATACTGTTTTCCATTTCTTGTGTTGAAAAGTTAACAAAGCGTAACATTTGTAAATTTCTTCCTTGGTAAAGGATTTCTAATTTCATGATCCTTAAATTCTCATTTTGAATATTTTAAATCCTACAATATAGATTCTTGAAAGTTGAAGTGATTTCCAAGTTAGGGGGTCGATTTGTCAGCTTCAATGTATATTGCCATAGCAAGTAGTGGGGTGGTTTGGGGTAATACATTTTTGTTCCAGATTTTGCTCCTGGACTTGTGATAAACATCTTTGAGGATGAACTTTAAGATAACACATCCACGGGGTCCTCACTTCTCTCCCTCGACCTTCCAACTAGGATACAGTACTGCCATCTGATTGTCAAAGAAGCCTTCCTAATTAACCTGAGTGCGTGATTGCCAGCGTGTCGTGATCCTCTGGTCTTTTTCTTTGTGCCAATAAAGCTGATGTAAAGTTTGCCCAGGATGGATTGATGTGTATGAAACGAGGGGTATAAAAGAAATAACCTACCGGATTCAAAGATTCTCTCGGTTGGATTGGTATGAGCTTGATGTTCTGTTATATTGTAGGGATAGAAAATGGAAAAGTTTTGCATGAGAAATATATTATACTAGGTTGATTACATTCATTTAAAAAAAAATTGTTTTGCAATATGAAAAGCATTATCGAGATTAAAATAGTATATTTCCATATAGTTTATTAAAATTACTTTTGATGATGTTAAAAAAACACAAGTGTAGCCTCTTAATTTTTTCTACTGGTTGGGCATTCATGGTCTTTAAATGTAAATGTTTGTTGTCTGGGGGAGGGGTTGGGGGGTTTTCTAATAGAAAGGCAGATTGAATTGTTTTCCAGAACAAGACAACCAATAAAGGATGGTTCATGGAGTGATTTTGAAAATGGCTGGAGCCACCACTTAAGAATACATAGCTCAGTGGAAGCAAGTAGTAGTCCTTGTTAGGTCAGCACCTGTTGCAGTAGGACAGAAGGTCTGAATGTTTACAATGTATTTCTTTGCTTATGTTTTTTTTGTAAAGAAACCATTGGAAGATTTGTTTTCTCACTAGTGAAAGTCGTGTTCAATTTTTTTTTTTTTTTCATTTCTCGTAATGATTCTACCTTGTCAAGTGGTTATGGTCCATTTTGTGTAGATGTACATTGCTGGATATTTGAGAGAAAGACATTAACGAGTGTGTAAAAGTGTTCCTATGTGTAACTGACCATCAAAATGGTACTATTTTTAATTTCTTTAGTTGAAAAGTTGGCAAAGCGTAATATTTGTAAATATCTTCATTGAGAAATGACTTTCAATTTCAAAAAGATCCTCGAATTCTCAATTTTGAATATTTTAAATCATACATAGTAGATTCTTGAAAGTTTAGTGATTTCCAAGTGAATGGGTCGATTTGGTGGGGTGGTTTGGGGTAATACATTTTTGTTCCAGATTTGCTTCTGGACTTGTGATCAACATCTGTGAGTATGAACTTTAACATAGCACATCCACAGGGTCCTCACTTCCTCTCCCTCGGCCTTCCAACTAGGATACATTACAGCCATCTGATTGTCAAAGAAGCCTTCCTTCATAACCCAAGTGCATAATTGTCAGCGTGTTGTGATCTGTAGGACTTTTTCTTTGTGCCATTAAAGCTGATGTAAAGATTGTCCAGGATGGATTGATGTGTATGAAATGAGGGGTATAAAGGAAATAACCTACCGGAATCAAAGATTCTCTCTGTTGGATTGGTATGAGCTTGATGTTCTGTTATATTGTAGGGATAGAAAATGGAAAAGTTTTGCATGAGAAATGTATTATACTAGTTTGATTACATTCATTAAAAAAAAATTGTTTTGCAATAGGAAAAGCATTAATGAGATTAAAATAGTACATTTCCATATAGTTTATTAAAATTACTTTTGATGTTAAAAAAACACAAGTGTAGCCTCTTAATTTTTTCTACTGGTTGGTCATTCATGGTCTTTAAATGTAAATGATTTTTGTCTCGGGGAGGGGTTGGGGGTTTTTCTAATAGAAAGGCAGATTGAATTGTTTTCCAGAACAAGACAACCAATAAAGGATGGTTCATGGAGTGATTTTGAAAATGGCTGTAGTCACCACTTGAGAATGCAGAGCTCAGTGGAAGCATATAATAGTCCTCGTTAGGTCAGCACCTGTTGCAGTAGGACAGAAGGTCTGAATGTTTACAATGTATTTCTTTGCTTATGTTTTTTTTGTAAAGAAACCATTTTAAGATTTGTTTTCTCACTAGTGAAATTCTTGTGAAAGTCATGTTCAATTTTTTTTTTTTTTTCATTTCTCGTAATGATTCTACCTTGTCAAGTGGTTATGGTCCATTTTGTGTAGATGTACATTGCTGGATATTTGAGAGAAAGACATTAACGAGTGTGTAAAAGTGTTCCTATGTGTAACTGACCATCAAAATGGTACTATTTTTAATTTCTTTAGTTGAAATGTTGGCAAAGCGTAATATTTGTAAATATCTTCATTGAGAAATGACTTTCAATTTCAAAAAGATCCTCGAATTCTGTATTTTTAATATTTTAAATCGTACATAGTAGATTCTTGAAAGTTAAGTGATTTCCAAGTGAATGGGTCGATTTGGTGGGGTGGTTTGGGGTAATACATTTTTGTTCCAGATTTGCTTCTGGACTTGTGATCAACTTCTGTGAGTATGAACTTAACTAGGATACATTACAGCCATCTGATTGTCAAAGAAGCCTTCCTTCATAACCCAAGTGCATAATTGTCAGCGTGTTGTGATCCGTAGGACTTTTTCTTTGTGACATTAAAGCTGATGTAAAGATTGTCCAGGATGGATTGATGTGTATGAAACGAGGGGTATAAAGGAAATAACCTGCCGGAATCAAAGATTCTCTCTGTTGGATTGGTATGAGCTTGATGTTCTGTTATATTGTAGGGATAGAAAATGGAAAAGTTTTGCATGAGAAATATATTATACTAGGTTGATTACATTGATTTAAAAAAAATTGTTTTGCAATAGGAAAAGCATTATTGAGATTAAAATAGTACATTTCCATATAGTTTATTAAAATTACTTTTGAAGATGTTAAAAAAACACAAGTGTAGCCTCTTAATTTTTTCTACTGGTTGGGCATTCATGGTCTTTAAATGTAAATGTTTGTTGTCTGGGGGAGGGGTTGGGGGGTTTTCTAATAGAAAGGCAGATTGAATTGATTTCCAGATAAAAGACAACCAATAAATGATGGTTCATGGAGTGATTTTGAAAATGGCTGGAGCCACCACTTAAGAATACATAGCTCAGTGGAAGCAAGTAGTAGTCCTTGTTAGGTCAGCACCTGTTGCAGTAGGACAAAAGGTCTGAATGTTTACAATGTATTTCTTTGCTTATGTTTTTTTTGTAAAGAAACCATTGGAAGATTTGTTTTCTCACTAGTGAAATTCTTGTGAAAGTCGTGTTCAATTTTTTATTTTTTTTTTATTTCTCATAATGATTCTACCTTGTCAAGTGGTTATGGTCCATTTTGTGTAGATGTACATTGCTGGATATTTGAGAGAAAGACATTAACGAGTGTGTAAAAGTGTTCCTATGTGTAACTGACCATCAAAATGGTACTATTTTTAATTTCTTTAGTTGAAAAGTTGGCAAAGCGTAATATTTGTAAATATCTTCATTGAGAAATGACTTTCAATTTCAAAAAGATCCTCAAATTCTCAATTTTGAATATTTTAAATCATACATAGTAGATTCTTGAAAGTTAAGTGATTTCCAAGTGAATGGGTCGATTTGGTGGGGTGGTTTGGGGTAATACATTTTTGTTCCAGATTTGCTTCTGGACTTGTGATCAACATCTGTGAGTATGAACTTTAACATAGCACATCCACAGGGTCCTCACTTCCTCTCCCTCGGCCTTCCAACTAGGATACATTACAGCCATCTGATTGTCAAAGAAGCCTTCCTTCATAACCCAAGTGCATAATTGTCAGCGTGTTGTGATCCGTAGGACTTTTTCTTTGTGCCATTAAAGCTGATGTAAAGATTGTCCAGGATGGATTGATGTGTATGAAATGAGGGGTATAAAGGAAATAACCTACCGGAATCAAAGATTCTCTCTGTTGGATTGGTATGAGCTTGATGTTCTGTTATATTGTAGGGATAGAAAATGGAAAAGTTTTGCATGAGAAATGTATTATACTAGTTTGATTACATTCATTAAAAAAAAATTGTTTTGCAATAGGAAAAGCATTAATGAGATTAAAATAGTACATTTCCATATAGTTTATTAAAATTACTTTTGATGTTAAAAAAACACAAGTTTAGCCTCTTAATTTTTTCTACTGGTTGGGCATTCATGGTCTTTAAATGTAAATGATTTTTGTCTCGGGGAGGGGTTGGGGGTTTTTCTAATAGAAAGGCAGATTGAATTGTTTTCCAGAACAAGACAACCAATAAAGGATGGTTCATGGAGTGATTTTGAAAATGGCTGTAGTCACCACTTGAGAATACAGAGCTCAGTGGAAGCATGTAATAGTCCCCGTTAGGTCAGCACCTGTTGCAGTAGGACAAAAGGTCTGAATGTTTACAATGTATTTCTTTGTTTATGTTTGTCTTTGTAAAGAAACCATTGGAAGATTTTTTTCTCACAAGCTAAATTCTTTTGAAAGTCGTGTTCAATTTTGTTTTCATTCCTCAGAACGATTCTTCTTTCTTGACACTACAAAATGAAATGCATTTTTCACAGAATAACAAATACTATGCCAAAGTATTTTGTCGAATATGGATAAATTAGGATTGGTAGGCTTTGTTGTTGAAAATAACTCTTTTGTAGGAATCCCTGCCACTTGGTTTGGCGTACTTGCATCTTTTGCAATAAAAGTGTTGAGCTGTAGGACGTAAAGGTATGTGAAAAGTCTAATAGCGAGTCCCTACCAGATGATGATCTCCAACCTTGTGATTGGTGATAAAGGCCCATTTTGTATAGAGGGTACATTGTGGGATGTTTGAGAAAAAGCCATTAATGAGCGTTTCAAAGTGTTCCTGTGTGTAACTGTCCATCAAAATGATACTGTTTTCCATTTCTTGTGTTGAAAAGTTAACAAAGCGTAACATTTGTAAATTTCTTCCTTGGTAAAGGATTTCTAATTTCATGATCCTTAAATTCTCATTTTGAATATTTTAAATCCTACAATATAGATTCTTGAAAGTTGAAGTGATTTCCAAGTTACGGGGTCAATTTGTCAGCTTCAGTTTATATTGCCATAGCAAGTAGTGGGGTGGTTTGGGGTAATACATTTTTGTTCCAGATTTTGCTCCTGGACTTGTGATAAACATCTTTGAGGATGAACTTTAAGATAACACATCCACGGGGTCCTCGCTTCTCTCCCTCGACCTTCCAACTAGGATACAGTACTGCCATCTGATTGTCAAAGAAGCCTTCCTAATTAACCTGAGTGCGTGATTGCCAGCGTGTCGTGATCCTCTGGTCTTTTTCTTTGTGCCAATAAAGCTGATGTAAAGTTTGCCCAGGATGGATTGATGTGTATGAAACGAGGGGTATAAAAGAAAAAACCTACCGGATTCAAAGATTCTCTCGGTTGGATTGGTATGAGCTTGATGTTCTGTTATATTGTAGGGATAGAAAATGGAAAAGTTTTGCATTAGAATGTATTATACTAGTTTGATTACATTCATTTAAAAAAAATTGTTTTGCAATGGCAAAAGCATTATTGAGATTAAAATAGTACATTTCCATATAGTTTATTAAAATTACTTTTGATAATGTTAAAAAAACACAAGTGTAGCCTCTTAATTTTTTCTACTGGTTGTGCCTGCATGGTCTTTAAATATAAATGTTTGTTGTCTGGGGGAGGGGTTGGGGGGTTTTCTAATAGAAAGGCAGATTGAATTGTTTTCCAGAACAAGACAACCAATAAAGGATGGTTCATGGAGTGATTTTGAAAATGGCTGGAGCCACCACTTAGAATACATAGCTCAGTGGAAGCAAGTAGTAGTCCTTGTTAGGTCAGCACCTGTTGCAGTAGGACAGAAGGTCTGAATGTTTACAATGTATTTCTTTGCTTATGTTTTTTTTTTTGTAAAGAAACCATTGGAAGATTTGTTTTCACACTAGTGAAATTCTTGTGAAAGTCATGTTCAATTTTTTTTTTTTCATTTCTCGTAATGATTCTA
Source organism: Unio pictorum (assembly GCA_030141615.1). Taxonomy (NCBI): domain Eukaryota; kingdom Metazoa; phylum Mollusca; class Bivalvia; order Unionida; family Unionidae; genus Unio; species Unio pictorum. The sequence continues at coordinate 8,434,725 of JARLTB010000227.1, forward strand.
CCTTGTCAAGTGGTTATGGTCCATTTTGTGTAGATGGTACATTGCTGGATATTTGAAAGACATTAACGAGTGTGTAGAACTGTTCCTATGTGTAACTGTCCATCAAAATGGTACTATTTTTAATTTCTTTAGTTGAAAAGTTGGCAAGGCATAATTTTTATAAATATCTTCATAGAGAAATGACTTTCAATTTCAAAAAGATCCTCGAATTCTGAATTTTGAATAGTTTAAATCATACATAGTAGATTCTTGAAAGTTAAGTGATTTCCAAGTGAATGGGTCGATTTGGTGGGGTGGTTTGAGGTAATACATTTTTCTTCCAGATTTGCTCCTGGACTTGTGATCAACATCTGTGAGTATGAACTTTAACATAGCATATCCACAGGGTCCTCACTTCCTCTCCCTCGGCCTTCCAACTAGGATACATTATGGCCATCTGATTGTCAAAGAAGCCTTCCTTCATAACCCAAGTGCATAATTGTCAGCGTGTTGTGATCCGTAGGACTTTTTCTTTATGCCATTAAAGCTGATGTAAAGATTGTCCAGGACGGATTGATGTGTATGAAACGAGGGGTATAAAGGAAATAACCTACTGGAATCAAAGATTCTCTCTGTTGGATTGGTATGAGCTTGATGTTCTGTTATATTGTAGGGATAGAAAATGGAAAAGTTTTGCATGAGAAATATATTATACTAGGTTGATTACATTCATTTAAAAAAAAATTGTTTTGCAATAGGAAAAGCATTATTGAGATTAAAATAGTACATTTCCATATAGTTTATTAAAATTACTTTTGATGATGTTAAAAAAACAAGTGTAGCCTCTTAATTTTTTCTACTGGTTGGGCCTTCATAGTCTTTAAATGTAAATGTTTGTTGTCTGGGGGAGGGGTTGGGGGGTTTTCTAATAGAAAGGCAGATTGAATTGTTTTCCAGAACAAGACAACCAATAAATGATGGTTCATGGAGTGATTTTGAAAATGGCTGGAGCCACCACTTAAGAATACATAGCTCAGTGGAAGCAAGTAGTAGTCCTTGTTAGGTCAGCACCTGTTGCAGTAGGACAGAAGGTCTGAATGTTTACAATGTATTTCTTTGCTTTTTTTTTTTTGTAAAGAAACCATTGGAAGATTTGTTTTCTCACTAGTGAAATTCTTGTGAAAGTCATGTTCAATTTTTTTTTTTTTTTCATTTCTCGTAATGATTCTACCTTGTCAAGTGGTTATGGTCCATTTTGTGTAGATGTACATTGCTGGATATTTGAGAGAAAGACATTAACGAGTGTGTAAAAGTGTTCCTATGTGTAACTGACCATCAAAATGGTACTATTTTTAATTTCTTTAGTTGAAAAGTTGGCAAAGCGTAATATTTGTAAATATCTTCATTGAGAAATGACTTTCAATTTCAAAAAGATCCTCGAATTCTCAATTTTGAATATTTTAAATCATACATAGTAGATTCTTGAAAGTTAAGTGATTTCCAAGTGAATGGGTCGATTTGGTGGGGTGGTTTGGGGAATACTTTTGTTCCAGATTTGCTTCTGGACTTGTGATCAACATCTGTGAGTATGAACTTTAACATAGCACATCCACAGGGTCCTCACTTCCTCTCCCTCGGCCTTCCAACTAGGATACATTACAGCCATCTGATTGTCAAAGAAGCCTTCCTTCATAACCCAAGTGCATAATTGTCAGCGTGTTGTGATCCGTAGGACTTTTTCTTTGTGCCATTAAAGCTGATGTAAAGATTGTCCAGGATGGATTGATGTGTATGAAACGAGGGATATAAAGGAAATAACCTACCGGAATCAAAGATTCTCTCTGTTGGATTGGTATGAGCTTGATGTTCTGTTATATTGTAGGAATAGAAATGGAAAAGTTTTGCATGAGAAATGTATTATACTAGTTTGATTACATTCATTAAAAAAAAAAATTGTTTTGCAATAGGAAAAGCATTATTGAGATTAAAATAGTACATTTCCATATAGTTTATTAAAATTACTTTTGATGATGTTAAAAAAACAAGTGTAGCCTCTTAATTTTTTCTACTGGTTGGGCCTTCATAGTCTTTAAATGTAAATGTAAATGTTTGTTGTCTGGGGGAGGGGTTGGGGTGTTTTCTAATAGAAAGGCAGATTGAATTGTTTTCCAGAAGAAGACAACCAATAAAGGATGGTTCATGGAGTGATTTTGAAAATGGCTGGAGCCTCCACTTAAGAATACATAGCTCAGTGGAAGCAAGTAGTAGTCCTTGTTAGATCAGCACCTGTTGCAGTAGGACAGAAGGTCTGAATGTTTACAATGTATTTCTTTGCTTTTTTTTTTTTTGTAAAGAAACCATTGGAAGATTTGTTTTCTCACTAGTGAAATTCTTGTGAAAGTCATGTTCAATTTTTTTATTTTTTTTCATTTCTCGTAATGATTCTACCTTGTCAAGTGGTTATGGTCCATTTTGTGTAGATGGTACATTGCTGGATATTTGAAAGACATTAACGAGTGTGTAGAACTGTTCCTATGTGTAACTGTCCATCAAAATGGTACTATTTTTAATTTCTTTATTTGAAAAGTTGGCAAGGCATAATTTTTATAAATATCTTCATAGAGAAATGACTTTCAATTTCAAAAAGATCCTCGAATTCTGAATTTTGAATAGTTTAAATCATACATAGTAGATTATTGAAAGTTAAGTGATTTCCAAGTGAATGGGTCGATTTGGTGGGGTGGTTTGGGGTAATACATTTTTCTTCCAGATTTGCTCCTGGACTTGTGATCAACATCTGTGAGTATGAACTTTAACATAGCATATCCACAGGGTCCTCACTTCCTCTCCTTCGGCTTTAAAACTAGGATACATACAGTTAGATTGTTATGAGCTTGATGTTCTGTTATATTGTAGGAATAGAAAATGGAAGAGTTTTGCATGTGTAATTTATTATATTAATTTGATTAAATTCATGAAGAAAAAATGTTTTGCAATAGCAAAAGCGGTAATGAGATTTGATTAGTTCCATTTCCTTAAGGTTTATGAAAATTACTTTTCTTAATATTAAAGAAACACGAGTGTCGCCAGCACTTCATTTTAACAACGGGATTGGCATTCAAGTTCTTTAAATGTAAGGTTTGTTGACTGCGGTGTGGTTCTAATAGAATGGCAGATTTAATTGTTTTTCAGAACATGACTACCAATACAGTATGGTTCAGGGAGTGATTTTGAAAATGGCTGCTTCATCTTTTTCACCTTTCATAGCTCAATGGAAGTAAGGAAATTACCCATTAGGTGAGCACATCAGTTGCAGGAGCAGAGAAGGTCTGAATGTTTAGAATGTATTTGGTTGTGTTTATTTTTGTATTTGTAAAGAAACTATTGAAATATTTATTTCTCTTGTGAAATTGTTTTCACTGTCATTTATAAAAAAGACAATTCATTTTTTTTTAATGTTTCTTCCTGGTATCAGGATAATGTTACTGTGTGGGACATCATACATTTCTGTCTGTGACATGATGTTGTAAATGAATGCTTTGTTCACACAATAACAAATGGTGTGCCAAAAGAGTTTCTTGTAGAGAATTAGTAAATTAGGATTGGTAAGCTTTTTGCTTTATTGATGGGCATTCTAGTATTTTGTAGGTGGGAGGGAGGACCTAATAATAAGATTGAACTGCATTCCAGAAAATTGAAGGATGAGTGAAAGAAAGAAAATTGTTCCATTTGGTCAGCATAATATTAAGATGTCATACATTTTTCTTTTGAGAAATGTAGGAAAATGTTGGCACTGTAAAAGTAACAAGTGGTGACTATTGGTTTTGTTCAGTAGGTGGGCATTCATAATCTTTTAATAAGAAATTTGTCAAAACCTTTAATTGTTTCAGTGGGAAATTACAAGTAAATTTTTAAACAAGTCAAGTTTTGAACATTTTTAACGAGATCAGTAGTTTCTCTACTTGTCACTTAATACTATTATTGTCTTGACATTCCAGCTTCAATAACTTCCCTGGAATGTAATTTCCTTGAAGGAATCTTTGCTGCTTCCTAGAGTGCTTATTGTTCCGAGAGATTTTCGTTCTGTTCTTCCTGCAAAGCTGTTCAGCATTGGATCATCTGAAAGAAGTGATAGAGAGGAAGTGGAAGGTGGCGTTGAAGCTCCCTTTACAATCCGATTCAATAATTCATAGATTTTGTATTTTATCTCCCTTTTTTTTTTTATATTGACTTTTTGTTGTTGTGCAACATAGTTACATTTATTTAGAAATGTTTATCTTTGCAAGTTTTTTTTGTTGTAGTTTCAGAACTTAACTTTGAAGCAGTACAATGTAGCCAGCACTGGCATACTATGCTATTTACATGGAATCTTTTTTTTGTTGTTGAGAATTTATCTTTGGTTTGCTGTTATTGCAGTGATTTTTAACATTTGACATTTGTTAAAATTAGTGATTTCAGGTTTGACATTAACAGGTCTTTTTATCCATTATATTTTCCTTTTACTTAATGATCCTGTTTTTTTAAATATAGATTATTATCATTGCTAACAAGGGTTTTGATGTGTTAAACCCGATGTACACTTGGGTTGGTCATTCAGACATTTCAGTATTTGGGGCTGAGTTTGTGAGTTTCAATCAATGTGACAGCAATCCATCAAAATGATGTTGTTCAGGCTCAAGACAAAGAGAGCATATAACTCAGTGGACTTGTAAAAAATCAATTTTCCACAGCTAATCCATGTTTAATACATCATTTCCGTCAAAAACGTGTAATTGCTTTGCTCTTTTATATAGTCGTAGATGTTAAACTTGCAAAGTATCTCTTTGAAATCAACTGCCTCATTGTTTGGCTGACGTACAATGCACTGTTGTTTGACGCTATTGGTTAGTTGGCATTACAAACATCATTTATCGTTAAAATTTTTTATTACATTGTAGTATCAAGATGTATCACTAACTTTTCCCTACAGTTAACCCTTTCATCACTAACTTTCAGGCTTTGAGCCCTTGACACTAAGTAACTTTGGACTTGTAAAGCAGAATGACCTGTTGTCTTTGAAAGAACATAACTTTGCCAATTTTATAGATATCTGGCTCTGTTTGGTATCAAAATAAAGGTTACAAGTCAATTTGTTTGAATAATTCAACAAAATTTGCACATATATTATAACTTTTAAAATACAGGTGCAAACTTTAAATAAGCATACTGCCCCAGACCGGTTAAGCGGTCCATAGGGTGTACAGAGTTACTTCCGCTAGACCTGAAAACAGGTCAGTAGTGATCAAAGGGTTAAATTTACTTGTTTTTGCAGAAATTGCAAATGTTTATGTTGTCATTGTTAGACTGAATAAACATGTTTTCTTTGCAGGGTTCTCAAAGAGTACAAGTGGCAATGGAAGGCAAATAAGTAGATATATGATCTTAATAAGAGAGGAAAAAGTTTCTTAGTACTAGATTTTTTTTTGGCATGAAAAACCTTTTGTTTGTTGGTCAGGGGGTGAGTAAACACCTTGAAAGCTGGTCTTGAGCATGGAAAAATCCTACCTCCCCCTCCCTCAAGTATTAAAAAAGGGAGTAGGGTTGGGTAGCCCGCTCGCAGCAAAACTGACCTATTTGGCAGTGGATCAAAAAAAAAATTAACTTAAAAATGTAAAATTCATCAAATTCCTGAACAAAATTATGTCTTACTGATTAAGGATTATCAAAATTGTTTTGATTTAATTTAAAAAATGAATTGTGATACTTAGTAATTAGTATTATACTAAATGCCTGTAGATCTTCAAAGAACATAAACCTTGATAAAGTCCTGCAGTTGACAACTAATAATTTGAACTTGATCCAGCTTGTTGCAGAATAAGGACAATTTTCATTTACATTGTTTTCACCATCATGATCGGAACATTTTTAGGTAGCTTATTCTTGCCTTTGGCAATGTTTTGATTGTGGCAGCCATCTACAGTTTCCTATTGGCAGTTGAAAAATGACTTATTTAAACTCTACAGTACAATTAAATACTTGGACAAGATTTTAAATTTTCAAGGACTGATGTAATTGGGAAAATTGACTGGGTTCATGTAACTTTGAAAACTCTAGTTTTATGGATCACCTTGAATTGTTTGATAAGTGATATTTTCCACAGACTCCTTGAATTTATTGAGGTAACAAAAAACATTAAAACAGTAAAATGTATTGCTTTGAAATTAAACTTGATTTCAAATATGTTACTCCATCAAGAAACTATATTTACTTTGGTGGTTCAATAATGTTTTATTTTTATTTGTGTACGTATTGATACAGTGAAAGTGAAAATGCAATTGTTAACTGCTTGAAAATTCCTTTAAGCAACCATCTGGGACTGTCATAATAAAAATCCAACAGCAGCTTGCTAAACTCTTTGGATAGGAAATTAAAAAAATTTGTAAATATTACCCCATTTGTTGTTTTTATTTAATATTTGTCACCAATATTGGTCATCTATGCTTCCTCTCTATCCTTCCATGCATACACACACATTGACCTTTTCAGCTGTAATGGTCTTAATGTCAGTTTAGTTTTGATAATCAAGATCTTGCATGGCCCATGTCCATCTTGATACAATACCGAGCAGCTTTGATGAATCAAGAAGCAAAACAAAGTATAAATACTAGCTTTACCGGACATAGACTTCGTAGGCGATGTTGATGTAGACCAAGAAATATATAATAAAATACTTGAAGTATCTGACCTAGCATTTGACATGGACTCAGTTTCTCAAAGATGAATCCGTGCGCGATTATCAATTTTATTCTTGTGACGCAAGACAGCCAAATCAACAAGGAAGAATTTAACTACAAGTTCAGTATACAAGTAGATATTTTCTACCTGATGAAGCATTTATCAAAGTAGAAAGTGAAATTATAAAAACAGATGATTCAGAATATGGGGATGCTGTCAAAATCGGTTTTGTAAATAATAAAAAAAAAAAACTGGATTATGGCACTGTTTGATAGTGCTACATATATGATTGATGGAAGAAATGTTGAATTTATTAATAAAGATGTTGATGTTGCAACAACAATAATAGGCATAGCTAGATATTCTGACGATAATACAGATCAGCTGGTCCATCAATGGTGTTTGCTAAAGATACTTCTAATAATCCTGATGACGGTCAATATGTTGTGAGACAACCAAAAAGATCGTCCTGCTCCTGCTCCTGATATTAATGTTAATTTGGAGTACTATTTTGTATTTAAAACACGTAAAATTATTTTGTCAGATAATCATCTCGCATTTTCGGTTTTTGTACAAATGTTAGACCAGTTATTTTCAGAGCCAAGCATCCAGTTTTACTTGTACAAAAAGTGATGATAATGCTGCTATATGGCGACCTGTATGCGGTGCTGGTAAAGTAGTAGTTTCAAAATTCTCATTGTGGATCCCAGTAATGACTACTTAAACCACTGAAGAAAATATATTGTCATTTATGGATACAGGTGGTAAATCATTACTATCATGGCTAACAACAACAACAACAGTATTCAGAATAATATTCACGGTATATTTACATAGCATATAGCATTACAGCAATATGCCATGACCTACATTTGTTGCACTACAAGATTATACACTTGTTAAATTCTCAAGAGTGGAATCTTATATTTGACAGACTTGGTGCTTCTGAGATTTCGTTAAGAATAAATGGCCAACCAGAACCATCTAAAGATATTTTGCTTAATTTGGACAAAACCAGGTAGCACATGCGCATCATTGTTTGATGACATTTCTGGGATCAGAATATAGATTCCGGTCGCCAAATATCGCAACTAGCTTTTACAACATATTATCCGATTACTTTTTGTTGGAATATCTTGATTTAACCAGACTGTTGTTGATATACACTTCTGAGCTCGTGTAACTCGTCCAGTTGCTCCAGCCACCCATATCCCTAATTACAGAGCAATCGCTGTTATATTTAGAGATAAAATCAATGCTATTAGAAGGTGCTGGTGGACAAACGAGTTGATGCATCAGTACAAAATTTGTAAAACAATGGGTTGTTTTCACAGACATCACGATTAAGTACGCAAATACCCACAATTCAACGCGCGCGCACCTTCTGTCGCCATTTTGAGTTACTAACAAACCGTTGTCAACATTACTCATCATGTATATTCAAGAATAATAATCTGATTTAACTATCGATAAGGATATTTACTTCTTCGACACAATACATAGATTATACTTGAAATTATGTGCATTATAGCACAAAAATAAAAATAAAGCTGGAAGTTCCCTTGCTTATATCGAAAGACAGAATAGTAAAATAGAACCGTAATCGTGTATATTGATATCTAAAAAATGCACTTTTTGTTGTTGGCATTTGAAGTTTTTAAAAAGTCATTCGTATCATATCCCTAAGCTTGTCATCTTGAAAGAGTATTTCCAGATCGTGATTTTCTAGATACAATATCAGTCACGTATTAAAATTTCATAGCATGTATTTTATGCTAGAACTTTAATGTACAAATATTTTTCGTGACAGCATGTGTTTGTGCCATAGAATATTTGAGAAACCATTTTAATTAGTATATTCAGATATTGTATTTGTGGAGGGGATGGTGGACGTAGGCTTAGACTAGATGAAAGCGATAACCGATCAAAGAAGTTTCTTCTTTAGTATATTCAAACGAAACACGCGTCTGATGGAACATGACGTTTCGAATGTCAAAACGATGTATTCCTGAAATGCTTTTAGAAATATGAAATTGTATATAAACAATTGGCTTTTAAACTTTAACGATAATCAAATGCTTGATTTAAGCCCGTGAAAATCGAAAATCATTACATGTTTCTACTTGGTTGTATATCCATTTGTTTATGCGTTTGTTTATTGATCGATCTATTTGTTTAGGAAAGCATAATAAATATGGGTGAAATATAAATATTTTACTTGAAGAAAACACGTCAAAAGGGTCACGCGATTTGATCTTGTAAGGTTGACATGCACAACAGAATGTAATATATTATTATATTTTTACTCACAAATTGAAACGTGCCGGTTATGTGGGAAAGGGACTCAAAATGGCGGATATGGAAGTACACACGTTTTGTGACGTCACGTGAAAACAACGGATTAGATCACTCGTAATAGTATAAATGTCATATCATGTAAATGTTATTCTGCTTCCGGGTCAGATTAAAAAAAACTACAAACCGCGTCGGTGAAAAAATCGGGAACTACAATAACAGTAAAACGTAATCAGATTACAGATGGTCAGAATATGATGTTACTGACAATGCCAGTGTAAAAAATTCATTGATGCTAAACATGACAAAACCGGAATCCGTGGCTGCTATTTAAGATATAACTAAATCGGGTGGTATATTTCCGCTCTCCACGGCAATACCAGCATTTATTGCAGCCGCGGCTCCAGCTGTGACAAAAGATGCTGCCCTAGGGGCTGTTGGGACAAGGGCGGAAATGGCACAAAAGAAAGGGGGGCGCAGAAAAGGTTGAAGATTACGGGGAAGTCTTCACTCTTACGGAAGAGGCCTAAGATTACCAGGGAGTTGTTACCCGTACGGAAAAGGTCCTATACTACAAGGGACAATTTAATAACACTGATGTCAAATTTTGATTAAATCGATGCTGCTAAAAATAAAAACAAATATAAAAACTTTAGAGATGTTTTTATGCGAGACCAGTTACTTTCCAGACCAAACCATATTGAAACTCCACCGGACAGGGAGCTCGCTGGACCACATACGCGATTAATCCATGTGGAATTGTTTATTTTGATTCGTACGGGTTAGCCCCACCAATAGAGTTTATAGAGTATGTCAGTCCTTACAAAGTAGGGATCTGGGATTAAACATTATCAACAAAGACAATAACTGACCCACCAATATGCGGCCGAGAAGTAATTGCTGTACTTGAGACTGCATCAAAATCGACCAAAACACCTCATAAAGTTGTACAAGAGTAACCGCTCTAAACAGATCTTAAAGTATAATGGTAGATATTTACCTTAGATCTCTCTTAAAACAAAAACAAGCAAAAAAAACTGATTGAATATCAAAAGATAGTATATATAAAAAAATAATTAACGATGAAATATCCAAATCACTAAATCTTGCAAATGTAGATCCAAACGAAATGGTTTTATTTCAGGAGAAGCGAGGAAAATTAAAAACTAGTCATCTTTCTGTGCAGGACATTAGCGTTAAAATTAATGGAGTAATCTAACACCATAGCCGTGATTGATAATAACAGAAAAATAAAACCCGGTGATTTTGTATCAACGATATTGGATAATATTCGCGCGCAAGTACAAAAATCTGGTGAGACTGACAAATGAACTCCACATGAACGGGAATAAAATATCCGTACATGGAAATCAAGGATCTGGCAACAAAAAGTATGTAGACGTTAACTTTAGCACCGTATACAATAAACTATGAACACTATGGGCCGAGCTTGATGTTTATGTAAGTTTGTTTGCAAATCTCCGTAGAAATTTTAGAAAAATTGATGAAATCGCAGATAATTTCTTTGGTAATCCGTTGAACGTTGTCATGAAACTTTCTGTTATCAAGACGAAGATTTACACGATTAATCGAACACGGGATAATATTGTTAGTGATTGTCATGCTATCACTGAAAGGCTTGATAAGATTAAAATACCACATTAATAAAATATTAATACCGTGTACTTGATACAGTGGGAATCTTTCACCTGGACACATCAAAATAACACCGTCAAAGTTACTGCATCTGTTTGATTTACATACAGATTAACGGTGATTTCACCTATACAGTTTAATGTATCATGAAGTATATCCACTGGCGTTAATAATGTAAGTGTAATAATAGCTCACAGCAGTGGTAATTTAACATTAGAATCACTCACATGGTATGCAGAATTTGTAATTAATCTAAGCTCGTAATATAATCAGCGTGCAACAGTATAGATACAATCACGTGTGTGAATTGCAAACTAAACTAAAAGATATAATTGACGAGTCTACAGTAAAAAAAAAAAAATATAGCAGGCGTGTAGTCATTGTTGATATAATTTTATATTCGGTGTCTGCTTTTATTGCTGGAACAGGCATATTGATTTCGACAATAACACCATTAGTGATTGCTCCATATTTGTGTGTGTGTGTGTGTGTGTGTGTGTGTGTATATATGTATATATATATATTTACACGAGTATATATTAAAGATGAATCCCGTGGTGGCTGCATATTGCAAATTATCTTGGCTGATATAGAGTCTTAACGATGAAAGAATATCAGATGGCGAGTTCCCAACGATTATTTAGATTTACGATGAAGCAACATCTTTTTAGTAAATAATAATAATGTCGACAGAACTACTGCAACATATCGTAGTTAATACAACTCCACCAAGGACAACAATTATATCAATAAATTCCATAAACCCTCTATTTAGCATAAACTTTACAACTGCAATTACAGTAAAGAAAATTGTACATGCTCCATTATGAGTATATTATAATTGGCCAAATATCCGGTCAAAATCGTTCGGGGGTCTACAGTCAAATAATTCATTGGTATTTGCAAATTTAAAAAAAAAAAGCTGGAACACCCGATTGTCAGATCATTGGAATACCAAAAGTTTCTTATGATGTCGGAGATATTTATGATGAATTTCAGCGCAGAATTGAATATATTACAGGAAAAGAATCTAAATTAGCTATAACGGTCCATGAACCAACATTATCAGCCGCGATAGAAATACAATCACTGTACTACATCGTGGATATCTATGTCATCAATCAGATAAGTGTTAATAATATGGCCTGATGTTACCCCGGAGGAACCACCACCGATACATGAAACAAAACGGTCTGATTTCATGACAAATGATGTTGCTTCATACGAGGAGGCAGTAAAGATTCTTGAATATTATGGAATTTACCCAATTGTTCAAATGATCTTGTATTTTATTTAATCATGACTCTATATTTTATTCTTGTAATAATGATATAACAAGAAATCATTAAACAGATAAAAATATTAAATAAATTTGTGTCTATCTTGAATATATAAATAATAAGTAATTACAATAAGTAACTTCCTAGGGGTATTTTAATTAGAAAACAATTATTTCTGATAAGATTTTCGTGACTTGCGCCACCATTTACCCTATCAAAATTTGCAAATCGTGAAGACTAATGTACAATTTTCGCGCTGACAAAAAATATTTATTATATTTTTTTTTCTGAAAAAGATTTTCGTGAATTTTACTAGTAAACACCCCATCAGAATGTGCAATTCAGACGATTTTCGTGATTTCTGCTACCATTTACCCCATCAGAATGTGCAATTCTGACGATTGAGATATATATATATATATATATATATATATATATATATATATGGTGGGAGGGGTAGAATTCCTCTGGTGGGAGGCATGTCGTGCTCCTTCGGGAGTAGTCTGCCCATCTTTGGTCCTCACCAGGCGCTCAGCCCTCACCTGTGGCTCCAAGCAGCTGTAGCATGCCCAGCGGCCACACCACGGGCAACGGCTTCGATTGGCCGGCTAAACCAGATGGAGGGTAGCCGACGGGCCTCAAACCCTCGGTGACTTAGGAAGTCAGATTCGGCAAAATGGGCGGAAGAGATCAACTGAGTGATCCAACGGCCACAAAGGCGAATCTGCAAACGCTTTGTGGAGAGCATAGGGTATGACAAGGCACGGAAGACGTCATAGCCATCCAATGCAGCCGAAGTAGTCCCCATCCGTGACGAATCTTCATACCACTGAGTTCTAACTACCAAGGCCGAGAGAGTGAGGCTGTCTCTGTGCAAAGGCTGTTTCACTTTAATCTCCTTCATGCACAGGTTGTGTTGTGCACCTATCATTCGTCCTTATCATCACACTCATTGTTCTTTACCTACACCTACCAAAGTCCTACGGCGATGGGCGACTGGCGACGCAACAGATGGAGATGACCACTGGGAGTTGTAGTCAGAGACCTGCATGTAGGCGGCCCTTGGACAAGTGGTCGTTCTGCTCTGTACCCAAGGCAGCAGAACAGTTCGGCAGCATCCAGGGGTGACTGAGCTGACCATTTTAGGACGGCTCTGCTCACCTTGAATAGGGAGAGGCCTAGAAAAGGTGGCCTAAAAAAAACTTGCCTTGTAAAAATCTGGTCAGCATATCGCGGCTGGCAAGATCATCCATATCTGCGGTCGAAATAATCGAAGAAAAAAAAACATTATTGGAGCATGGAACATCTGTACTCTCATGGACAAAGAAAACGTAGCAAGACCCCACAGGAGCACAGCTCTAGTTTCTAAGGAGCTAGCACGCTACAATATTGACATTGCAGCCTTGAGTGAAACCAGGTTTGCAAAAGAGGGTTCTCTTACTGAGCTAGCCAGCGGCTACACATTCTTCTGGAAAGGAAAAGCCCAAAATGAGGACAGGATCCATGGAGTCGGCCTTGCTATCAAATCAAGTCTTCTGAAGCAGCTCCCGGAAATCCCGGTTGGTATCAATGAGAGGCTAATGAAATTGCGAATACCTATAAGCCACAAACGGCACGCAACAATCATCAGTGCATACGCCCCTACCCTATCGAGTCAAGCAGAAACCATCAAGCAGTTCTATACGGACCTCAGCTCTGTACTTAGCTCAATTCCAGCTAACGACAAGATCATACTACTGGGGGACTTCAATGCCCGTGTTGGCTGCGATTATGTTCGATGGAAAGGTGTGCTTGGCAAGCACGGTGTCGGCAGAATGAACAGCAACGGCCTGCTCCTACTCAGCAAATGCACAGAATTTAACCTCCTAATCACAAACTCGATGTTCAGAATGGCGGACAAACACAAGAACACCTGGATGCACCCCAGATCTCGCCAATGGCACTTAATTGACTATGTAATAGTACGCCAGAGTGATGCCAAGGATGTCCAAATCACCAAGGCCATGCAAGGAGCAGAATGCTGGACAGACCACAGACTTGTCAGAACTACACTACAGTTGCACATTGCCCCTCGCCACCTAAGACGTCCTAAGCTTGTGCGCACAGCCCTCAACGTTGTCAAACTTCAGCAGCCTTCCACCCAGCTCAATTTCCAGGAGAGACTAGATGACATGCTGTCAACAAACGGACCGTTATGTGGAAACGCCTCTGAAAAATGGAACAAGATCAGGGACATAATAAGAGAAACAGCTATGGCAATCATGGGTTCAAAAAAGCGAATCCATCAAGACTGGTTCGACGAGAACAACGCTGCCGTTGAAGATCTGCTTGCCAGAAAAAAACAAAGCTTTTATGGACTGGCAGAATGACACAAACTCCATCCCCATAAAAGATCACTTCAAATCCTATCAGGCTGATGCTCAGAGAGAAATCCGCAAGATGCATGACCAATGGTGGGAAAAGAAAGCTGAGGAAGTGCAAAGCTATGCCGACACTAACAACTCCAAAGAGTTCTACAACGCCATCAAATCAATCTTCAGCCACACAAAGTCCAGCTCTACGCCCTTGCTTGCTGCAGATGGCAGTACATTAATAAAAGAGAAGAATGGCATTAAGGAAAGATGGAAAGAGCACTTTAATCAGCTCCTAAACATTCCCTCATCGGTCAGCCAATGTGTTCTTGACCAAATACCCCAACAGCCAACGCTCAACCAACTGGATATTTTGCCAAAGATGGGGGAATTGAGAAGGGCCATTAAACAAACAAACTGTGGCAAGGCACCTGGAAAGGATGGTATCCCAGCGGAGGTGTACAAGACTCTCAGTAAGCAGTCTCTGGAGGCATTCTACGACGTGCTAATCAGCATCTGGACGGAAGAAGAGATTCCAGACGACCTCCGTGATGCATCAGTTGTGACCCTCTATAAAAATAAAGGCACACGTATGGACTGCAGTAACTACAGAGGCATCTCCCTGCTTTCCGTTGCTGGCAAAATACTTGCTCGCATCTTGCTCAACAGGCTTATTGCAGCAGTGTCAGAAAATAACCTCCCCGAGTCTCAGTGTGGTTTTTGCCCAGACCGCAGCACCGTTGACATGATCTTCGCAGTGAGACAAGTCCAAGAGAAGTGCCTTGAGCAGAACATGAATCTATATGCTGTCTTCGTGGATCTGACAAAGGCTTTCGATACAGTCAACAGAGACGCACTGTGGGTAGTACTCAAGAAACTTGGTTGTCCTCAGAAGTTTACCAACCTCATCCGGCTCCTCCACATTGACATGAATGGAGAGATTCTCTCAGACGGTGAACCCTCAGAGAAATTCCCCATATCTAATGGTGTCAAACAGGGTTGTGTACTCGCTCCAGTACTCTTCAACCTCTTCTTCACACAGGTACTGCTCCATGCCATCCGGGACATTGACACTTGCATCTACATTAGGTATCGCCTGGATGGATCAGTGTTTGATCTCCGTCGCCTAGCTTCAAAAACCAAGACACTAGAAAGACTCATCATTGATGCACTCTTTTCAGATGACTGCGCCCTCATGGCCCATGAAGAGACTCACCTACAAGCAATCGTGGACAGATTCTCTGAAGCCTCCAACCTATTTGGACTCACAATTAGTCTAGGAAAGACAGAAGTCATCTTTCAGCCCGCCCCAAACATTGTCCATTCGCAACCCTGTATCACCATTGGCGACACGCAGCTGAAGAATGTGGACAGTTTCAAATACCTTGGCAGCACAATATTTAGTGATGGCTCTCTGGACAAAGAGATCACTGCGAGGACCCAAAAAGCCAGTCAAGCACTAGGACGACTCCGAACTAAGGTCTTGCAGCACAAGGACATACGCCTGTCAACAAAGCTGAAGGTGTACCATGTAGTTGTCCTCACGTCTCTATTATATGGCTGTGAAACGTGGACACTCTACAGAAGGCACATCAGTCAGTTAGAACAATTCCACCAGCGCTCCCTGAGATCCATCATGCGGATCAAGTGGCAGAACCGAATCACCAACCTGGAAGCCCTTGATAGAGCCAACACAACAAGCATCGAAGCCAAAATAATCCAGGCCCAGCTTCGATGGACTGGCCATGTCATCCGCATGGATCAAAGCAGAATCCCAAAGCTGTTGTTCTATGGCGAGCTATCCCTGGGGAACCGAAACTAAGGCCGCCCTCACAAGAGGTACAAAGACAACCTCAAGACAAACATCAAATGGGCAGACCTTCAACCACGCCAGCTCGAGCTCGCTGCCTCAGACAGAAAGCATTGGCGAGCCCTGACCAGAAAAGCCTGTTCCACCTTTGAGGTTGACCGCCGCCAGCGTCTTGCTGCAACCCGTGAGAGACGTCACAGAAATGTATCCCTGATACCAACAACCACCGGTGTCCCATGCCCCACCTGCAACCGAATGTGTGTATCGGAATTCGGACTCCGGAGTCACATGCGCGTCCACCGTTGAATGAAAGTGCACAACTTGTCTTCCTCGACTCGAGGGACTACCAAGATATATATACGATAGATGTATTTTTGAAAATAATTGTAAACATGTATGTAGGTCGAAAATTTTTCACTCTGAGTAACAACTTGTAAATTTTCCAGAGAATTGTCAAGTTCGTGACCGTTATTATCATCGATCACATTACCATCTTTGATTACTCAGAAATAAGTCTCGAAAATAAATTTGTGACAAAGATATTTTTTCTTCCAACCAGTAGATCTGAGATAACCATTATTAGAGAAAGTGCAGACTGATTTTTCTAGTCGACAGTGTCTGATAATTCCATCACGAGATGCTTCATAATTCTTGATGATGGAATGTTGTACAAAATCTTGTTGGTCAGTTTATATATACTAATATTTGTCGAAATTATAATTCACAAATCTAGACAAATAGACCTAAGGGGTTCTTATAACTTTTTCACTGTCATTATTTTATTAATCATAATATCACTTCAGCTTTCTCTATCTTTATCGCCACATTGTACACACAACTATGTTTTCCTTCTAACTCCAATACCACATCGTAACACGGTTTCAGGCCATGACTCCCATTACAAATGCTTTGTAAATGCTGTCTGCAGAATTAATTTACACAGGATTTATTATAAGGGCTTGAATACCCTATCATCAACCGCCGACACCGATTCTTTATTTGAGTCATTGTATATATGAAAGTTTTTTTTATTTAAATACTTGATTAAAATACAAGATGAAGGAGTTATCCACAATCAATCCTTGGATAGCTCCATTTTCTGAATCAAGATTTGACCTTGACAATAAATATTGACTTTCGAAGGAGATTTCTGGTTGAGAATAATAATCTGATTAATATTATTTGGAGTGCTTAAAAAAAACTATTTCGTGATGATGGGGCATCTCACGTATGGACCACATTCAAAGTTATACTCAACACCAAAGGTGTGGATGAAGTCATTGACGCTACAATAAACGATGAGTGAGTGAAAAGTATTGATTATCTTAACGATGAAAGATTTTTTTTAAAGAAAATTTATTGTGCAATCAGAAACAGAATCTACTATGTGGATTATCCGCGACCCTGTTTTTCATAACAAAAGTGTCAAGTAAAGCAATCCAAACCAGGAATGTTGAGTGGGATTGATGAACCATATTATATACCAGCATATCCTGTAACCGCGGTTATTTATGGGATATATCCACTGAATGATACACCTGATATTAATGATCTTGCTCCGAGGAAATTTTCAAACTGGAACTGTAGCTGAGCGAGTAATCGAACATTTTACAAACGCGATATGTGGAAATGGACTAACGTAAGACGTAAAAAGATAAATAATTGGGCTGAATATGTCGAAAATACCGGAGCTACAATTAATGATGTATCTAAGTTAGAAAAAATTAAAATTTCCAATAATATTAAAAACTATAACAGGAGCTCCAATAAATATTATTGATCATGGTGCCCAAGCGTGGACTAGCACAGTAACATTATTTCCACGAGATCGAACCGTAAGATTTTACCAAGGAAGTATGTTTGATTTTTTTTATGAAATAAGTAAAAATGATCCTGTATCAGTATAGTTAATTCAAAGTGATGAAAAATATCATTTGTACGACCTAACGGTGAAATGTGCCGTCTAGAGCCTCTCCACAAAGAAATGAAAAATCTTGAGTCGAAATTTTCAACTGATAATATTGACGAGTTTCTGAGCAACTTGTTAAACCGTTCCGTCAGTTGCAGCTCACTTTGCAAGAGATAAACATTTATGGAAACCAACACAATTTGAATTTCTGCTGTTGTGAATACGGACAAGGTGGATCGTGGAATACCAAGTATGACCACAACGAAGTTTTTTCCGTGGATATAGTTGCATGTTATCCTGGAAGTTGTTTTTAGTGATGGGAGAATGTTCTGAATATTTTGCATCATTTGGACATGATACACATGAAATGACCAGAGTATCGATAAATGGACCATTACCTGATTTTGATCTAACTGGATTTGCTCGTATTATTTCATCTGAGTTTACTAAGCATGTTTATCTGATCTGTTATGTTTGGTTTGGTAGGAATTTCTCTGAAAATACTCTGCACCAATAATTTTATTACGATATATGATTGTAAAATACTGATATCGCTGATTGTAAGTGTCAAGTTGTAAGGAATAACCAGATTTCAAAATGTGTATGTTAGATCCTGAGGGAAATAATTTCGCGCCGTAAATATGTATGAAGGTCAATGCGAACAATGAAGTGTCAAGCCAGTTATTTGACATAGCCATACAATTCATGGCTGGCGTCTTATTTTGCGCAAGCCAGTTACATAATATTGCCATAACATAGTTCACAGGTAAGTGATGAAATCCTGCGTTCGGATCAAAGGAACATCAAGTGGGAGTCGTACATGCACCCTTGTCAGACTGTTGGTTGAGGGGTCAGTGTCTGATAATTATGTGAATCAACATCCACTCGGAGTTGAACGAGGCGTGGCCAACATTAGAACCGCAAGCTTAAATATATTATCTGGAGAACTAAAATCCAGTAGTAACTAAACCAGCTTGCGGAAATTATAAGGAAAGATAAGCTACTCTAATGTCGTTCAAAATTGGGAATTACAAGGAGCTTCTGTACAGGAAGCTTTTTCGGGACCAGAGGAACTGTGGAAGACAGAGGGAAATACCCAAGTGCAGTTGGTCCGATTCTCTGGGAGACAAAGAAAAAGGAAGAACTGAGGCAGAAGTTAGACAGACTGGAGGGAACTGGATTACCAGTCCAGAGAAAGATAATTCAGATGAGTAGGAAAACAGGACAGGAGGAAAATCTATCACACCATGACAGATGATGAAATAGGCCATCACTTGGTTGAGTGAAAGACAAGTTATAGGATTTTAATTTTATTTGAGAGATGCCTGTTATTGAATGATATTCAATTGTTGTTTATTTGAATTTCACATTTTGTGTATTCATTAGTTTAACTGTCAGCACTGCTGACTGGGGGCTCGGAGCTTTGCATCTCTCTATCACTACATCAATTTCTGACAAAAACGAGCAAGGTTGGGTCTTCTGTAATAATTTAAATAATACTGGGATCACCCCACCCCAGCCTAAATAACGGGAAACCTCTACAGTAAGTGAGGCATGGTTACCACACGGTGATGATAAATCATCACAATATATTGGTAGAAGAATATTTGGTAAATTTACTCGTAGCACAACATATGATCATAAGCGACATTATGCACGATTAGTTTTAGATTATGTTGAATGAGATTTTATAATCGCAGATGCAGCAAAGAGAGATATATTTGTAAGTCAAGAAAATACGATGATGAACTATCTTGAATGTAATATACGTATAGATGCTAGTAAAGTGATCGTGCTGGTAATTGTATATCCTCGAGTGTTACTTGTAAATGTTCATGTATAAATCCATGCGGAAGAGCGGTTGAATCTAATATGTATATTGCAGATCTACCAGTAGATCTTACTACACTAGAAATGTGTGTGGTAATACTCCAGATAGGATCAGTCGCTCTATTTTTAAAACCCCTTTAAGTTCACCCGGCTCATATAAGTATCTTACGGTAACATTACCTAATACTGGTTGTTTCGAAAAATCATATCGTTGTGTGGGTATATTATTTTTGTGATAGCGTTAATAAGTTTCATGTTGGTTGTTCAAGTAATTCTATTATTTAATGAATTTAACACACTTGGTAATCTTGTAACCCGTTCTCGAGATCTTATATTTTTAAAAATTATTTCCTTTGCATACTGATATCCAAATAACTGCTCAGCAAGAGTTCAATTAAATCACTGCACAAATGCCTGATCACGGTGTATTGCAGTATGTCCTCATTGTATATTAACATTATGTTGCTTCATCAGCGATGATACTACACCCTGAAATTCTTTGCCATGATCAACCTGTAGTAGCTGTGGCCATCGCAAGGGCCCTCGATTCGTTCAAATGCAGAAGCAACTTCTGCTGCTGTCTTTGTCAATAACGGCTCTGCCTCTTTATACTTACTTGAAACATCAACTACAGTCAATGCGTACTTTTACGTTATATGATGTCTACCAATTTTGATAGTATCATGTGGTAAAAATAAAATATCAGCCTGATGAACTTCATTAAGGAAAACGCATAAAAATGCACATATTCCATTCTTTTAGGCGGTGGTAGATAAATTTGCCATATTGCCTAGAATGATAACCAGTCTGCAGCAGTAAAATATTTGACACCTGCTGCTTTGGAGAGTTTACTAATCACTGCTTTGCCTCTCTAATATCCTCTTGGACTATTAATAAATTGACTCCTTAATATTAATGACCAGCCCTTAATACTATTTTACCTTTCATCGCAGATCTTACTAACCAGTTAGCCAATTATTCTTTGAAAGATTTATTTTTTATCAAATTTAACACGTTAATTAATTTTACATCTGCAATATGTATATCCTGCAGATTGTTACTTTTATAAGCTACATCATGAGCATGACACACTTGATCAGTTTCATTTATTGGATATTCACTTGGTCTTGATTGATCCTGATTATCAAGTTTGAGATCAAGTCTGGTCCCAGGACCACAATAATTATATCATGGAAAGTGTTTTTCTCCTGAGTATTTAGCCACGGAGTACCCGGTAATTTTCCTAATTTTGTTGCAATATCACCTCCTCATTTTTTAAAATACTGTTTGGAATAAATTAAAATTTCTTTGTACCACACTGTTCACACTTACCTGCAAATGCTGATCTGTTATTTTTTGTTGTAATCGTTAATTCATTTGTGGGGGTCCATGTCCATCACTTAACACAATATAAATGCATATTATTTATTATACAACAATGGATGTAATTGATTTTTTGGCAACAAGAAAACGAGAAACAGTAAAACATCATGCAGCGCTACCAAATTCTATCTGGATGTTCATAATAGGTCCATCTGGGAGTGGTCAAACACAATTGTTACTTAATTTGATAATGAGGTGGTTAAAATGGGACAAGTTGTATTTAGTTGCACCATCTGTAGATGATCAGAGATGCTATGATATATTTAAGGATTTTTATTAACGTCATTGAACTTATTACTGATATTAATGATGTTCCATTTGTGGATGATACTGATGGATTTACTAATAATTTAGTTGTATACGATGATGTGATGCTAGATAAACAATAAAATCCAACTAGAATATTTTCCCGAGGTAAACATAAAAATACAGATGTGATTTATGTAACACAACGGTATAAACAAATTTAGAAAGTGATCAGAGATAACTGTAATATTCTTGCGGTGTTTGATGGAGTTGATACTGACACATTATGTAATAATATTCATCAGACCTGGTGTAGCGGTGATATGGACATAAGTTTAGAAATTTATTTAGTCAGGCTCAGTCAAACCCACATGGATTTATAACATTAAATTTACATGCTCCGCAGTCGAGATACAGAATTGGCATTGATAAATTTTATTGATAATTACAGCAGCAGTGAGGGTGTAACCTCGATAAAGGGTCAACAGGTAAACATCATACACATACTTATTTTTAAACAGAAAAATACCAAGACACCAGCTAGTAACAAAAATAACTAACTTGAATGAGACTCTCTCAAAAGTTAGAGACTGTAGTTTAGCGAACATTTGCTTTTTCCGTTTTCGTAAAAGTTGGTCTGTTCACCCTCTCTGTTGCTTCTGCAAAGTATACAATTCTAATTCAGCTGTTCATCTTGTCACAACACAAGTCATGATGGTATAAGGTATTATAGCATTGCCATTTTCACATCTGGATTCTTAAGCTTCATATAAATAGTTATACTAAATATGATTGGCGTATTGGTCAAGCACTTTGGCAAGCATTGTCCTAGTGTGAACTTTGCATAAAGGATGTCTTCTAAATGCAAGGTAATAATACAGGTTGCCTAGAAAACCCCAAATGGCCGATTCCCAGTGTCATTCTTCTTTAGATGATGATTCAGTACTGGCAAATACAGGCTAATTGTGACGAAGGTAATTTATTTTTTTAAAGCTGGGAAGTATATCATTATATCAATGGAGCTGGGAAAGTGTTGATGTAGATCAGAGTGATTTTGAACCCAAAAATGGTCTCAAATAATAGGCTGATGTACATGATTGATGGACAAAAAACGTTATGCCTATCACTTCACCCCACCACCCCAATTCCAGTGGTATGGCAAAATTAAATGAAGAAAAGGGAGAATAATGAGCAAAATTAAAATTGAAACGTTTCAAAGTGTTTTTTTCCTTCAAACAATTTAGTCCAGCAGGACCTTGTGCTATAAAATCATATAGCCCTAGTACAAGTGCTAAGATTAATATATAAGAATCTAAAAGTGAAATTAAGAAGTAGAGATATATATTTGATCTAACTGCTGCTGTTGAAAAAACAAAACAAACCATGGATGTAACACAGTATTATGGAACAGTAAATCTGGCATAAAAGTTTTACAAATTACTGATTTGTGAAAGTGTAACTTGAGCAGAGCTAATGTTGGTGAAAAATGTTTGAAAAATCTTATTTCAGTTTAGTACCCAAAGTACTAGGGAAATCGTACACAAGGAACAGCTGACCAAATTGTTCCGGCCGGTTAAGCCACCTTTGTATATGTCCCTTCACACAGTTAAACATTTTAATACATGGCTTGTTGTTGTTGTTGTAGGGTTTAACGCCATTTTTCAGCACACGATAGGCTATACATGGCGGCCAGTATTATTGGTGGAGGAAGAACCTGGGAAAAACACCCAGAAAGAACCATCGACCCAGGAGAAGCTACTGGCAAGCTTTCTCACATACCCACATTAGCCGAATCTGAGATTCGAACCCACACAAACAGGTGAGATGGCAGTGATCCATAACGGAGAGCACTTTAGACCACTCAGCCACTCGGGGCCCCTCATACATGGATAAGGAACAGATTAATGTTTGTACATCTAGAGGAAACATCTTTTAAAAATTTAGATTTCAATAAAGCTTTAACATGGAGGAATCGGAAAAAAAGATTGATGTTGAGTAAAGACTGGGCTACTAGGTATGTCCATTCTACCTCCCCGTTCTTTTGTTCAACTTTCCCTGTTTTTTTGACTAGGGAGAAACAATCTTTAGTTAAAATATTGGCAGCAACTCTGGGTTAGGTAAAATATACAAATCATAGAAAACAAAGTAAGGGAAGATTTAGCTTCAAAATTTCATCATGCAGGTCAGAAACATGGACAATTCAAAGTTGTGAAATTCAGCAAGTGCTTTAAGGTTGAGATTGTTTTCTAACATTCATTTTTGTGCAAATATGAAGAAGAGAAAAAGCAGTGAAGCAAATATTTAACCACTGCATGACACTACAAATTCATAAGCAAATAATAAAACCGTGAATTTGCAGTCATCCATAGATTGTTGTTATAGGGTTTAACGCCATTTTTCAGCACAATATAGGCTATACATGGCAGCCAGCATAACTGGTGGAGGAAGAAACACCAATCCACGAGAAGCTACTAACAGGTTTTCTTACATATCATGTTGACAGTGCTTTGAACCCATGCAGACAGGAGTGAGATGGCAGTGATAGATAACGATGAGTGCTATAGATCATGCTGGGCCCCTCCATGGATTGTTGTAAGCAAGTAATGATATTAAAAAATCCCTCTTTAAAAAATTGATGCACTTGCATGGTGCCATATTTGTTTTTGATTGTGTTGATTCAGTTTGAAACAAAGGTCTAGTTAAATTATATATCGACTTAAATGCTCTGTGTTTTTGAATAATTACAGTAATGTTTTCATGGTAACAATAAAATTGGGACAAACAGTAGCATGTGAAGTCACTTGTACATTTGTTCAAATGTACATGTTACAGGCGATTTGGGTAAATTCCATAGTGATGTGTGTACCATTTTATAGAAATCATTTCGATTTACAATAAAAAGAACCTCTCAAAGTTATCATGGACATGTATTTTAATGACATGTGTTGAGAAAAGATTTGATTATGTGTGCATTCACATCAGGATGTGTTTGGGTACACACATTACCACATCTTTATTCTGATATTTTTTCTTGTTGATGAAACTAAGATTGCTTTTTTGGAATAAAACTGATCCGCAGACATGAAAGTTTAAACAATTCTGAAAATTTAAATAATCTTTTCAAGTCCTAAGTCTCATTTTATCTCAACTGGTCAAAGGCCAGTAGAAAGGACTGTATGTTTTTCTCCACTAATAAATTCCTTTAGCTCTAGTTTATTATTGCTAGTTCTGGTAAACTACATGTACATTGGGAATTGACATGACATGATGGTTGACCATCGGGGCTTGATGAAGTCAATCCTGTGCTGCTTTTCGCTGATTAGTCCGATATGAGATGTGTACATCCTGGAGCAATGTGCACATTGGAGGCATTGTTGGTTCTTGTCATTGATGCCTTCTAGCATTCCCTGGCATGAACGCCAGGGCAGGACTCAAGGTTTGTCACAGATATTGAGCACCACTGGAGTTGGGCTCTCATAACCATTGCTTCAATATTGGTTAAGCCTGCTCTATCCAGCACTTCCAGGTTCATCCATTAGTCTTGCCATTTGAGAATGGAGAATTACTACATGGAAAATTACGAAAATTTTATACACACCGATTGATCCAAAGGTCTAATTGGTCCTTGATGAAAATGATTTGGTCCAGACATCCAGTATGGCCATCACAGCAGAGTTATTCTGAATGAAAAACATTGTCACAAGGTCTACATCAGAAGTCTACTTGTGATATTCTAATTGGACCTATATCAAAATGGTTCTGTTCAGACATTCAATTTGGAAGCCATGCAGTATTGCAACTCCTGAAGAAGGGATTTTCCCAAAGTTCTTGTGGACCGGTTTTTAGTATTATGCCAATCTGAAATATTATTGCTATTCTGCCAAGCTGTACAGTTATACATATTAGGTTGTCTGAACAAAATGAAAATGGTGCCAATCTTGCATACAATGTAGTCACCAACTTAAAATTATTTGTGTTGCTCCTACTAAATGTAGAGTCACAGTTTGATGTTTTTTTCACACAAAGACTTTTATAAATACTTTGTTCTAAATGAAAATGATGCCAATGTGCCTATTTTGAATATCTTGTTCATAGATGTTAACCAACCCAATCACCTCATGCGAGGCAAAAAAGCGTAATTTGGGCATAAAAAGTATAATGTATATATTAATACCAGAATTATAATTTACAGCAGGTATGAATAAGATGCATTGTTACGACTAAATTTTGCAGCTGGTCAAAGTTCTTGTCACAAATAGCAAAATCCATATGGATTAGTAACTGAATAGAAAAACAAAATATACTAAAAAAAAATTTGTATTTAGCGCTCACTCGAAATAGTCTACATGTGCAACTTTCGCTGAATGATCGCAATCTAGGATTCAGCAGTGGATTACATTACTATAAAGTTTATAAAGTGGTGTTCATGTGTCTTTTTTCTGATCTGACATGTTTTAAAGTTTGAAAAAATCTATCTGCTCTAACATTTTCAGTTACATAACATCCACAACTCGCACCATAAAGCATTTCACTTAACATCTGGCGTCATTATCTTTAAAAGCATCAACTGGTTCACTAACTTGCCAGTTTATCAATTAAACAAATCAGTAAGTTCAAAAACCTGTTAGTTTTTTGGGGAAATGGACTCGAATACACTTTCTAAAACTAGGAAACTACTCTTATGATATTGTATATGGAATTAAAAAGGTAATAATACAAATGACAAAAACAACTTTTATTGCATTTTATTTTTTAATGTAGGAAAAAAGCATAATCTATTTAAGTCTTGCATCAGATGTAATTTGATGCAAAAAAAGCATATGGTTGACATGTATGCTTGTTGCTCAAGAATATTAGATATGTTTTCAGTTAAAAAGAAGAAAATCTTTCTTAAATTTTAAAAAAATTCTTTTTGGACAACATATCTCTAGTTTTGCACTTTTAATGTAGCTAATAAAACTGCAAAATCTTAAAAGTGTTGATCTGAAATGATTTCAGATGTCGAAAAAAATAGAAAGGGAAGAGGGGCTGGATCTTGATTCCCCTCTTGCTTTAAACTACCAGTACAGCAGCTTGAGAAAATGATAGTACTGAGTGGTTTACTCTTTTTTAAAATAAAGTATGTGAATTTATTGTTCCAATAATTAAAAGGCAGAATCATGCATACTGCACACTTGTAAAACGAAAGAAGCAATAGAATATCCTATGGAGTCTGAAGAATTTGAAGACAGTACACAAGCTGTCCATTGTTTAATTATCACTAGAATTGATGTAAATCTGAGGTGACCTTGTATGGCTTTCTTTACATGGCATGTTTGGGTGTTATCACGATGTTGCCTCTTTTATAATTCTTTCCTGTAAGTGAAAAAATAGCAAAGATTAAGATAAAAATATTTTAAATTAAATGGATGACATTAACAGAATCTGTCACTATTGGGTATTTAAAATATGGGTGGTTCATCAAATAATGCTGCATTGATATTCTTTTATCATTACCCATCTGTCTCATGATTATGTCTATAAAGATACTTTACATGATACATATTTCACAAGTGTATCAATGAGATTCTGGGAGGAAACCTACCCACTTTATTAATGCAGTTACCAACTTGATGCATATTAAATTAAAAATAGTTATCAGCTGATCTCCTGGTATGCATAATTATAATTCCATCGAAAATGTGTATAAACAAGCAAAAATTATACATTTTTTCCCCTAGACTCCATTTGAATCCAGATACCTTTTTTCTTCCCAATATACCCACAACAATTTATAAAATGCTGTATTTTCTAAAACATTAATACTTCCTGCACTTGTCCAAAGACAAAGATTTTACAGAAAAAAAAAATGCATACATCATTTGGAGTTTCTAAAACAAAAACATATTTAGAATTGAAACTTTTAAACTAATATTCATACAGGAGGTCAAGGATACAGAACCATTTGATTTCATGGTAAAGAGTAATCTACACAGAAACAAAAGACAAAAAAAAATAAATAAAGTAACTCCAATATTAATTGAATTTTTAAAAAAAACTCCAAATATACAATATTGCAGAGCAAATTAGGAAGTATTCTGACTACAACTATAGTTTGTTTGTTTGTTTGTTTGATTAGGATTTTTTAACATAGCTTTAACAATTTAAAGTCATATCGCTACGATGTCTGCAGTGACGCAGTTTATAATGATGTCTAGCACTGGGACATGTAGCATGATGTCCCACCGTCACATTATCCTGACACCAGGCCGACCAGTCCCAACTCTAACCTCTTAATGCTGAGCGTCAAGCGAGACAACTGTTAGTACCATTTTGTAAGTCTTTGGTATGACTCGGCCAGGGATCGAACCCAAGACCTCCCGCTTCTGTGGCGGACGCTCTAACCACTAGGTCACTGGAGCGGTTTGATTACAACTGTAGCAAATCCCTCCATGTCTATGATTTGAATGGTTCTGTTCCAGTCAACTGTCAACAACAATACATGTAACTTGAACAATACAAGTGGATTGTATTTACAGGAGTGAATTTCTTACTCTTAAATAAAATGGAATAAGATTAAAGGGGTGGATATGTGGCAATAACTAAAACTGCTGACAATTCGATAATAAACATATTTCATTATGATGTTTAAAGAAGAGCATGACTTTAAAAACAGCAAAACAGCAGTAATTTGAGTTTTTTTCTTAAAGAATGTAGCAAACATCTTGCCAAATTATTATATTAAACTTGTTTTCTCTAGCACTATACCATGAAATTGGTGAAAATATTGCAAAATTCAGGGAGCCTTACTAAATACAAATTCATTCATACTGACACATGTTATAGCATGGGTGTACGAGAAATTGAGGTTACAGTGGTGCTTATTGTGTTTTTTCTTTAGAGGCACAACTGGTTTGATTAATGTTGGAAAGACCTCATCTGAATTACAATTTCTTGCATATCTACTGACAAACAGGAATTTTAGTGATACTTAAAAAGACACAAGATTCAATGTTTTTTCTTTAGAGGCACAACTGGTTTGATTAATGTTGGAAAGACCTCATCTGAATTACAATTTCTTGCATATCTACTGACAAACAGGAATTACAGTGATACTTAAAAAGACACAAGATTCAATCTAGGCATTAGAGAGCATGTACTTTGTGCCAAGAATCTGTCAAATTTGGTTGAAATTAATTATTTTAGAAGTTGAAAATACCAACCGGTCACATAGGCATGAAAGATGCAGAATCATACCATATCTCAAATGTCCTTGTTGGCAGCATAGCTGAAAGTGCCAAACTGACAATGACCGTGAACAAAGATGCCCAAGGATCCCATTTGATTTTGAAAACTTTGCTATCATCTGTTTTTGAAATTTGTCAAACCCTGCTAAAACAACAATAACCTACCTTTAAAAATGTTAGGGTATTGGTGGCTTGAAGTCCCACACTTCTGAGCAAAACAATGGGGGTCAAGTTAGTATTGT
Organism: Unio pictorum; assembly: GCA_030141615.1. NCBI lineage: Eukaryota > Metazoa > Mollusca > Bivalvia > Unionida > Unionidae > Unio > Unio pictorum. Next base: position 8,463,646 of record JARLTB010000227.1, read on the forward strand.
AAAGTCTCTGAAGAAACTCTATTGTTGCTATCACAGGTAAAACTTTGCGCTGACGCTGGGTTTCATAGTCCACCAGATATGATAGACTACCTGAAAAGTTCAAGAAAATTTGATCCAGATAAAACGTATTTCATTTGATGATTAAACAATGTAAAAATGAAAATAAAACTTCATTTATTACAGGCAACATTTCTGTTCCTTCCATGCAGCTATCCTAATACTAGTACAGTGCACTTGCAGTAATGTTTATGATTATAGGAAACATGTCATCTTTTAATTTCACTCACTTTGCCTATACACCACTTCACATCAACGGTTCTCTTGTATGCATAGCAATGGACACCTAATCAGATAGACAGCCTGAAAAAAGTGAAAGAATTTGCCAGCCGATTTTATCTATAACTTTATCTGAATTTCAGTGGCAAACTGAATAGAAAATTTTGATATTTTTTCCATTTCCTGAAAAGCAAATTATTTTGTAAATTACTTTTCTGTAAATACTCACCTAGTCAAATTATACCTTAGAAACTCTGCTACCTCTCAGACTGTCTGTCTTGTCTATATACCACATGAAAAAAGAAAAGAAACTCTTCCTGACCCTTCCCATTACCTCCTCTTACCACTGCTTGGTGCCTACAGCAGTTGACTTACCATATATAATTGCATATAAGATTGTTCGCTTATAAGCAAACTGCCAAACTGAATGGGTACAACCACTAAAAAGTGCATGATCCACGTATAAGCCAGCCCACAACTTTGAGACATTTCAAGATGCATGAGGTAAGTTGTAAAAGCATTTATTTAGGCAAATGTATATTAACAAAAATTAAATGTATATTTATCTCGAGGTTAGCATGCATGATTATTTTTAAAAAATGGTATAAACTTGTTTGAAAAGTTATATAATTTTTTTTTTATTGTTTCTGCCTAATTTAAATTTGTCTAATTTGATTAAACAATGACAAGAATTCAGCAATCGCGAGTTGCTGTAACACTACCTCTCCATATTGACTTGATTATTGTTTGTTTATGCATTATTGCATTGAACATTTTATATCAGTGCACCAGTAATTACGTTTTTACTTTGCCTTGAAATTGTAGTTACCTTGCTCATTAAAATGTAATCCCAGTGTGACAACACAATGAACAACAGTACAGTACAATTCAACACTTGCAATTAGGCTAATGATTAAGCCTAAAGACCACATGCTGATATTCTAGAGCCTACTGATAATAATTGGATTAATAATGAAGCCTAAAGTTTCTAACTACACTGTTAATATAACAGGCAGGGAATTTTGAGTGGAATGCTAACACCTGTTGAAGATATTTATCATAGCCAGCAAACAACACACCTTCAACAAACCAGAAAATATGTATTGACTTGGGGAAATTATGTAAAGTTTATACAGAAAGCAAGTGCACTCCTAAAACTTTTATGATAATTCAGTCAATAAATGAATACTTTTAGTAAATAATAAAACATGATGAGTTCTTTTATAAAAAAAATTATTGCTTTGTTTTTTTTCTAATCGGAAACTTTTCCAAAACTTAGATTTGGCCTGAATATGAATAGCAACATTCCATCTGGCCAGTGCTTAAACAAATATGTGTGTGTGTGTATGATTTAGATTTTCAATGCTGCTTAAACAATATTTCAGTTATATCGCTCCAATGTCTGCAGTGTGGCAGTTTATAGTGACGTTTATCATTGTGGCTTCAAACCACAGATTGTAGCATCATGTCCCACCCAGTCACATTATCCTGACACAAGGCCAACCAGCCCTAACACTAACTTCTTAATGCTGAGCGCCTAGCTAGGCAGAAACATAAATATAATTATATTTGTAATATTATGATAGATCAAACCACTTAATAAAAATAAGAAAATAGACTGTTAATATCATTTAAAAATATTCCATGGGAATCTTTCTAATTCATTACTGACAGAAACTACCAACATACTGGAACTGTGAATAAGTACAATGGTAAAAGTAAAATTGGAAAAAATACCCTGGTAAACAAGAATACAGTGCACCTCATCATTATCCATGTGGACTTGCACCCACTGTACTACCTAGATAAGTGCGAAAGGAGATAGTGTCAAAACAACCCCATGCCATCTCTAGCGGTTTGTGATGGATGTACTTTCTTCACAAACCTTTGTTCCTCCTGCTGGATGTAAATGTTGCAGTCAGCCTCTTTAGCATCATCATATAAGGGAGATGCCGTCATGAATCCCTGACTATATCCAAGTCAATCCAAGCATGCCAAAATGAAGGCATCTAGTCTCAACAGGGAGGTTATGGGCAGGCTACCAGAGTTACAAGCCAAAGATCAATGAAGCATGGGGAAGGAGAAATGTTTCCTATCCCCTTTACTGAACTGCCACAGGAACAAGTACCAATGAGCATACAGTATACTACCATAAAAATGATGTTGATTCAGTGAAGACAACTGGAGTTAGACATCATTTCACCAATTTGAAATCATTAAGGTTTTAGCTATAACATCATGCAAACAGCTTTAAATCTCTTGACAACGATGCTCAAGAACTCCATGAATGATCATTGTCCAAATTTTCAGCAAAGAGAAAAATCGGCAGTAATGCAAGATTAATCATCAAAGAAATTGGCACCATATTCCACACTGACCTGGAAGTGGAACAGAAAACAACTTTTATCCACCTTATTATCAGTGATGTCATGTTCACAGTCACCTTGTTTTTTTCTAAGCTTGGCAATCTGGGTCCATTGTTCTTGAATAATGCTTTCAATGTCCATGTGCGACTTTTCACACCCAACAACGCTGGGTTTTTATACCTTTACGAAGAGAACCCACTATAGCCACTGTGTCTAACAACTACACATGGCTTCTAACCAATTCTTTGTTCTCCTGACATACACAATCACAGGCAGGACACCATGACAGAAACTATAATATATATCTAATATATATTTCTAATTTTATCTCAAAAATGGTGTTTAGTGCCTGGAATTTTCAATAAACATCATGATATTCACAACTTTTAATAAGAAGTCATTTATTTTCTTAAATTTTCTTTACCAAATACAAATTCTAAGTACTCTGTAAATAGCAAAATTCAACAAAAATTTGATTCATGAAAATGTCAGTAATGTCTGCTGGTGGCATCACTTTAAGAAATAAATACCAATTAAATACATTTCGGCACATGAAATTCTCATTTTAGATTTATCTTTAACTTTTGTTTCAGTGTAATCATCATAAATGTGACATGTCCTCTTGTATTCGAATGTGAAAAGTGCCAATCTACTTCTCAGAAACCTGATTAAGGTGCCAGGTGTGTTTTGATATGCAATTTGCATACACGTTTGTTGTATTGTTACAATCAATGCAAATTTGACCTTCTTTGTATTATCATATTAATTACATCTTTTGCATCAACTCAAATAAAGGGGGTGGAATAAAAACATTCAAGAGGTATGCAAATCCTACCCACATATGAACTAGCTAGCAGTCATGGTACTGTGTCAGGTAAACTCATTTCAACTGACCAATTAAATTAAACTGACCAATTAAATTAAACTGACCAATTAAACACTGCTATAAACAGTATTATGCACATAACATAATTAAGGTATTTAACATTAATCAAAGCTTTATCATACTTATTCAAAAGTGTGATCCAGGACTGTAAAGCAAGCAAATGAAAACAGTGCTTGGTGAATGAGAAGCTTTGCTTCATATATGAGACGTGAGTTCCAATTCTTGTAGTAACTTAAAATTTCTGAATAGACATTAAGAGGTTTGCTCATAGAAGATCAGAAATTTCACTATCACTTGAAATGAAATTATGGCATCAATACTTTAGTAATATAATAAAAAAAATTAAAAAATTGAGTTTCAAAGATGATAGTTTTTGTTTCATGATATAAAGGTCCCTTGATTTTGAAAGAAAAAAATCTTTTTTGTTGTGAATTAACAAGCAGCAAAGAGGGTGGACAGACCGAAACTATTTCAAGCAAACCGAAACTATTTCAAACAAAATCCTACAGGATTTCAAACTGAGACCAATTCAGGCAGACAAAAAAAAAAGAGAAATGGTTTCGGTTTGCCACGCTATTGAGACTCTGTCTCCAGACAGACCCAACGCTGATTGCGTTTTGGAGACGAATTGTTATGGTAAAAATCTTTAGGATTTCATAAACAGACTAATTTGTAAAACCTCACCTCGTAAGTCAATTAGATTATTGGACTGGTCAGTGAGTTTGAAATTAATTCTCATTAATGAATCATTATGACATCGCATATAGACTGGATTAGTTGGATCCTCAATTATTAGAAATCCTGAAGGTGCTGTTGGTGCAAATGAAAATAAAATATATCCTTGTTGGGCTTGATTTGATCTTTCGAGATTTATTTGGTAACTTCCTTCGATAGCATCACATACTAAATTCACTACAATCACCGAGGATATATTAACGTTTTGTGGAGCGATATGCCAACCACTCCCGTCTGGGTCGTTATTATGTTTGAGGATAGTTGTTTGTTGTGGCATTTTCTTCCATGCAGCGAGTATTCGTGGAAAGTATTCATCGAGATCGTTTTTTTTAATTTTTTTAATTGATCTACATTATACCCGGGGAGTTTAAATGCTGAAATATTCTCTACGCGTATATTATATGTTTTTGCAAATTCTGTTCTTGATTTAGGATTTACAGCATTTAAGACCGTTCGAATAATCCATAAATTAAATACTTCCATGTCAGCGATAATTTGATTACATATTTCTATGTATTTGATGATCTCATCTCGCGGGGATTCTTTGTAAAGTTTTTCACGCAATATATTTCTATATTTTTCAAATTCATTATTTATTTTTATAAAGTGCTCATTAATTTTACTTTGAATTGGTTGAAACCATCCACCGCTTGGTTCTTCTATCTGCCCACTAAAGAAATCTAAAACTCCAAAATTTGTATCGTATGATATCATTGCATCATGATATGATTTCTCATCAGAATTATAGTCGGATTTTTGTGGTTCTGGTGGTATTTGATAAGATGTCCGAGGTGGGGTTTCAGGCCATCCTAGCATGGTTCTTATCGAACTCTGATAGATATCTACGACATACCCGGGTGAGTTTATTTCAATCGCGGATGATAGTGTTGGTTCATGAACTGTTATAGCGATTTTTGATTCTTTTCCAGTAATGGATTTTATTCTGCGCTGTAATTCATTATTGATTTTTTTGATTTGGTAGGACCCAGATGGTAAGGAAACAACGTTCCAGTCAGGAGTACCATCAGGTTTATTTGGTTGTTGACCACCGAATGGTACTGATCTGATATTAGGCCAACTGTGATACACTCGTACCGGTAATTTTGCTAGTGCTATCTCCTTAACGGGAATCGCAGTAGGGAAATTCACACTGAATTCAGGATTGGTTGAGGTTATTGAGATCATGCTGGTTTTCACCGGGGTTGTGTTTTCCGCTATTCGTTAAAGTAGTTCTTGCGATGTTGCCATTGTTATTATATTCGTATTGTTTTTCTAATTTTGACATCGCGGAATCATAAACACGTACCATCGTTGAAAACTCACTATCTGATATTGGGGAGGACGATATCATCAAGGATAATTGCAAGTACATGGTTGACACAATATCGAACTTAACTACATAATCCTGCAGTTTGCGCTGGCTGCATGATGATATTTTTTTTTGTTATTATTGAAAATATTCCAGAGATTGTTGTCGCCGCGGATATACAAATTGGAACAGCTTTCGGGGCAATCATTGTCACCGAATAGAGTATAATACTAGCTCCGGTGATTACACCTGATACTGAGTACACGGTAATGTCAACTACGGTAATTCTTCATCGGTATTTTTTTATTTTTGTTTGGTACTCCTCAGTGAGTGTTTTGAGTTAAGTTTGAAATTCTCTGACCTGATCACTGCTGTGATGTTGCCAATGATGACATTTTATTTATTACAACAGATTTCAAATTGCTAGCAATAAAAACGCTGGCATTTTTAATTAAGTTGTTTACTTAAATCTGCTACGAATTCCACATACCATGTTATTGAAACCCTAGCCAAATTATTATCGGTGGATATTATTGTGAATTGTTCAATTGTTCCTTTGTCGATAATCGTTGATATCATATTGTTGACCCCAGATGAACTCGTTGATGAAATATTAGTGTTAATCGATAAATACCTTTGACGGTTGCGGTGATATTTAATATGTTAATTTGTGGTGTCCACGTAAATGATCCATGTTGAATCATGTATACTACGTTGTTGGTTTTCTCATGAAGAATCTTTGTTTTTTCAAGTGTTTCTATCATCCTCGGTAAATCATCTTTGATTACATCGTTGATCTTTTTGATCTCTTCGATGGATTTTTTTACATCTATGAGTTTTTTGTCGAGTTTATCTAAAGATGTTCCAAAGAATTTCTCAATAAGATTTTTATGAAAAACTGAAAACTTCTCAACATGATCTTCATACCTAGATTGTAGTGTTGCTAATTCTAACATAGCGGTTTTAATCTTGGTGTGGTCACTGGTGGATTTCCAAAGAAATCCAACATAGGTTTGTCAATATTGTCAAATATACTTCTTTGTAATTCAGAAAACCGATTAAATTTAGTTATGTGGTCGTCATATTCATCGCGTAGTTTTTTTAAATAATTCTATCATTGATGAATAATTATCACCGAGCGCTGTTAATTTATCTGTGAGCGTCGAAACAAGTACACCTAGTTTGAGTTTACCCTCCTTCGAAAACAACGCGATAGTATCTTCTACTGCATCGCGTCGTTCTGTCAAAATATCATCCAGGGAAACATTACTCGTTTTCAATTTACCCTGACGATCTTGAAATACAATTATTTCATTGGGATCAACACTTGCGAGGTTTAACATCTCGGATATTTCATCTTCGATTATTTTTTTTACATCACCGGTTGCAGATATTTCCGTGGTGGGTTTTTTCAGGCTTGATAAAGATCTCCCCCAAATATCAATCATGTTATTTTATATAATTTCTCTCTAAAAAGCAATTACTCGTATATTCGTGTACGGTTTTATGGGGTGGTTTTCCCGATGATGAAATAGCGTTGAGGACATTTAATACTTCTATGCCGCATATTGGTGGGTCATTCATTTTCTGTGTTGGTAGCGTGGAATACCAAATAGGAATTTTTAAGCGGTTTATATAACGCATAAATTCTTTAGGCGGTTCTAATCGATATGAATCGAAATAAACAACTGCACGCGGATCAATCATGTATGCAATCCAGTGAGTTCCAGGTCCGGTGCTGTTATCGAGATTAATGATACCTGTTTCAGTGTTGTTTGGTTGTTGTGGTAATTGATCTTGCATAAAAACACCTCTAAAGTTTTTTATCGCTAGTTTTTTAGCAGCATCAAGTAAATCAAAATTTGACATCGGTGACAATGTCTGTGACGTTGTTAGTAAACTGTTCCTAGTCTCAGGCCCTTGCCGCTGTACCATGAATATGGAGTTCCTGGTAGTCTTAGACCCTTTCCTGATCATTTCTTTTTTTTTGTACCCTTTTCCAGTTGCTTTCTTTAGTGCCATCCCTGCCACTGTACCAATGGCTCCTAGCACGGTAGCTTTTGCTACCGCTGGGGCCACGGCCGCAATCAAGACTGGTAACGCAGCAATTTTTTAATTTGGCCTGGAGTTAACGTAACACTAACATGACTATATGACATTTTATTTAATAACAGCTTGATCTAATTGTGTACAACATATTTTCTACTGGTGCATCAACTACTCTCATTCGTCCACCAACACCTTTGAGTAGCATTGATTTGTCGCTGAGAATAACAGCAACTGCTCTGTAATTAGGGATAAGTGGAGCTGGAGCAACCGGAAGAGTTACACAAGCTCAGAAATGTATGTCAACGACGGATTGTCTGGTTAAGTCAAGATGTTCCAATGAAAAGTAGTAGATGGGATATAGGTTTTAAAATCCCACGGTAATATTTGCAGACCAGTATCCACATTATTATCGCGCCCCATAAATGTCAGCAACTGATGATACACGCGTGCTATTTGGTTTTGTCCATAATTAAATAAAATATCCTTGGATGGTTCCTGCTGGACATTTATCCTCAATGAGACTTCATTAACACTCAATTGGTCAAATATCATATGGCTGTGTGTTTGTGAACCCACTAGCGTTTTATCCTGTAATGCAATAAATATATGCCGTGGCGCTGAAACCCCTTGTTTTGATGCCAGGTGCCATGTAAATATACCATTAACAGAAGTATCAAAAGTATCCGTGGTCATTGTTAGCCATGATAGCAATGATTTTTCTCAATGATCCATAAATGATAGTAATCTTTCTTCTGCGGTGATTGATGGAGTCATTACTGGCATCCATAATGAGAGTTTTGTTATATTTACTTTACCATTGTCAACCTCTGGATGTGCAGGATCTGCTGGAATCCTCCAGATTGCATCATTATCATCACCTTTTTGCACTACGACTACTGTATGCTTCGCTCCATAGATAACTTTTCTAACATTTCTGCAGAATCCAAATATATGAATTACACAAGTTCAAGAAACTAATCAGATTACAAGCAGATAGAATCCAATGTGAAATAGCGCGTGAAATAATTTCAGAAACCATATGAAATTATGTTTGGGAAGTGTGGACACCAAACAATTTGATAGTGGCAAGTAGAAAGACAGTCAGAGACATACTTCAGATGAAGTTAATTAACACGCATAAAGAAAAATTTGCAACACTTCCAGTGCCATTGTGTTATAGACCCAAGGATACACGAAGACAACATATCGAAGTTGATATTCCAGGACAAAGTGAGAAGCCGATTCTTGTATTAAATGATGTTGTGTTGGTTGATATCAATGTCGTGGAAGATGCATTGCGTGCTGATAAATCCCCATGGAAGCTAGGATATGCAGCGACGATACATTCTTCGCAGGGGTTGACTATATCCGATACAATTGTTTGGATCATAGATAATCACATCGAGTGGTCAAATTTAGTTTATCTTGCAGTGTCCAGAGTACAAAGAATAAATCAACTTCGAAGAGTTGTTTTAGATTATAATGACACCAGCAACAATGATATTGTCAGTGATGACATAATCAGAAAAAAACTCTGGTTATAAACAGCAGGATAAAAAAAGTAACAGAAAATTTGACATTGATGCTGCATTTATAATTACACTAAAACAACAACAGAATAATCACTGCACGAGTTGTAATCGTATAATGTGTTGGTGTTGGTCGGATAAAGACCCCAGCGAATTTACCGTAGACAGAAAAATTAGCAGTGTTGGTCATTCCAGAGATGTGATGCTGACTTGTCTTGAGTGCAACAGACGCAGAGGTGCTAGTTAAGACTATGCGGTAGTAATTGAGTATCCTCGGGTTTCACTTGTAGTTGTTCACGAGTAAATCCTCGCTGAGGAGCAGTTGAATCCTATCTATAGACTGGCGGTCTACCCGTGGATCGTGTTATGCTAGATATTTTATGTGTAGTGACACTCCAAATAGGATCAGTAGCTCTTTAATTAATCACCTTCGAGCTCTCCTGGTTCATATAAATACCTAACAATGACATTACCGAGAATTGGTTGTTTTGAAAAATCTTTTTGCAGTTGTACGGGTATAGACTTCTTTTTAATGGCGTTGTTAGGTTTCATATTAATCGTTCTAGTAATCTCATTATTCAGCGCGGTAATTACACCTGGTAATCTCTTGACCCATTCACGAGATCGTTTATTCTGAATAAATTCCTTCGCGTATTGATATCCAAATAACCGCTCTGCAAGTGTGCGATTAAATCGTTCAACAATTGCCTGATCGCGATGTAGTGCAGTATGCCCTCGTCGTAACGCGGTATTATCAAGCTCTCCTGGTTCATATAAATATCTAACAGTGACATTGCTGAGTATTGGTTGTTTTGAAAAATCAGTTTGAGGTTTTTGTATGGGTATATACTTTTTTTTTAATCGCGTTGTTAGGTTTCATGTTGATTGTTTGAGTAATCTCATATTTTAGCACGGTAATCATGCCTGGTAATCTCTTGACCCATTCACGGGATTGTTTATCCTGAATAAATTCCTTCATGTATTGATATCCAAATAACCGCTCAGCAAGTGTCAAATGCAGAAGCCACATCAGTTGATGATTTTGTCTTTAGAGGTTCTGCTTGTTTGTATCGACTAGCAACATCAACTACGGTTAGCGCATACTTGTAAACACCATCATGCGGCGGAAATAATATATCAGTTTGATGAATCTCATCAACAACGCTGACATCAAAATGCGAGAAGTTAATTTGTTTAGGCGGTGGTAGATAAATTTGCCATATCGACTGTTTGGAAAACCACTCCACTTCAGTGGTATTTTTCACCTTTGCAGCGCTAGTGAGTTTACCGATTGCTGCTTTACCCCTCGAGTATCCTCTTGGGGAATAATAATTCCATGATGTTATTAATTACCAGCACCCAACATCAATTTACTTTTCATCGCAGATTTTATCAACCATGAAGCTAATTTTTCTTTGAAGGATTTATCAGTGATAGAATTTAACGCATGAATCAATTTCACATCTGCGATATGTGTGTTGCAGATTGCTGCTTTTATAAGCAACATCATGAGCATGACACACCTTATCAATAGCGTCTATTGGGTTTTCACCGGGTTGGGGTTGGTTTTGATCATCAAGTCAGATATCGAGTCTGGTCCCATGTCCACAATAACTATACCCTGGAAGATGTTTTTCTCCCAGATATTTTGCCCATGGTGTTCCTGGTAATTTTACTAACTTGGCTGCAATATCACCTCCTCGTTCTTTTTTTAAATCCTTGATTTTATCAAGGGAAACAATTCTAAATTTTTTGGCACCACATTGTACACACTTACCTACAAGTGCTGATCTGTTATTTTTATTTGTAATCGTCGTCAAGTCATTTGTGCTAGTATGCTTCTTACATTTCATACAATATAGATCCATAATTTATTTATAATAACATGAATGTAATTGATTTTTCGGCAACAAAAACAAGCCTGTTAAACATCATGCAGCGCTACCGAATTCTATTTGCATGATTATAATCAGACCATCTAGAAGTGGCAAGACAAAACTGCTACTTAATTTGATAATGAGATGGATGAAATTGGATAAACTGTATTTAGTAGCCCCGAGTGTAGACGATCAGCGATGTTACAAGGTGTTAAAGGATTTAATGAGAAAGCAAAATCTGAAATTGATGAGGATATTATTGAGTTTATAACAGATATCGAAGAAGCACCGAGTACTGATGATATTAATGGAAGTATTAACAATTTAGTCGTATATGATGTCATGCTAGACAATCAAAAGAATCCCGTTTATTGGATATTTTCCAGAGGTAGGCATAAAAATACCGATGTGATATATGTCACTCAACGATACACTCAAATACCAAAAGTGATCAGAGATAACTGCAATATTCTTGCTGTATTTAATGGAGTAGACACACATACGCAACGAAATATTCACCAGACTTGGTGCAGTGGAGATATGGATTATAATCTCTTTATAAATTTTTTTAGTCATGCTCAGTCAATCCCACATGGATTTGTAACGATAAATTTGCACGACCGGAGATCAAGATATCGTATCGGACTTGATCAAATATTCGGTTGAAATCCTAAAAGGATTTTCAATTTGTCTCTAAAACGCAATCAGCGTTGGGTCTGTCTGGAGAGAGAGTCTCAATAGCGTGAAAAACCGAAACCATTTTTCTTTTTTCTTTGTCTGCCTGAATTGGTTCGTTTTAAAACCCTTTAGGATTTTGTTTGAAATAGCTTTGGTCTGTCCACCCTGTTTGCTGCTTAACAAGTGATTACAACCACATTCATATGAAAAATGCAGTGTTGTATACAATGTCTTGAAAGGTACACAGTGATGTGTGTTAAAACCTTTTGGACATATGATTTTAACAACCTTTCAGAAGTTGATTATCTAGAAAATAAAGGTAATTTATAAAGGAAAACTTCATCAGATAATGCTTTTTAAAGACAATTATTCCCAGCATGAACCCCACCCATCTTCATTGTCAACGTCCAGCCAGGATGGAATCCCCTTCTCAATTTTTCCATGGTCTCTTAGTAACTGGCACTATCGCTTATACAGCAGTTGGTTTTGATCCCTTCTATGTGCAAATTATTAGGAGAGAGGTGTACCATAACACTCAATACTATACTGAATTTATCAATTGATGGTCAATAATCCACAAGTTTTACTTAGATTCTGTCCCACAAATGAGATACAATGTGTCATAGAAAATGAATGCTACAACTGAGTAAGCAGCTGGAGTCACCTGGCAGTGTTAAGGGGAGGTAATAGGAAGTGTTGGAAAGTTTCCTCCCTTTATGTGGTATAAAGATGGGATAGATCAAACGTTCTACTCTTTCCACAATTACTTAATTCAAGAGGCAGCAGAGCTTCTTCTTTATATTCATGCAATCACAATGTATTCAGAGGAAAAATAAAGATTTTTTAAAAACTGGACCTAGCGTTGTTGTCATTTTTCACAATCATATGGTAACTTCTCTTAAAAACCTCTCTAAAACTGCCACTAAACTGTTCCATTGTCTGGGTGCAAGTTACAGAGAGGTTGCAATGCACTTGGCACCTTTCTTAGACAGGTTCATCTCACTTTTGAAGGGAAGAAAAACTTTCTGGATGATAGATAGTCTTCCCATATGATAAATACTATATATTACATTTTGTCTCATTTTAAGAGAAATTTTTGACAATAATCTATATAATTCATATCTTAAACAAGTCTTTCCAATCATTGTTCTCTTAATTGATACTGGAATTTGCATTCCAAAAAAATCATCTTACCAAGGTCACTCCCATCAAAAACGGCCTTTGTCAGAACATCCCTCAGACAAGTGACGTCTCCAAATCCCAAGTTAACTCCCTGTCCTGCCAACGGATGAAATCTGTGAGCAGCATCTCTGTAACATAATTTGTTTTTGGTGATGTCATTTCTCAAAAACAAAAGTATAAATATACAGATTTTGCAGCAACACCTGAAACAACATCAAACAGTTAATATTGTTCATGTTATAAATGCCAATGCCTATTGCTCAAAGTGTTAAGCTTGATAGTTTAGAACATGAGTATCAAACATACTAGCCACATGCGACCTGCTGAGCCATATCCTGTGGCCAGCAAAATGACTGGTGTCACAGGGTGTCATGAGAGATTACAAAGGTGATGTGGCTTTTGGGCCACTGAAAATGCACTCATGTGGCCCTCAGGGTAGTTTGAGTTTGTTCCCTGGTTTAGAACATACATGCTTTACTGAGTACTTAAAATACCTAAAAGTCTAGTAAACTCAATCTGTTTTCTACTTATAAGGTCCAGAAGTCTTATTTTATATAGTAGTTTCCATGGCAATATAAAATACTGAATCTTGAAAATTCTAAGCATCAAATGGCACCTATATGCAATTTGCATAACTGGTGCACCAAACTTAGTTGAAATGGTTAATTTATCAGCAAAATGACAAAATTCAGAATGAATGCAAACAAATTCAGAATGAAAGCAAATAAATGCAGAATGAATGCAAACATATGCAGATTGGGCACCAACAAATTTGATAATGCACAATTAAGAAAAGAGAACACAAATGCCAAATACATGTACAGAACAAAAAATAATAAACAAAAACAGAACAAAAAAAAAACACATTTTATAAATGGATCTTTTGTCAGATATTCTCAAGCTGCCAATAAATTTCCATGGTGTAAAGCCATTCTGTCATAATCAAGGATCAAATAAATTTACAGACAAGTTTCTGTCCATTATAAACTATATCTTTGTTCTTGTCAAAGCAGACAACCAACCCCAAGCCCACAAAAAATCCACAACCATTGATCTGATAACATCATCATTGGTGGTTGTAACTGTACAATCTTTACTGGAACAAAACATAATAACAAAATCATATAAGACCACTGTTGGCATCTACTCTACATCTATTTTTTTTTTGTTACTGCAGTTACAGTTACTTCATTTCAACATGGTTTATGCACATGCTATTCACTTTAATAATACAATAAACTTTATATGAAAGTTAGTGTTCTCTCCCGATACCAATCCAGGCAATAGAAATAAACCTGATTTCAATAAATGCATTTCCATTTACTTCATTCCATACAAGCAAAAACATAGCTAATCAATGGACAGAAGCAATCAACACAAAATCTGGATGCATTTCTGTAACCATAGCAACAAGAGGTGCAAGTGGGCCTCATGTTGTTCACCTGGCTAACATCTGCCTAATAATCAAAATGCAATCGATTCTATTAATACTGTTGACTGCATAAGTTATGAAAACAATTGCATCATGATTTTGTTTTATGTTTGTATCTTAGATCGCACATCAGCATCATTTATCCAATACTGACATTCTCCTTTCATGTGAAGAAACTAATTAAAAATCCAACACACACACACACACACACACACACACACACACACACACACACACACACACACACACACACCCACCCACCCCCCACACACACACACACTAACTGGGCAAAGAAGTCTGTTTAAATCATCCCCATCACAGGCGAGACATGGGACTTCAAATGGGGATGAAAATAATGATGGAAGTTGTTTTTTGCAAGTAATTACTTGACAACACAATTTCAATTGACTTGTTGTTCCCATACAGTTACGATACAGATTTTCAGCAACAACCATCAGGAGGATTTGAACCTTTCTCTATGGATTTAGTACGGAAAATCGTGATGAAGAGTGCACCAAAGTCATGTGAACTTGATCCAATTCCAACATCACTGCTGTTTGAGTGCTTAGAATCAATATTGTCTTCACTAACTGATGTTATTACTATCTCTTTCTCATCCAGGGAATTCCCATCATCATTTTTCAAACTGCCATCGTAAAGCCTCTGCTGAAGAAACCAATACTTGACCATAACGATTTAAAGAACTACTACCCAGTTTCTAATCTCCTGTTCATATAAAAAAAATCTTAGAAAAAGATGTTCTAATCCAACTTGTATCTCATTTGAATTCAAACAGTCTTTTTAGCAATGTACAGTCTGCATATCGCCCTTGCCACAGTAATGAAACTACTCTTCTAAAAGTATTTAATGACATGCTCTCTGCTGTGGATAGCAGAAAGATTACAGTTCTCACCCTCCTTGATTTGTCTGCAGCATCTGACACAATAGACCATGATATATTACTTCACCATCTACAGCATGTATTTGGCATTCACAATACAGCCTTACTGTGGTTCAAGTCCTACTTAGTCAACAGGACACAAATTGTATCTGCAAATGGAATACACTCCAGCCCAGTTGATTTATGTTGTGGTGTTCCATAGGGGTCTGTTCTTGTAAATGTTCTCTTCATTCTATACACTCAGCCGCTCTTAATTGTCATAGATCATCATCCAGTGTCTCACCAATTCTACGCTGGTAACAACCAAATATACAAGTCTAGCCACCCAACTGAAGTTGATGCTAACATCCAAGGAGTAGAGAGCTGCATTTCTGATGTGAAATCATGGATGACATGTAACAAGCTGCAGATAAATTATGATAAAACTGAGGCTATTCTGATCACAACACAAAGACTTTTCATTCACATCCTTTACCTCAAACATCAAATACGAGCAACACCAACATTAAATTCACACAGTCCGTTTGAATCCTAGGAGTTACTCTAGACAGTACTCTCACAGTGCACCAACATACAATGTCATGAACTTATGCAAGACTGTATATCTTCATTAGTACTTTCAAGACTGGATAATTGTAACTCAATTTTGGCTTGTTCATCTCAATATCTACTCCAGAAACTTCAAAACGTTCAAAACACAGATTCTTGGATCATGTTAAAATTACCACGATCAGAGCACACCTCACCACTGTTCTGTACCCTACACTGGCTATCCATTCGATCCAGAATCAAACACAAAATTTGTTTTCTGTGCTATGTTTCACTGTCGGACTCCAGTCCAACCAGTGTATCCCCTAGGAGTGTAAGACTGAGGGTCAAAAAAAACCTTTGGTATCAGAACTGGGGGTCAAAAAAAACCTTTGGTGTCAGAACTGGGGGTCAAAAAAACCCTTTGGTGTCAGAACTGGGGGTCAAATGAAAAATGTGGGGGTCAAAATAATGGTGACAAATTTTCATCTCACCCCTAATTTTTTTTACCTGAACATATGAAATTACGTGTATTGCATGATCACTATATCTCGTACTAAAATTAAAAATCAACAAACAAGCTCAATAATCAAACAATAATTTTAATGCTTCTTAAACGAAATTTATACTCTCACCATTTTTTTATTTTATTTCTTCCTATTACAGATTTCTTGAAATTTGATGCACGATTTTTTTGCAAACTCTTGCTTGTCAAAGTCAGAACGTTTGGCTTCATATTTAACAAGCATTTTCTCATGAAGAGACCTCAATGAAAGATTGTTTCTTTTGAGTGACTGTATATCATTTTGGACAGAGAACCCTCTCTCACAAGGCACAGATGTAAGTGGGATGGCCAGACTAATAGCAGCAAGCTGAGCAAAGTTAGGGAAAATATCCCCTCCTTGAAGAAATAGTTTGCTGATTTCAGCCAGCCCCTTCTCTTTATGTCTTGAAATGTAGCGTTTGAAGCAAAGGAAAGATGCCTTGGTTTCCTCAGGGTCAATCGGAGGATTTTCCCCTGTTCCAAAGTGTTCAATGAGCCTCTCCAAGGACTCGGAATCATGGGTTCTTATTTCTTCAGTGCATTGAGGTAACTTTCTAGGATCGAGTACTGTAGAGAGGTCTTTCAAAATCTGCATATCACATGGGGAGAATCTTTTTCTCATCTCTGATTCAACACATGCTACAAATTCTTTTCCGAGATTTCTGACAGACTCTTTACTATGCTGATGATATTCTTTGGGCTGTACACCTTGGTATTTTCCTGACATGTCAAGTTGACCATTTAGTTCAGTCACACGTGGTGTGTATCCATCTACATTGCTGACATGATCTTTCAGTGTTTCCAAAGTGGCATCAAGCATATGTTCAACCTGATCAATGTCAATGACCTCCTTTTGAAATACTTTGCTGCATCTGGTTACCTCTTGCAGGACATCAAGCAGTAACATTGTTGATGCTAGAAACTTGTATGTATGTACCTCAGCTAGGATGCCTTTTGCTTTTACAGCATTTGCAGAGTCATTCTGAGCTGCTTCTTTTTACCTGAACATATGAAATTACGTGTATTGCATGATCACTATATCTCGTACTAAAATTAAAAATCAACAAACAAGCTCAATAATCAAACAATAATTTTAATGCTTCTTAAACGAAATTTATACTCTCACCATTTTTTTATTTTATTTCTTCCTATTACAGATTTCTTGAAATTTGATGCACAATTTTTTGCAAACTCTTGCTTGTCAAAGTCAGAACGTTTGGCTTCCTATTTAACAAGCATTTTTCTCATCTCTGATTCAACACATGCTACAAATTCTTTTCCGAGATTTCTGACAGACTCTTTACTATGCTGATGATATTCTTTGGGCTGTACACCTTGGTATTTTCCTGACATGTCAAGTTGACCATTTAGTTCAGTCACACGTGGTGTGTATCCATCTACATTGCTGACATGATCTTTCAGTGTTTGCTCAAGTGCAAGAACTAAACATCCCCAACAGCTCTCAATTGCTTGCACAGCATCATGGTGAGACAGCCATCTCACCTGGGTAGGTTTTTTGAACCTTTTTGCTTTCTTTCCCATGATCTGGTACATGTCTCTTATCCTCTGATATCTACAAGCTGAATGTGAAAAGAAGTTGTAGATTGTGACCAAAACAGACTGGTACTTTTTCATGTATGCTATGCTTGCTGCAGCCCAGTATGCTACCAAGGCTAATCTATGAGCAATACACCAGACACTCACAATTCTTTTATTCTTCTCTTTCAGCCACACACCAACTCCAGATTTTGAACCCACATGATATTTGCCCCATCTGTGCCCAAACTAATAACCTTCTTAATATCAATCTCGTAGTCCTGAAGAATATCCATTAAGGCATTTGTGATTGTTTCAGCTTTTCCATCTTGCACCTTCACATTAGCTAAATATTCAGTGTTTGCCTTTCCACCAAGAACAGTTCGACAAAATATAACCAATTTTTTTTGCACAGCAATATCCAAAGACTCATCCAGAAGAATGCCCAGGTAAGGTGAAATATGGACCCTTTGTTTAACCCTTTCCTTGCAAACTAAAGAGGCTGCTGCCTGCATCTCAGACACAATCCCATGCCTCTTGTGTGTCAGGGTCTCATTCTGCAGGGCTGAGCAACCATTGTCCCTCTAAAAAAATAAAAAAGTAATAAAAACTTGCATCACATCCTGTCACAGAGCACAAGTTAGCTGGTACGAGTTTACTAAGTAATTAGTTTACTAAATATTGCAGAACCAATGTTATTCCTTTCATTCAGAATCGGTGTTATAGTTCTTTAACTGAAAATTCAATTTTAAAAAAAGTAAACTGGAGTGGACTGACCAATGACCGTTTCATTTCATAATTTAATTGGATCTCAAGTAATACGACATGAGACACATACACAGACACATGCAAGCAGAGAAAGAGAGAGAGAGGGATATATTTTACCTGAAGTTCGATTAAACCAGGAAACTGTCGGTCTGGAATATTTTCTCGGCACATATGCACCGCCGTTCTCATCTGCGCCATAAGGCTAGCGTCTACCTGCTCTTGCATTTTTCTCAGCACGCTTCCAGATTTAGTTGTTGCAAAATAATCCCTTTTGCGATAATATGTTCCCCAGATTCTTCATGGTGAACAAGGGCGGATCTTTTATAGTTCTTTGACCCAGTTACAAAAGGATTCTTCACTTTGGAAGTCTTTGCACTCGCCCGAACACAAGTTCTGCATATCATTCCAGCAGATGAATTGTATTCCATCCAGGGGAATTCTTTCTTCCATTTATTGTTGAAATTACGCGCCACAGTTACTTGTATATGTTCATCATCCTTCACCTTCTTGGCTGACGATTCTTGGTACGCGTGGTTTTCCTCTGGCGGTCTTTTTCTACTTAGAAAAGTATCAATGCTCCTTTGCTTACAAGACATGCTGCTAAGCTAGAAGGAAATCGCGTAATAGTGAGATTAGGGGAAGCTATTCCATCATAATAAAGCCTACGCTAGAACCAGACTGGTATGAGCTCGCAAGATTAGGGGAAGCTACTCTGTCATAACAATGCCTACACTCGATCTCAGAAACGATGCCATCGTTCGTCCACTGCATTGGAGATTGAACACATCGCAGCGTGTACATCCTTTGCGTCAAAAATACGCATGGCAATAAAAAGTGTGCGTCAATTTTTTTAAACATGCGTATCTGACGCACAACTGTGCGTAAAGGGAAACACTGAGTCCAACATAACTATCCAGCCTCACCCATGTGTATACACCAGCAAGATACTTATGCTCCTCTTCTGACAATCATATACTCATTATTCCCACTATGACAACGAAGTCATATGGACGTTCTTTTACATACCAGGGCCCAGCAACATGGAATGAATTGCCCAATGAAATTAGACACAAAGACACAGTGATCCCTTTCAAGAGTGCTCTTAAAACTCACCTTTCTTGACTGCAAGAACAAACTTAAAGACCTAATAATGTTTCGTACCTTAAATATTTTCAGCATTTTCTCTGTTTTCCAATTTCATGGTTTTTGTTTTTTGTTTTTCTGTAGTCATATCATTATTGCTATAAAGCACTTATAGCTTCTAAAGATTAGGTGCTATAAAAAGTCCTCATTATTATTATTATTATTATTATTATTATTATTATTATTATTATTATTATTTTTATTATTATTTTTGTTTTTTGTTTTTCTGTAGTCATATCATTATTGCTATAAAGCACTTATAGCTTCTAAAGATTAGGTGCTATAAAAAGTCCTCATTATTATTATTATTATTATTATTATTATTATTATTATTATTATTATTATTATTATATAACAAGAAAACCAAAGTGTAATTCCCATTCAAGCATAAATATCCCTTCTAAGTTGATAATATATGCAGCTATCTTCTCTCAGCCAGAAAAAAATGATTTGACATCTAATATTTTAAAAAGAAGCCCCACACAGAGGTTCATAATGTCTTTTGTCATGAAAGGTTCAAGCATGTGACCCCTGTACTTAAAGTACCTAATTAAAGTAAGGACTACTGCAGCGTGAGAGAATTGGAAAGCATTTAACACATTTCCCAGTGCACCAATCACATAAGATTTTCCACTTTGCATTGTAGACCTTTGATGCAGAACACTGCAGGACCTGGACAATGCAGTCAGTAATTTTGCTTTAATATTGGGCCTGACATACATAATGCTTGAGATGAGACGAGCATGAAGGGGGTGAATCTGAGGATTGGGGTGAAGATGAGAACCTCAGTGCTGTGAGAAAAGACCAACTCTCCCACTGATTGTTGTTGCTGTTGTAGGGTTTAATGCCATTTTTCAGCACACAATAGGCTATACATGGTGGCAAGTATTAATGGTGGAGGATGAACCCAAGAAAACCCCCCAGAAAAAACCACTGACCAACGAGAAGCTACTGGCATTCTTTTTCATGTACCCATTGGCCGAATCTGAGACTAACTCTCCCATTGAAGAAATACCCTTGAATTGTCTTTCTGTATGGTAAGGTGGTCACACAGGCACAATCATCCATGCTGTGGATGTCATGATCTTGTGGAATCAACCTCAAAGGTAGGAATCTGTAAGGAAACAATTGATCCCAGTTCAAGCTGAAGGTGTCCACTGTCAAGACTTTCGTTTCTAAACTGCTATTGAGGAGAAAAATTTCTTCCTGAGAAATAATGGCTTTTGACAAGTATTCCTTCTGTCTTTAAATAAGACCCCCCCCCCCCAACCTAAATCTGACATTTCAGTGTGCAAACTGGAATTGTGTCATGATTGTACCACCATTTAAGGTGGTTCTGAAAGGTTGACCCTAGAAAAAATGTACCGGACAGAACATTCTTAAAAGTTCCAGGATTCTGTATATCCTATTTGGAGGAACACAAATCTAGCTCAAAGAGGTAAATGAAATTCATGTACATACAATCCTGTAAGGGAAAAAGATAAGATTTCTCTAGGTTTAAAATAAGTCCTGAGTCATTACAGATCAACAGTGACTTGATAGGGATCGTTTGTGGTTATTGTGTAGCAGCCAGTCATCAAAGTACTGGATTAGCACACTCCCCAGGAATTTCAAGTGCAAGCTATTACTCTCATGACTCAGGTGAAAAGCCAGGATGCTGAGGCAAGACAGAATAGAATTGCTAGAAAGTGATGATGATGAATTTGAATTATAGTGCTGTATCACCCACTAGGGGCATGTTGCACTGTTTTAAGTTTCCAGCAAAGCTGGATATTTAATTTTCTCCTGGGGGTGAGGAATGGTGCCACTTCCCACAGGCATTTATGTCCTCAAGGAGTACTATTTAATTTGGTCATCAGATCGGGGTTGCTATTAAGTAACCATCGACCTGAATGGAGGACTCTGGGTGAGTGGGAATACTTCCTAGAAAGTGAAATACTTCTGTCTGATCAAGAGTAAAACTCAGGATGTGGAAGTAAAATCACACTGGTCTGTTTCTTGGAAAAACTCCATTGTAACCAATCAGAGATGTTGTATATAACACACATTCAAAACGACAAAAAATGGGTATGTCACAGAATTAGGCGAAAATTTAATTTATTTTCTAATTGATTTACAAACTAATCTCACCATTTTCTTTGTTTCGTCGTACATGCATTACCTGGGGTGAATAAGTGGTTTTCTCCAAGGTAAGCGGCGTGTAACGATTTGCATGTGCCGGACTTTGATTTACATGAAATCCGGAACATTTAGATTCACAGGGTGCACGGTAATCTTGCCGTGATTTCTGCTCACCTATTTGAGGGTATATAAGGCAGAATATTTTTGATCAATATTACGGGACCTAAAGTATCTAATCACAGGATAGATAAGCTCATCTTTCAATCTCCAGCCAAAGGGGTGAGTGTTAAATTTATATTTCGTTTTATTGTGAATTTTATTCAGTTTATCATTTCATATAATGATGCCTTTATTGCAATGCAGATTTTAAACGTGAATATTTGGAATTACTAGTCACTATTAGACTTTAAATGCAATAGCGTGATCTAAGTTGTAGATTGTTGTAGAAAAAAACTATTATTAGTTTGGTTTCTTTATTGTAGCTGATAACGCATCTGATAACGCATCTGATAGCATCTCTGATAACGCATCTGATAACGCATCTGATAGCGCATCTGATAACATCTGATAGCATCTCTGATAACGCATCTGATAGCGCATCTGATAATCTCTGATAATGCATCTGATAATGCATCTGATAACATCTGATAATCTCTGATAACGCATCTGATAACGTCTGATAACGCATCTGATAACGCATCTGATAGCATCTCTGATAACGTCGGTTGAGAACATCTCTGATAACATCTCTGATAACGCATCTGATAACGCATCTGATAGCACAACTTATAACATCTGATAATCTCTGATAACGCATCTGAAAACATCTCTGATAACGTCGGCTGATAACATCTCTGATATCGTAGCTGAAATTGTTGCTGATTTATTGTGCAATCGAATTGAAGTATCTGACTGTCTGTCTGTCAGATTGTCTGTCCGTCTACATCTGTTGTGACGTGTAAATATCCGGAAAGCTAGAAGTCCGAGTGTCAGAGCTGTCTAGAGTTGTAAACATCCGGGGCGACATCTAGGGTATTGAGGAACGTTAGTTCTAGTAGATGTTGTATGCTGTCTGTACTTATAACTGTGGTGGATCCGTGAAGGGCAAGTGACCGATAAAAGTATTGAGTCAACCCTAGGTTTTCGGGGAAACTGGGCGGCGATTCAACTGTGGGTGAATCGTTCGGTTATACAGGGTCGAGACACGTGTGTGTTGCAATTGTAGTACAATTGAATACATTGTTGTATTTACATGGTTACTTCAGATCACAATAGTATTTCAAGGGATTGCATGAATCTCAATAAAAGCTAGCAACTTGATTGAATACATGTATATGTTCGTGCTAGTTGTCGCAATCCATACGTGCGATAGTATAGTTTGTTGTTTGTGTTTATTATCGTAATTTATACTTGCGTTAATATAACTTTTGTAAAGGTTCCTTGGATCTGTGTATAGTCCAGGAGATTCCTTTGTATGTGTTTTATTTTGTATTAATATTTCATTTATTCATGTATTGTGAATGGTTGTGAGTGTAATTGTGGGTTGAACGCATGAGTTTTTGTGTTGATACATCATTATTTTTCATTAATAATTTATTTCATAAATTTATATTTTCTTTCACATATTGTGTTTGTGTTGTTCATTTAATCCACCATCCTCTCGGTAACAATTCTGTTACAGGGTATGTCAATGAATGCAGTCAACAAACTTCGACTACTGGCGGGATCGACCAGTAAATGCAGAAACCGAATCACATGTACAGACAGTATCAGGGCCGAATGAGTTGATTACAGCCAATTGTGTTTCCTTATCCTCAACCACTTGTGATGCATGATGATAAAAGTTGGAGATCCTTCGAAGGGAAGACATACCCTATCGTCTGGAACCTCATTAAATTACTGGGGTCTACAATAATCAAAGAAATGACATCATCTACAATAATCAAAGAAACGACATAATCTTCCTGTTCCTGTTCCAAATCAAGGTGAGATACTGGAGAACTAGGTCCAGGACGATGCTCCCTCTGCAGAGAAGGCCAGGAAAATGAGACATAGCATTTCTCTAACTCAGCATGGGAGTAACAGAACTATCCTTTATGGCAATCGTGTCAGAAAAGTGAGAATATTACTCACCTCTCCTTGGCCTCTTAGTGGAAGGGGGCCATTACTTTATGACATTTCATGTTAAATTTGTGAGGGTTGTTGGACCAGATCAATTCTACATGCAGGGGATTACATGGATACAAACATCTTTGAACGGGGAAAGGGAACATGGGGAAGAAAAAGACATCAGTCTAATTTCCATGCATAAAAGCAAGCTCAATCCCTGTGGCTGGATGCATAGATAATGTAGCAGAAGATTTGATCCTATCCCTGAAACTAAACCTCGATTCAGCATGTTTTGAAGTCCGTTACCTGGTACCCAGCTGCCTGGTGACAAGTGATCATGTTGGTGGTGCCTGGTGGCCTGTGACTTCTGATGGCCAGTAATCTGTACCTGGTGATAACTGACCAGTCCCTAATAATCAACAGAATCTAGATTAACTGACATTTTCTCAAAACCGGAAACCGCTCAGGTGGCCTAGTGGTAGGATGTCCATCTCGGATGTGGGAGGTAGTGGATTCAAAACCCCAGCCAAGTCAAACCAAAGATTTATAAAAATGGTAATAAAAGCTTCCTCGCTAGGTGCTCAGCATTAAGAGGTTAATGTTATGACTTGTTGGTCTGGTGTCAGGATATTGTGACTGGGTGGGGAATCATGCTACATGTCTGCAGAATGATGCCCCAGTGCTACACATCACTATAAACGGCCATACTGCAGACATTGTAGTGATATTACTGATTTTTGTTAAAAACTACATTAAAAATCCCAAATCACACATACACACTCAAAATGAGAAAAGTCGGAGTTAACCCTCTTTGAGTTAACCCTCTATTTAACCCTCTTTGAGTTAACCCTCTATTTAACCCTCTTTGAGTTAACCCTCTATTCAACCCTCTTTGAGTTGTGTCTGCTCAATTGTTTGACCTTTGGTACAATGGAAATCTTGCTTCTCCATTAAAGGGAGGCATAAGAGGTCTCCATATTAGGGCCTAGTTAAATCCTCATTGGTGGTATTACTGTGTTTAGTCTTGGAACAGTGTTTCTCTATCCTACTTGAGCTGGAGGGTGCCATTGGACCCACCAAGCTTATTGTCTTTTACTATACAAGATGCCTTCATTTAAGAATACCCTAAAAGGATGCTGATCTTCCTTTTTTTTTGGAGAGCACACAGGATCCTCTGACAAATATGTTACTTACTCACTGGCAAAGGAGGAAAGGTGCAACTCTGTCTGAAAAATATATATCTCCCATGAGCTCTTATGTAGGTGTTCAAACTTTTCATAAAAAAGTCTTCACATGAAATCTTAATGTTAACAAAGTCCAAAATTGAATTTTTGATTCATGTCTCATTCATGCAGTGGCCAATGTAGGTAGGACGAACATACTCACCCAATTAATGCCACCCGTGACCTGACATAGTTGGAGGAGTGAGTAAGTCCAAGAGGAAAACTTGCCCTACTGCCTGCCTGGATTCCTGTGACTGTTGGAGGGAGCTGCCTGGTCGCTGTGTCTCCTTAGTAATAGAAAATATATATTTATAAGGCAGTAAATTATTGTCAAATACATTTTCAATTTATGTGTCATAAAGGAGTCATAATTTTGAAAAAACATTTCAGCAGCTATGAAGTACATGTACTCAAGAAGGACAGTTCTTCTCAATACTAAACAGAAAAATTAAATTTCATTTCTTTTTAAGGACTATCCACAAAATCGATCCCATCACCCAAAATGGTGTTGTAGCATAGGGTTTCATGGTAAGCAGTTTGACCCCATATTACTGTATCCCCTAAACAAGAGTCCCTTGAAGGGACTGATAATTTACTGGCTGAAATTGTTTTTTTTTTAGGAAATCATAAAACAGTAAGACCATATTTCTTTTAAATGTCTGAAACCATCTCTGATATTCTTCAGTGATAACAAGATTTGTACACTGCTGCTATGGTGGACATACTGGACGTCAGATAAGCACCATTTTCAATTAGGACCAACAACACATCATTTAAGTTGGTATAACTTTCCATTCTGTAGTAATCCTAAAATTTTAAAGATTTTAGTAAAGCTGATATATCCAGTCAGGAGAAGTAGTGATAACAAGATTTTCAAGATGGAAAATGTGGTGACCATATTTGACATCACAATGTCCTGGTTCTATTCTAAACCATTCACTGTATAACAGAAAATATTGCAATCTTGAATTTCAAACATTTCATACTGACACTCATGATTTCATCATGACGTATGACAACCCAATATTTCCACTTCATGACTGAAATAGTTTTATATATAGCGATGAAGAAATATAGATATCTACAATATATCTTCACAAGCATAGCATTTTCAAGAACTTAGCATTCTCAAGAACTTAGCATTCTCATGAATTTAGAAAACAGATTGTGTTCACAGCAGTAGTTATGATAGACCAGACTTTATACTTAATCAATTACTAATTTACCATCTGTACTCATTTATAAGTAGAGTCCAACTACAAATTGAACAGACATAGATCTGGGTCTATGTAGATTGCTGGGAGTAATCAGAAGAACAAACAAACTAAACCTTGATCGGCCAGCATATTATGTGATGGTAGATTAAGGTTTATGCTGTTTACAGTTGGACTTATAAGTGAGTATAAATGATAAAAAATATTAAT
Organism: Unio pictorum; assembly: GCA_030141615.1. NCBI lineage: Eukaryota > Metazoa > Mollusca > Bivalvia > Unionida > Unionidae > Unio > Unio pictorum. The sequence continues at coordinate 8,490,262 of JARLTB010000227.1, forward strand.
GCTTCAAACATGCTAACTTTATTTAATTCAAGAACATCTAATAATACTGGTCTATTATGATATATTACACATGTACATCTAATAATACTGGTCTATTATGATATATTACACATGTACATCTAATAATACTGGTCTATTATGATATATTACACATGTACGTCTAATAATACTGGTCTATTATGATATATTACACATGTACGTCTAATAATACTGGTCTATTATGATATATTACACATGTACGTCTAATAATACTGGTCTATTATGATATATTACACATGTACGTCTAATAATACTGGTCTATTATGATATATTACACATGTACGTCTAATAATACTGGTCTATTATGATATATTACACATGTACGTCTAATAATACTGGTCTATTATGATATATTACACATGTACATCTAATAATACTGGTCTATTATGATATATTACACATGTACATCTAATAATACTGGTCTATTATGATATATTACACATGTACATCTAATAATACTGGTCTATTATGATATATTACACATGTACATCTAATAATACTGGTCTATTATGATATATTACACATGTACATCTAATAATACTGGTCTATTATGATATATTACACATGTACATCTAATAATACTGGTCTATTATGATATATTACACATGTACATCTAATAATACTGGTCTATTATGATATATTACACATGTACATCTAATAATACTGGTCTATTATGATATATTACACATGTACATCCAAATTCAACATGAAGTACATTCTGCAAGCTGTACCACACGATAAGGATTCAACAGAACATAATTAATTACAGTGAACTAGCTCTAATGTAACTCTTACTGTATCTAAATGGCACAAACTTCAAAACTAAATTTTTCTTCTGGAATCTTAACATCTAAGTCTGGAAAGTAATACCTATATTGTTTAATTGCTAACACAAAGCAAAACAAATCATGTAATATGTTCATGTAATCTGTTCAAATGTAAGTATATAACTACATGTCATTAATGTAAATTAGATGCCAAGTAATATCAATAAAAATGTAGCATAAATCATTCCCTCTACCTTGCATAAGATTGTTTGAAATATTTGTCAGGAAATTTCCCACATTGACTGCGACAGAATTTGTGTCTCTATCATGCCACTGTAGAAACAAATTAAATACATCTTTAATACATGTATATGACAAGGACATATATACTGCATTTACAGACATTCAACCAAACACTTCTATACAACCGTAATTAATTATATGTGTGTGTGTGTGTGTCTGCCTGTCTGTCTGTCTGTATGTATGTTTTTCTTCTGATTAAAATCTAGCTGTACTTCTTGTGTTCTAACCGATGTGTATCACTTCATAAATGCGAAAAATAATTCGACTGGTCAATCAAAATGTCATCAGAAATTTTACATATATCTATAAGATCTCCTTTGTATCATTTGTAAAAAATCTCAGTTTTAATTTGACTGGGAGTAAAGCCTAATGGCCCAATACAGCAAATTCATTCACTCCCTGCACAAAAAAACCATTTCCAAACTCATCTACTCTGAATTTTACTTGCTATGTATTTTTTCTTTAGATTTTGATCACAGACTGTTCAATTTAATCACTATGGTGTAATATGTTCTTTATTTATATAGCTTGTTTTACTGAATTCATGAGCCATGTATTCTAAAATTGTTAAAATTCATTTTCATTTGTCTGCAAGGGAAAGAACTCTGCATAACCCAAATTTGATTCTCGCCATAAGCAACATCTCAAGGTTTAAAGGCAAACTGGCCTGTACATGATGCTTTCTATGTCTGGTCAAATTCTCTTTAGCAGTTTTGAAGAAGACATTTTTTAAAAGGTTTCTGCATGTTTATCAACAGTGTACTTATCTGATGGCAGATCAGCATCATTCGTACAAATTCCATAGGTCTGTATACAGGGATGTGTTTGACAAATATTTTCCAATTCTATTAAGCAGTGTTTGAAAAGGTTCTCTAAGTTTCTGTTTTAATAACATGGTTGTGTTTGCTTCATGCCAGGACACTTTCTTCCATTTTTTTAAAACTATGTTGAGCACTGCATGAGAAGTTGCTCATTGTTTTATCTATGTTTAGTAAGGAAAGTCAATTGATGGCAAATTGGCATAATTGTAATAAATCTGATAGAACCTCATTATGGAAAGAAAGCTTTCTGTTAGAGCTGGTAAAATTCTGTTGAATGGCTTTTGAGAAATTGTGAAGGGGCAACACATTCAGGATGAAAAGACCATACCTTAAGCTCACTTGACCAAACAGACAACTTAAAACTGTAAATATACACGAGACATGTTTAAAATGCAGAAATATGTGTTCAAGATTTTTGATGTTTTTGTTTTCATTTGTCTTCAGTATGGAATTCAGTAATGTTTTATAACATGACATTAAAAATGGATAAAACAAAAAGATAATGACATTAAAAAAACTTGTCATGATTAGGTCCATACTGACAAGGATAATAAACATGGTAGTTCATCCCCATAAAAACCCTTAGTATACCAGTTCTCCTCTTATAATGCTGACATGTTGATCAATTCCAGGAAAATACCAAAAGTTTGTTCATTGCTTCTTAAAATATATATCACTTCATGTTGAAGTGAGTTTATGAAAACCGTTTTTACTGTGAGTTTCCATCACTAGATTTTAAAATGTTGTTTGTTTCAAGGCTTTAACAGGATGGAAACTTAGTATAAGATTCCATCAGTATTAGACTCCCTTACATATAACATGGATTATGTTTATGTCTCCAATGAATAGCATTACAAAGCATGTTAATGCATACTAATAAGAATGTGTGATATACTTACAAAAGCATCATTAACAGCATCTACAAATCTCTCCTCCTCAACTTGAAGCAGATATTTGGCATTCTCAGGTGTTGTAGTCCAGATGAGATTACTTACAGATCTTGATAACTAAAAGCAATAACCAATGACCAGAGTAAAACAAAATTAAAATATTTAATCATCATCCATTTTCTCTCATTCAAGCTTTGTCTTTAGCTCATCCAAGCTTTGTCTTTAGCTCTCTTTATGTAACACTTTAGAGATTTTAGCATGTTTTGTTGATGCCCCTGGGATGAAGGGTTTAAAGACGAGAGTGGTTTTAAAACAAAGGACAAATTCCTCATGAGTGGGAGCTGTTTTTAATAATGAATTCAGGGGCCATCTTTAGCAAAACCAAACAATCATGACACAGATGCATGTAGTTCACAGCAACCAACAAGGTCAACCAATAAGGCATGTATCTAACTGGTTTGTGTCTGCTATACTGAGATGAACGGGGAAGAGCCTTCAGTTGGAAAGTCAAAGTTCACAAAATAAAGTCTTTGTTCTAAAATATATCCATCTTCCTTTCCATGATGTTGGAATATGCCTGAATTGAGGCATGGTAACTTTGATTATAATGGGAGCAAACTACTTCTCTTCAAATAGCCAACTGAGCTATCTGTGATACTGAGTCTTTTAAGGTATGTAGGTAGGTCTTTTATGTATTTCTGCTCATAGCAATGGAAGAATTCACTCCACTTCCCCATAAAGATTTCCAAAGTGGCGGGCTTTCATGAGAATGTACAGATCTGTTCCTATGGGAACTGTTTCAACACTTTTGATGAGTAATACTTCAGTCTCTATCAAACATAATTGTAGGTAAAAAAGTTAAATTGTAAATAATGCTTTAGAAATGTTACATAAGTTCCTGTTTGATTTCAAATGTGTTTTTGGCATTTACAGCTCATAAAAATGAAAGACATTAAATAACTGATCCCTATAAAAATTAAAAAGTGATTCAGTTCAGGCCATCATTCAAAATATAAATCATCTGGAACAGGTCATTTAACTCAATACCTCCTGGTATAAATACATTGAAAAACATAATTTTCCAAGTTTTTCAAGTCTTGTTCATCCATTTTTCTTCCATACCTTTTTCGATATCTCTCACACTCTCTAAAATATCAGTAAACAAAATTTGGGTTCTTAATTATTTTTGCCACATGGCAGATGTGCTGCACTGTGGACACATAGGTAACCCAGGCAATGAGAACTTTTCATCGGGGAATGATTTCCCACAAGGAGTGCACAGACATTCATATTTAACTAGAAAAATGTGTGTGGGATTCATTTAAGTTTGAGAGCAACACTAACTTTTTTACCTTATGAACATGGGGCCCCGAGTGGTCGAAGGGTCTAAAGCACTATCCACTACAGATCACTGCCATCTCACCTCTGTTTGCATGGGTTAAAGTCTCAGATTCAGATAATGGTGGTATGTGAGAAAGCTTACCAGTAGCTTCTCGTGGGTCGGTGGTTCTTTCCGGGGGTTTTCCCCTGGTTCTTCCTCCACCATTAATACTGGCTGCCATGTATAGCCAATCTTGTGCTGAAAAATGGTGTTAAACCCTATAGAAACAAACCTTATAAACACAAGAGTAAAATATATGTGCAGCATATTTTTTAATTTTGTGTGAATCACACAACTGCATGTCAACGATACAACCCAGCAGATGAATAAAGATCTATGACTGAATACAATAATAGTTGTCCATGTTGACAAAGAATCCAAGATGAGGCAAAGGCATATCATGTTGAGCAACAACGGGATACCTAATCCAATAAATCAACCCCACAAATCTGTGCTGATATTTATGGACCATATGTGGGTCTGATGTCACCTGTTTATTCAAATGTGCAATTTTGTTGCATGCAAATCTTTCCAGGATACATACACTTTAGATGCATTAGTAATTGGTAACAGCCATATCTAGTGTGAAATTCAAACTGGCCACAGGTAAAACGGTTGTGCTATTCCATGTGGATTTACAAGTCACCAAACATTATTTCTCCTGAATTATAATGCACATATCACCAAAAGAACCCTTCAGCCAGTGGTAGCTCCACAGCTATGAGAAATACTGGCAATTAAATAAGACATACGTAATGTGTGCAGCCAAAGTTTTCTGCTGATTTATGCAGGTTTTAATCAATAGGCGATATCAGCCACTAAACCACCATTAAATATCACCATGGGCGAGGGGCTGATTTTTCGGCTTAAGGGACACCCACTATGTACTTCTGACCTGTAAGTTTCAAGATCGTGACAGGGTTAATGATTCTCAGGGCATCTTGTCAAACATGGGCATGTGAAGGTGTCGGTTGTGAATGCTATGCTATTCACAAAGCCTGGAGTAATATTAGATGGGAGTGTGTGAAGCCCAAACTGAATTACGGTGGTATTTCAATTACATTGCAATATTTAATTGGATACATTCCTGGATTATGATGATGTGCTAACAGTCTTTTGATATATGAAAATAATGTAATCAAATGTGTCTTTGTCTGAATTCACTATAATTCCAAGTTAATGTTCCAGTTCAAGAATATTATTGAGCAATCTGTAATTCCAGTGAATAATAATTCGAATAAATATGTCCAATCAAATCGAAAACTGAACACAACAATAAGATTGATTCTGTTTCAGATGTTAATGCAAAAAAGAATAACAATTTTTAGATAAACAAAACTACATACCCCTCTACCTGACCCAGATCGTAATTATTATTTTTTGAAAACACTGTCACTTAATGGAACTTTTCATTCTAGAAGATTCTAAGATCAGAATTAAGCCTGCATCTTTTAACTAAAATTCAGGTAAACATGTTTACATTAATAATAATCTGAATATTTACTCCACATTCAAAGCAATATTAGCTATGTATTATGTTTTATGTTTGTAATAAAATAAATGTTGCTGGTCAGGTGCACAATGAACAAGGTCAAGTAAAAAATACAAATGCATATAACATATAATCAGTACGAAAAGCCAACAAATAATACAAATTAAATATATATAACAGTATGGTATCTTCCATTCTGTGGTGAAGTTTTCTTCTCACCAAGACAGAGCACCACATCCATGACATCATTTTGTGTGGTAAGGCTGCCATAAAGAGAAACTAAATCAAAACTGCATGCCCTTTCCTTGTATTATGGATTTGATCACAGGATCAGTTCAATGTTTGCCATTTGTTGGCTCATTTTCTGGCCATGAAATAAGCAGGAAGGTTCAACCTGAGGACAGCCTTGTAACAGGCTTTTAGGATCACAGACACAGATGGAGAGATGGAACTTAATGAACACAGCTCTGGCATTAGAGAGTAAGTGTTGAGCTGCCCTACTGAGTATACAAGCTACATGCAAAGCTGAATGTGGAAGGGCTGTAGGCTATCTTGTTTGGGTCTTGTTCCCTTGCCTTTCAAAGCAATGCAAACAAATCATTGACTCCCACAAAAAGATCTTTTGGAGATAATCTGGAAAATATCAACTGATGCAGGTATTCTTTAACAGACCAATGATGCGTAGGAACGGCAAAAGGCAAGACAATTATATCATTCAATGCCAAGAAGAATAGGTCTTCCAAAAACAAAACATGGACTGAGTGACAAAAATAGTGCCTGTGAGTTCGTCTTTAAGCCTTTAATTGTTGAATGGCAAGGTAACCAATTTTTCCTAGCCAAACATGTTTCTTCGAAAATACTTATTACCTTAGGAGAACTAGCACTACTTTGCAAACCCAGCCCTCCTAGATACTACTTTTTAAAGGGAGCTAAAACTTGTCTGCCAACCTATTTGGTGGTTGAGCAGAGTAATCTTCTCTTACATAAAAGACTTGGTAGCACAGTGTAAGAATATCCCAGCTATTACTTTTTCTCATGTCAAAATGCATCAAGAATTTTTTATCCCATGCAAATTGGCAAATAATTATTGATGGCAAGCACTGTATAACATTCATTCAATTTGCTGCATTCAACTGAAACTAGTTTGATTTTGTTTGTTTGATTTTTGTTTCTTATAGTTTAACGCCATTTTTCAGCACAATATAGGCTATACATGGCGGCCAGTATTAATGGTGGAGGAAGAACCCTGACAAACCCCGGAAAGAACCACCGACCCACGAGAAGCTACTGGCAAGCTTTCTCACATAACTACATTTGCAGAATCTTAAGACTTGAACACACGCAGACAGATGTGAGATAGCAGTGGTCCGTAACAGACAGCGCTTTAGACCACTTGCCCACTCAGGGCCCCAGTTTGATTTTGTATACTGTAGTTATAATAATTTATTAATTACTGAAAGTGAAAGTCAAAACTCATGCAGATACCATGGACCATTACCAATGTTATAACAAGAAAAGGTATTAGGCATTAAGTTATAGCAGGCACCAAATGACAAGTCAGACAAGCGTTGCAGTCTAACAACCATTACACAGGTAACTGGTAAACAAATTCAAATGGACCAAACTTTGTCATTTTTTCCACCAATTTTCATGAAGTTTTCAGTATATTTTTAGCTTTCATAGTAGTTTATATTGGTATAATTTTTTTTAAAATGCCCCAAAATCTATTTTGTTCATGTATGTTAATGAGAAGGTGTGGTAATGTCTATGAAAAGTGATCTAACTTTGTTGAATCACTTTTCTCATACATGGATAAAACAGGATGACATCCTGGACTTTTTACATACATGATGTAGCTATAGATTAATCTAATGCAAATTAAAGCTTCAGGAGATTTAAATTTTGCTGCAATGCTGTGCATTTCTATACAAGAATGGTGCCATGTTCATTATACAATATTCATAAAAAGCAAATCCAACTGGACTGAAACTTTAATAGTCTTGCTGCCTGACAAGCAAACATTTGATATGTACCTAGAAATTCACACAAAGCTACATGGAAAATGTTTAGTTTTCTTCCAACAATTTCACAAAAATCGTGAACAATGTAAGTATAAAAAGTCCAGACTTTCCAACCTTAATTTATACAATTAAGTTACTTACAGGTAACATTGCTATAGGCCCAGTTGGTAAAAACCTCTGCCATGCAACTGTATTTTCTGTCTGCAAGAAATAAGAAAATTCATTGTAGCTATAACAAACTGCTGAAAGTATGAATCAAATGACCTTATAGCTTACAAGGGGAAGTAACTTTATCAAATAATGATGGATCCCAAACTATATATCATTTATTTTAATCTTAGAAGCAGATTTCATCAGTGTAGAGCAGAAAGAAAATACAGACACATGAAAGATGAAAGCAAGATATATTTAGGAGCAAGAGTACACAAATAAACTAAAACTACTTCAACAAACATAATTAGACAGCTATAAAATATCTGAAGTCACTGACACATGTATGTTACCATATCATTAAATGAAAAGAGAAACAGAAGAGTGTATTAAAAAAAACGTAAAGAGAAATGATGGAGTCAAGTGATATCATTTTGACAAGATCAGGTAATAAAACAAGGAATGCAACTTATTACAAATGTCAGAACATCAAAACTGACAACACCATATATAACCATATATAGGGCCTCATAATTTACTTTCATATACATTTGTAAATGCTAGTATGCACCCAATCAACTATTTTTTTTATGAAAAGTAATCAGGAACAAAATCTAATTTTAGTTTCTTATCTTTACTATTACCCTTAAAGCACCATTCAAAACTTGAGTTCTGTCATGAAACATGACAGCACAATCCAAATTGCAATCCTGTCATGCATTTGTTAAGAACATCAAAAGCATCATAAAAACTGAAATTAAGTCATCTCTGGTGCTAACAACATCAAACCATAGAAAACTTAAATTCAGTCATGCACAGAACAAAAAAGAGCTCTTTTCTCCCCAATTGCCAATTTATAGATGATGGCACCTGCATCCAAAGTTATTTTGTTATGACTCAATGGTTTTCAAATAACAGAAAAGAGCAAAAACCAATAAAATAAGTTTTGTAAAATTAAAAATAATTAATTTCCCTAGAATACAAAGTGAACATTTAAAAAGAATTTACAGTATTCTGAATTAAATCCTAAATAGTAGCAAAAGCTCTATTGCAAGACCTAATGTATAAAGTTCCAATGGAATTTGAGTGGTATTCCAAAGAAAATTCCTATTCTTAATGTGGTGATTGTAGTATTTGAATATGCCAATGGCCTGTAATGTGGTGATATGCTAGCAGGATTTTGTTGTATCACAAAAACAATCCTTAACTAAATTCACTATAATTCCACATTAATATTTTAGCCTATGAATATTACTGAGCACTTTGAAATTCCAGTTATGTATAATTTGAATCAATAAATCCACCTATATTAAAAACCGAATACATCAATAAGACTGATTCTTCTTTGGATATTAAGGCAAGACTGGGTCATTTTTCAAATAAACAACATAGATACAATAAGCTAAGACACAATAATAGAGTCAGAATGTTGGTCAGTTTTCTCTCCATAAACAATTAAAGCCGCCAACAAGTTTAGGACTTCCCAAGGTAAACTGATGTACAGTGGGACCCCGCTATAACACGCCCCGTTATAACATGAATTTGGATATAACACTGTCGTGGCATGGCTCCCGAAATTTCAGGTAAAAAAAAAATTTTTAAGTATGAAAAATAAAATACGTCAAGAGTTTAATTATCACACTCATACTCGTCTAAAAAGTGCAGGAAAAAAAAAGTGTAGAAAATGTATTATCATTTTGGGGAGGAAATCACACACAATATCGAATATAAAATAATCGTTGCATGGCTCCTAAAATTTCAAAAATTAACAAATTTCTTCTAGTTTTGTGCCAAAATAAACATCGGAAATACGAACCAATTGCTGGGCCTACTGAGAACTTTGATCTTTGTCTATTGTTGAAAAATGACAGCTCATAAGTGTCAATATTATTATTACTGATCCCTGAGCAATGAAGCCATCGTGTCTACTTTGTGTTTGTCTTGAATGCATTCCGAATACAATCGTTGCTCTAATAATCTCCGATATATGTTCTCTTAATTTCATACACAACTAAGCAACAGCCAATGCGGGGGTTGATAAAAGATTCTCACCAGAATGTATAAATCAATTAATTTAAGTACATTGTTTGTCATCAAAGTGAACTGCCGAGCTAAACTTGTTCAAATCAGGGGGAAACAATTTATACAGCATCAAAGAAACAAAAAGCCGCCAACATGTGTGTGTGGCTTGGCAGTGTTGTTTTATGCAATCTGTTGACTAGTAAATTCGAATTCTGCAACTGAGAACTATAATTGACTTTGTCAAGAGCAAATGTGACATTTGCAGAAAGCAGCTAAAAATCAGAGTTTTTAAAAAAATAATAACTATTTAAACGCTTAATTACGCATATTTGAATGCAAATATTTGATCTGGGACACATAAATCACTCCATGCAGGAGTCCTCCATACGCATGCAAATAGCTGGGAGACAAAAGTTAGTGTTGTTTATTTTATCATTTTAGCTGTGCTGAAATTTAGTGACATAATTCAGTGGTTAAAATACAGCCAGTTCTGCCTGTTGTATTTATTAGAGTACATCAAAAGAACATGACGCAATAGCTAGGCGGCAAGTTCAAAGGACTTTGATTAGCAGCTTGGGTGGGAAAATGTGCTGAAATTTACAATGACTGAATTCAGAGACAGAAAGATCCTGAGATGTACATGTAGTTATTATAAGAATACAATTTAGCTTCCATTATTTAATCTACGGACATGCACTATTTCATCATTCATTATGTACACCCGTTACGTAATTTTTGTTTATTTTCTTTTCATTGAATTCAGTCACATAATGATCTGTGACAAAATTATTGAATATTTTACATCCGTGTGTGGATATTTTCGATGTAAATATTTGTATTATGGTTTCAATGTATGTTACAAGATTCGCTGGTGAGTACACAGTGTTGATACTCTTTTCATGCAAAAGATTATACATGTATATATAAATTAGACACGTGTATGTACCAATGCATGGTTCTCTGAATAAAGTAATATATTATATCTGCAATTTCTGTTACCACAGCAAATGTTTTTCTCATTTAATATATATTGATCAAAAACGGTAATTGTGCCATGCATTTTCGCACCCGTCTTTATGTACACCCCCCCCCCCCATTAAATCCAAAAATGTGTTGGTATTGTACATGGTGGCTTATAACACAGTTCGGTTCATAACATTGTCAGATTCTATGGCTCCCAACTACCGTGTTATAGCGGGGTCCCACTGTACAACATGCATTTTCTTCTTCTGATAATTTATATTAGTAACTGCAATTTATCTGCATTTATAGAAGTTTTACTGGTAGTAATTTAACAACCAGTTAAAGTTTTGTATTTTTCTGGTTCATACCATTAGCTGCAGTTCACTGCACTGGCCATTTGTCAGACTGGTTATTTAGTAAACCAAACTATTAATATGTAATTGTTGTTTTAGGTTTCATGCCATTTCTCAGTGCAAGATGGGTACACATGATGCCCAGTACAACAAGTGGAGGAACAACCCAGGAAAATCCCCAGTAAGAACCACCAAACCACAAGGAACTACTGGCAGCTTTCTCAAATACCCACACTGGCTGTGCCTGAGACTCAAACCCACATGGACAAAGGTGAGATGAAGATGGGAAATTAAATGTAGTAACCTTACAATAAAAAAAGAACTAAGCTGCAAATCAAATTGCATCTGCTTAATTTGTTAAGAATAAAATGTTATATACCTGTAATAAAAAAGTGTTCATTTTATTCTGTAGTTACCACATGTTGGTCACCAGATGGCAACCAGTTAAAACTGTTTATTTGCCAATTATAATTTGTTAAGTCCCTAATATGACCAATTTAGCTGAAACCTGAAGTGCTCAAGGGTCAAGTATGTAAGACAAACTTAAGACATTCAGTTTTATCAATGAATTATCATAATACCTCAGAGACACAGAGAGTAGCCACAACAGCTGTCTGTTTGTAATCCAATGTAACAAAATGCAATTTACTTGCATCACGCACTGCTGATTTGAACCCATCTGCTCCTATCTGAAAACAGACAGAAAAACCTTAGAATATTTTCATGATATGACAATTCCCTCAATAACTTGCACCAAACAGGGTACAAAAATATAGACCGCAGCAATAGTGAGGGTGAGTGTTACCAAGTACCTCAGAAAAAAAGGAACATATATCAATGGTAAAGGGAGGAAGGGGCTGAATAACTGCTTTATAATCGCAATGTGAATAACTGTCAATAAATAGCTGTTTTGAGTGAAATTGTTCATGTTTTTAAGACATAAATTACCTTTATTTTCAGGATTATCACTCCGAAAGTTCATTAAAAACTGCATATTTTACAATATATAATGTTACACTTTTACTTAATAAGAACAATATAAGAAACAAATGATTTATATTTATCATACAGTTTTCTGGAGAAAAACTATTTAAAAAAACATCACATAAAAATGTATATTTAAAATAAAAACTCATACCCACTACTTACTAATAGTTTAGTTTTAATTATTTTCCCGTTGTCTAGGTGAACCGTGATCCAAGAGTTGTCCTCTGACGATTCACCTCCTGGTATAATGTATTGCTTCCCTTTCGTCTTGTACCAGACTTCAACCTTATCTTTAACTGCATCCAGTCTGCGTGTGATACCCTCTAAAATTACATCATTTTCTGCCACAAATGCTAGCTCCTGGGTCATTTCCTCTTGGTTAAAGGTAATTAGTGAATTAGAACAAGAATCCCAGACCTGTATGATCAAATGAAAAGACATTACTGCTAGCTGACACAATAACACTAGAGGAAATGTTTTGAAATTTGCTCATGTACACACTCCACATCCTGCCCAACATAAGGATTAACCAAATATATAAATGAAAAGTCTTGTAAACAAAGCATTAATGCAAACTTTCTGCAACCTTGACCTAAGAGAAAGTGAGCATGTCACAGAATTGTGGAGAAGTGAATCCATGAAGGAATTTCATGTGTGTGTTTAGATTTGTATCACAACATTAACAATATTCCAGTCACATCCCTGCAATGTTTACAATGTGTCTAACACTAACCTCTTAATGCTGAGCGCCTAGAGAGGCAGTTGTTAGTATAACTTTTATAAGTCTTTGGTATGACTTGGCCAGGATCTGAAACCACAATCTCTTGCATCCAAGGTGGATGCTCTAACTACTAGGTCACCTGAACAGTATTTTGTAAATGTAAGCAAATCAAAAATCTTTTACCAAAATCCTAAAGCACAATTTCTGACTATGACCTTGACCCCATGAATTGCATAATACAGGTGTTATCTAAGCTTCACTAATGATTCATTCCTAAAATAAAGGAAAAATGAAAGGACGAAGAAACATAAACAAAGAAAGAAATTTAACCCAACTTTTATCAAAATGTTTCTATTAAGATAACCCTGGCTCAAGGTCATAGGTTTGAATGTGTCATAGATCAAATAGTCTTATTTTTTTAATGATTTATACTTAATATGATGAGAATCTATCATGGATTTTCAGAAATATAAACAAATGAATAAACTTTAACCAAAACATTAATGCAAATTTTTATAATTAAGACCTTAAGCCTTCAGAAGTACTTATGTCCACTAATACCAGCTCAACAAAAATGTTTTGTAAGTAAAGTAATCTGTCAAGATAGTAAGCAAGTGACTTATGTCCACTAATACCAGCTCATCAAAAATTATAATATTTATTCAGTTTCATTGCAATTTATCAAAACAAATTGTGAAGGACAGATGGATGGACAGATGAAGGTACAAAATTGCAATTATCAAGATTAATGCCAAGTTTGGATAAACTAGAAATATAACAATTTGACACAAATGTTTCCTCTCCTCCAATACAGTAAAGTGAAGATAGCTTTATTTAATTTGCACCAGGAAAGTTCTAGGCCAGTCAAATTCCATACCCTAACAAATGTTGTTGGAAGGAGAATGGTGAAAATTAGATTTAATCCAGGTATGTTTTTATCACATGAAGCAATTTGCTTCCAATCCAGTATGTCCTTCAAATGTTATTGAGCAGGTACAGAATTTGTGAGGGTTGAACTGGACAATAAAGTATGGACAGATATGGACAACACTTGTGTGATCTGAAAAGATCTGTCAGGGATATAAATACTAATAAAACTAGTACTCAAACTGTGTGACTGTCAGTCCGTTACTGATGTTTCTCAAGGCAAGTATTGAACACAACACCATGAGATATTGATATTTTTAGATACCCTGCAATCAGCATTGATGCCTAAAATCTAAATGTGATTCTTGGTTTCTGAGAACTTGGATATCAAATGAAATGGAATTCCTAGTTGAAGCTATGATTACATTACATAAACCACACAAACTACAACTAGGGTGAACTAGATCTGTTGGTACGCACTGTGTACAATGTTCAACAGAAACAGCACAGACCCTGATCTGCTGTGTATTATATTATGTCAGCTACAGATCACTGTCTCTTAGTTGGGTTCATGTTAAACAAGAGTACATGTACATACAGTAAATTTAACTTCCATAAATGAACACAGACAGGTATGGAAGACTCTTGTCGAGCTACCTAGAACAAGTTTCTACTTTTGTTTGCAAAGTGAAATTACATGTCCAGAATTTTATACAAAATATGAAACAAAACCTTCGAGTTTTGTATTAATCTATATTTAGAATGTTTACAAAAATTAATAAGAACACTCTTTACATTTTCCTGGTGTAATGATGGATACTCTACCTGCATTCTATGAACTGGATGACATCTCATCATTTGAATTTCTTCCCATGCTCCAAAACCTAAATATTATTAAAAATAGGCTATGTTCAAAGGTGAAAACAATATGTTATTTCATGGACATATCTGAATAGCAATGGAACATTTTTGGTAACTAGCGCAATTTCCGTAAGTTATCACTAATTATAAAAATCATACAAATTATTTTTTTTAAACTTAAACACAAGTATATAAATAGCAATTTGTGTTTTAAGAATAGAATTGGTGACCTGAAGATTTTAACCGTCACATGTGCATTATTTTCTTCACACAATCAGTTTGAAACTATAAATGAACCCGACAGGAAGAAATAATGGCAAACATCGCTGTGTCTGAAAAGTAGCACTCTGTCAGTCTTTCTCTTTTCGTAAACATTTGAGCAAATATATAATGGTAAATATTCAATTCATTGAAAGCAAAGTCTAAATATTATGGGATTGAAGATTTAGCATAAACGTCCTGTTATGTAGGTCTCACACACATGGTAATGCTTTGTTGTGGAAATCGAGAAATGCTGTAATGTCAAAGTCGTTTTCACTCATTTTGTAAAAATATGAAAGAAAAGCCGCAAAGCAAATACTATTTATCCAATGCCTGACATTACTACACGTACAAAGAAAATTAATAAAACCATAAATCTGTAATCCTATGAAAGGACTGTTGTAACAAAACAGGAATGTGAGAGATTACATTAAGAAAGCCCATCTTTCTACAAACAGTTGCACTCACATGTTTACTTTCTATTTGGTTTGAAAAAGGTTCATTCATATGCCAACTTTAATGATTCAGTGTGTTATCTATGAGTTGTTGTGGTAATGTAGACAGCAGCAAGGAAAGACAAACAATGTGCTATGAAGATGTATGCATTTACTCTCATGTACATGTTACAGGGGTTGTTTCAAACAAATTTACAATTTTTTTCCAACTGCAATTTAACAGTGAACTTACATAAAAGAAATGTTTGGGGGTAGTTGATTAAGTTTATTTTATATACTAACTTGCAATTACAATACTGTAATATAGTTACTCCTATGAGTTAAAATTCATTAATGTATAGCTTCTATAGTGATTTTAAGTCATATGGCTGAAATACACTGCATATGAATATGATAATTTTTATACCTATACAAAATGTGTTTGAAATATACATAAACAATGTATGTATGTATGTATGTATACATACATACATACATACATACATACATACATACATACATACATATATGTATATATATATATATATATATATATATATATATATATATATATATATATATATATATATATATATATATATATATATATATATATATATATATATATATGTATATATATACTGCATATGTTGCTTTGCTTCCACTTCTCCCTGAACAGCTCCCACTTATCCCTATTCTGATCAAAAGAAGAAATCACTTCTCCTAAAATTCAAGTCTAGCTTGCATTGGGATTGTTTCAAGTGTAAGTTTAGAAATATTCTTGCCAGCTCAAGTGGTAGTTGATAAAGCATTTTTATGAAATGGCAATAAAAATGCTGTATTCTAGGTTAAAAATCCTATCAGTTAAAAATAATTACAATGTATAGTTTCAACTGTGCTCTTCAATAGCTATATGGCCAATATGCAATTCACATGAATATGATACATTTTTTATACACTAACATAAATATACATACAACACTGAGAATTTTGTGATTGATGTTAAATGCAAATAAAGAAATAGATGACATCCTTAAAATATGAGAACCAAACAGCGCTTTAAAAAATCAGATAAGCTTATGTCTGGGGCCCCTCTAATTTAGATTGGGCATGCACTGTATTTTAAGTGAAGTGCCAATCTGGCCTGTGGAAAAAAATAATTAATTTGCCTTGCTCAAGAAACTTTGATGACGCTGATGAATTGTGTAAATGTATTTTCAAGATGTTGTCATACCTGCCATAACAAAGTGCAATATAAAACAGATCACCAATGTCCTATGTGACTTTGAGATCTGACTATAACCATATTGATGCATGGCATGGCATGCAAAAATTACGATTTTGACATAGTCGTGTTTCCAAACTCCTTGACATAGTCATGTTTCCAAACTCCTTGACATAGTCATGTTTCCAAACTCCTTGACATAGTCATGTTTCCAAACTCCTTGACATAGTCGTGTTTCCAAACTCCTTGACATAGTCGTGTTTCGAAAGACCACAATTTTAAGTAATCTTCAAAACAAAAAGAAACCAACTCACCACCACCACCACTATCAGTATATGTCAATTACATGTAGCATGTGTAAACGGTAAACAGTTATGATTTTCACTGACAGACTCCAGTCCAACATACCTATCCGGCCTCACACATCTGTACACACCAGCAAGATACGATACTTAAGCTCCTCTTCTGACAATCATATACTCATTGTTCCCACTATGAAAACAAAGTCATATGGACAACATTCTTTTACATACTTGGGCCCAGCAATGTGGAACAAATTACCAATTGAAATTAGACACAAAGACACAGTGATCCTGTTCAAGAGTGCTCTTAAAACTCACCTTTTTCAACTGCAAGAACAAACTTAAAGACCTATTACTGTTTCATACCTTAAATATTTTCAGCATTATTTATGTTTTCCAATTTCATGGATTTTGTTTTTTGTTTTTCTGTAGTCATATCATTATAGATGTTGTAAAGCACTTAGAGCTTCATAAGATTAGACGCTATACAAAGTCCTCATTATTATTATTATTATTATTATTATTATTATTTTGATTGGAGCTGATGTAAAACTATCTCTTGGACAGTTTATATAGCGTCAATTAAAGGCAAAATGTTCAGGTATAAATCACCATTTCACATTTCCTGCATAAGTAGAATACAAAGCAAGATCATTTCAGTTGTCGGAGTAGTGTATTTATATTTGAATCTGATTTTTGTTAGCTGTCAGCAAAGTTTAACACCATGTAGATTTAACAGGAAGTGTGAAACCCCCATGTCAATATGACATTTCATTCATGAAGAGAATTAATAACAAGATTTGCAACACGGCAAACAAGCAAAGCTTACTGTTCAGTAGTTTGATTGTAGCTGGGCTAAGGGTGCAGGTCCTGTTGCTAAATGTCTCAGGAAGTTTAAACTCTCGTTTTGGTGCTGCCTCCAACAGAATTACTCTCTTGTGCTTTAACAACTCTTCATGGCCTGTAAGAAATGTTTTATAAAACAGAAATGTTTTTCGTAACATATCTCATTTGTAAAACTGAATATTTTCTCTGTCTAAAATTAATGATGAAAGAAACAAAAGACATTCAAGGCATTTTAAACAATTTTGTCCTGAACATGGGCATTGAAAATGAACTTGCTGAGCATTTAGACACAAAAGTAAGAGAAAAGTACCCTATGACTAATTGTTTATAAAATTGTATTTTAACATTCATTAAATTTTCACAGACTGAAGATGATAGACTCCTATCAAACAACTATGAAAATGTAAAATGCAACAGTCTCACTTACAATAACAGTTGTGCAAAAGAAAATGAAATAGTGTGTATTATTAAAAAAACATTTTACTAGAAGAAGAAAAAATGATTTCTTCTTCAAATATGCAACCTGACACTAATACCTTAGATTAACAGGTAAGAGATGCCGATAGTTACATTCCCTTACTCTCAAATGATCATCTCCAGTCCAATCAGGTACATGTGTGTATGATTTGGATTTTTAACATAGCTTTAACAATTTTGCGGTTATATCACTATCACTATGATGTCTGCAGTGTGGCATTTTTTGTGATGCCTAGCACTGGGGCATCATGTCGCAGGTGCTCTATTACTGTGATGAGGATAGCATGATGTTGTACAGTCTCATGGTCACCTACAAGGCTGCATGCCATACCCTCTCAAAATCCTTCTTAAATTCAAGATGTGGTACAGATCTTGCTGGTGTTGGAGGTATTTCTCACACAATATCCTGAGGTTGAGTTGAAGATCTGCTCTGTTGTACTGTACCCGGCTCTGAAACCAGCCTACTCCTCAGATATGATCTTTTCAGCCTCTGGCTGTAGTCTGTTCAGCAGTATCCTCAACATGACTTTGCTTGGATGGCTTATAAAACTGATTGTACAGTAGTTTTGACACTTTTGCTAATTGCCTTTCTTGTGGAAGGTGATGATCAGCGATTGGGTCCACGGTGATGACCATACTCCTGTTTGACAGATCTTGTTGCAGATGTTTGTGAGAGTGCTAATCATTGCTTCTCACAAAGCTTGAACCAGTTCTGCTGGGATATTGTCCACTCCTGTTGACTTCCTATTTTTCAGTGATCTCACTGCAGCTTCTACTTCTTCACATAGGATAGGGTGGCTGTCATTGTTTGTTGCTGGGGGGACATTCAGTACCTCTTGATCAATTGTGGCTTGGTGGTTGTAAAGTTCTGCACAGTACTCTGTCCATCTTTTCAAAGTGTCTTTTTCTTCTGTAAGGCAGTTTCCAGCTTTATCCTGTAAGGAGGTAACTCGCTGTTGTTTGTGCTTGTTAGATCTTGGACCAGTTGGTATGCTTTCTTGCTGTTTTTCCTTTTCAAGTTTGCCTCAATGTCTTTGGACTGTTCTTCTATGCAGTTCTGTTTTACTTTTTTTCATGCTTTTCTTGATCTCCCAGTTGACTGCCTTGTACTGCTCTGACCCTTCTGTATCTTTTTTTTTCTTCTTCAGCTCCCTCCTAATGCCACCAAAGTTCAGGTCTTCAGCTGCAATCCAGGGCAGGGCTTCCCGACTGTTAAGCTCTCATTACACACATGCAAAGTGCACAAACGATATTTGTGTGTAAAGCTCTTTACATTATGGATAGTCTTGTCAGTCAGCAGTCTACTATAAGGACTGGGACCCTGAGTGGCCGAGTGGTCTAAAACGCTTTCCATTACGCTTCACTGCTGTCTCAGCTCTGTCTGCGTGGGTTCAAGTCTAAGATTCGGCTAATGTAGTTATGTGAGAAAGCTTGCCAGTAGCTTCTCGTGGGTTGGTGGTTCTTTCCGGTGTTTTCCCTGGTTCTTCCTCCACCAATAATACTGGCCACCATGTATAGCCTATCTTGTGCTGAAAAATGGCATCAAACCCTAAAAAAAAAAAAAAAAAAAAAATATAAGGACTTGCACATCTTCAACTGTAGAGGTATGTAAATTTATTAATTTCTTGTATATAAGATATAACTATCGTACCACCACATCTATTTTTGTATGTTTGCTATATAGCTTTGGTTTACACAGTAAAAACATCATATTTCTATTCTTGTTTCAACTTAGCAAGGGAGTTATATTAGTAATATAAGGATACATTTTTAAGAAATATTTAGCACAGTATGATTCTTATCGTGCAGGGTTAGATTTATTCTGAACTCGTTGTTTTGTAATTATTGCCATGTATAATGTTATTAAGGTTTTATGCCTGTGTCATGTATAGTAGTTGGATATGTTTTCAGCTGTCCCAAGTGTGTAGAGCTGTGTTGTATTGAGCTGTGAAGAGCCATCTAGAGTATCTGGAGCGTCCAGAGGGTTTGGATTGTTAAGGGTGTGAAGAGTGATGTGAGCATTCAAAGTTATCAAAGTGATTGATTTCAACGTGGTGCAAGCTGTAAAGCCAACTACAGGAATTAACTATAGCAGCTATGAAGCTGAACTGAGGAAGCCATGGAAATGAAATAAAGTGTGCTGATGATGGAGTGTATCTCCTTACATATAATCTTGTAGCCGTGGCTAATTTTGGGGTTCGTAAAACCCATTGTATCTTTCAAACTGTAAAGATAAGTTGTATGTCTGTCCCTTATTGTTTGCATACCTTAACTATTTGAGTGAATTCATTTTACTACACGAGTAAAATTCCACATTGTTTAAAGGCTGAGTAAACTATATCCATCTTTTCATTGTGTAATCACTGTGAATCATTCACCCATTGTCTTTGTATTTTGTAAAGTAATTTATTGGCATTTTTCATATTTAAGTCACTCATTATTAAACATTCTATTTGTATCATATTCAAAATGTTCTGTTGTGAATCCAGAAATCTTGTTATCTTGTTACAATAGCCATGAAGGCTTCTGTTACTTTGAGATCCGTCAGTTTCTTGAGATCAAACTTTATTTTTGCCCTTCTTTAGATGTAGTCTGAAGGTCATCATCACCAGATCATGGTCACTACCTAGATCTGCTCTGAAAGAGCTTTGAGTCTTGGCACTGTTTACACTTGACTATACACACTTCTTCACCATGATGTAGTTGATCTGGCTGTGATGGTCTCCTCTTGATATTTGAATAAAATATAACCTTCATAGTTGCATGGCTATATTTTACATATAAAATTATTTGAGCGTTGATAATATGTTGAAAAGTTAAAATAAAACAAAGTATAAAAATAATCCTGTCTGTTGTAAATGACTAGAGATTTAAGTTTTGAATCTAGAAAATATCATTTTGACTCTTGAGATTTTTGGGTCAAGGATCAACTAACCCTTCAGTTTGGAAATCTACTGAGAACCCTGACAATTAATTTCCTTTTTTTAATTAGGCCTACGTGAATTATACAGAAAACTTTCCATTTTTCATTTATTTTAAAATTCTGGGAAATAATCATACCCTTTTTTCTACATCGATATTCAATCAAATCATTACTGGAACATATTTTTTTAAATCAGAAAAGAACTTAGTCCTAGACTGTAAGACATAGCACATGTTATTTTTGTTTTAGTGATATGTCTTACTATCCAAATAGCGAGCATGTATAGCTAAACCATTATGACTTTACTTTGTAGAAAAGTATCATTATTTTAGATTCCAGTTGTGTGAAATATTCCTCAAAATTTGACATTCATAATGATGTTAGTCGACATCAAAACAAGCTACACAGCACCGTTAGTTAGGCTGTAAGACCTTAATGCCTACACCATAAATATCAGCGTCGAGGTCTTACATGTAGGACTAAAAAGAACTGAAATAATAAACTATGCAAGCAAGTACAAACTTAAAAACCGCTCCGGTGGCCTAGTGGTTAAAGTGTATGCCATAGAAGCGGGAGGTTGTGGGTTCGATCACCGGACGAGTCATACCAAAAGACTCACAATAATGGTACTAAACGCTTCCTCGCTTGACGCTCAGCATTAAGAGATTAGTGTTAAGACTGGTCGGCGTGGTGTCAGGATAATGTGACTGGGTGGGCTATCATGCTGCATGTCTGCGGCATGATGCCACCGTGCTAGACATCACTATAAACTGCCTCACTGCAGACATCGTAGCGATATGACTGGATTTTTTAAAAAAAAGATACGTTAAAAATCCTAATCAAACAAACAAACTTAAAATACAGCTCCCATGCTGTCGTGAATGTCAATCCAACCTCACATCCTCCTTAAAATGTCGTCATCAACGTGACCTATCTTTCATCATGACCACTGAACGTTTAAAGCGAGACATGAAGTTAAATATTTATTACGAATAATACGGTAAGTGAAAAAAAGAGCTTAAAGCTGTAGGTCACCTAAGGCACATGCCATTGCTGCTCCCACCATTCCACCACCAGAGATGACAATGTCAGCAACGTATTCATTGTCGGATGAACTTGTCTGGAGTCTCCTACTTATTGGGTACAGTGAGATTAGCTGCCGGCCCATTGCAAAACATGTCGAGCACTTTCTTACGATGGAGGCCGCCATCATTAATGTTTGTTTACGTCATCACAATCGGAATAATCTCAGTATATTCCGTCTCATGTTAAAAATAGAAAGGCTCCGAGTCATTCTGTACCCAAGTTGTTTCGTACCCATTGGAAACTGTTTCTTTCGTACCTGACGTACTGGTTGCTTCGTATCCGATGTGCTGGTGGTTTCGTACCCATCAGTTTACAAGGTCAAATATACAGTATTATCCTATTTACCGCTCCCTCTCTAGGTTTCTCTTTCCTCCCTTAAAAAAATTGCACGAGCAAAGAATATCCGGACAAAAAATTGGCCAAACCCAAATAATTATAGTAATTGTATTGTTTTCACTGTTTAAGAGCATCCATATTAACAGAAATTCATCTTGCCACTAAAAATAAAATGAAAACGTTGACCAGCTTAAATAACTGAATAAGTCCATTCTTTTTTCTTTCGTTCAAATCAACAAACATTGTCATATTCTTGGTATTATTTAGTAATGACTAACGTGGCTGAAAAATTACAAATGGTTATCACCTCAAAACAAGAAGAAATTCTGCGATCTTTTAATAATCGGGCTGAATTAAGACAAAACAGTGTTGCTTGATTAAGTTTCTCTTCTCCAAAGACCAACACTGGTGTTAATTTCAATTTTCGTCTTCTACTTTTAAAGGTGTAGAAAATAGTATACTATTCGAACCGCCAAGACATTTTTTTTTTTTGGGGGGGGGGGGGATTGCCGGCCGCATTAGCATACTTGTGCAAAGTTTTGGACATTTTCAACGATCTTATTGGCTTAATGATAAAAAAAAATTGATTCACTGTATATAACTCCAAGTTTGCTTTCTTATCATTATACTAAATTATTAGTGCTTGAGTAAAAGAAATTTAAATTTCCGAAAATACAATAAATCCCCAGTAAACAAGTGCAGTCAAATAATTCGTGATACAGAATTTATTAAGATTTCTCCGAATCAAAAGACTGCTGAAAAACAGAGACCTCGTGTGTAAATCATCACTCATAAAATAATGTTCATTACCAATTTTAACAGTATCAAGCTTTAGCACAATGGAAACAAAGTACGCAATGGAAATGTTGAGGGGTGGGTATTTTGTAAGTGATTTTGTTTCATTAAGGAAGGTTAACAGAAGTATTTCATGATGAAATGCATATTTTAAGCGTTATGCATAATATTGATCATAAATTTAAATGAAAGTACATGATTGGATCAAATAAATACAATGCTACTTTCAACATTAAGTTTAACTTAACTCGCTTTTATCTTTATAGTTGATATTGCTTTGTTGCGAATGGATTGCGCATCGGACTGGTCATTGTCAAATAAAACACAATTTGCAGTTAACTTCACAATATAAAAGTAACCGATAATATATATATATATATATATATATATATATATATATATATATATATATATATATATATATATATATATATATATATATATATATATATATATCGGTATTTCGAGATATAAAAAAGACACTAAATAAAACGAACTAACTTCTGAAAGCTCCGTTGCGAATAATGATTGCCACTGCATAGCAGGACGGTCTTTGATTACATTTGAACTACTATTAAAATAAGTATTAATTTTTTTTATATATGTTTCGATGTCAGTTTATAACCAGAAATCATTTTTAGTTCAAAAAGTGACGAAAACGTGTCAATATACAATTTGTTGATTTCCATAAATATATTTTACTTCCACTGAGTTCTATATTTCCATTTCGTATTTTAGTTATACTCGGTGAATTCATTCGAGGCATTTACCTCATATTTAGTGTTCTCACACCATCCCATTTATTTGTACCCTCACCGCTACTGGTTTAAGAAAAAGGATTTAAAAAACGAACAAAACAGTCATTTCATTCATTGGTGTATAAGTTCTAAACTGATTGTCGCCCCTTGGTCTAAACACTATCAACTTGGCGTTCGAATCAAACAAGACCTTTCTTAGCAACATGGTCGCCATATTTGCATGTATATTTATTTTCAAGCAACATATGTGATGTAGTTTAACATCTTTAAAAATCTAAATAATTCTGTAAATTTGGATTTTCATCTCTTTAAACACATTATACAAGAGTTTATCCTACTTCTTTATTTATTTAATTTAGAAATATTAAAACTATATATTGCAATTTTTTATTACTGAAATAGACCATTCTAGAAACCAGAAATGAGCAGTTTGTTTGCTTTTTTTTACATCGCGAGATACATCTTAACCGGAATTTCGAAATGATAACCCCATCTACACCTTGGCGGATCGAACAGATATTTTAATGCTATCGGTATCTATTGGATTTCATGAATTGCCTCCCCTAGCATATAATGCCAATTAACCAATTGTGTGTAACAGCAGTGCATTGTACATCGGCCGTAAATTGTGGACATAATTTACTTAAAAAGGATACTTTGTAGGTTTAACATCGAAATTAATACTACCTATCAGAAAGAAAACATTACAGATTTATTTTGGTGAAATGTATTTGTACAAACACGGACCGACAGTGGAAAACTGCTTATTTTTCAGTCCATTTGAATTGTGTGCTTCCTTTTCTCGATCATGTAGGAAAAGTGTTCAGATTTAAACAACTTAATTTTGAATCGATGCAATGACTTTCTGACGCATCCAATGAAATTCAGACCCAAAGCACAGAAATATCTACTCGATACGTCAAAGTATAGATAGGATTATCATATCGGAACCATGTCTAGCAAAAATGCTGAAACTTCCGTTTGCGTTGAAACACCAATATATCAACAGTGCTAGGGCCCCCATGGCACCATCAGGTTAGAAATTGTAAACAAATAAATGATCTGAATATGTGTTGTTGTTGTTGTTTTTGCTTTATGTAGCAGTAATAATGCGAAAGGTATATATATATATATATATATATATATATATATATATATATATATATATATATATATATATATATATATATATATATATATATATATATATATATAAAGTATTTTTAAAAAGTCACCATCTTTGTTTTTGTCCTTTTCCCATGCGAAAGCGTAACTTCGACTCTTTGAAAGAGACTCAGAGGTAAACGCAATGATGTTTCACAAATCGGTAATTAGTTTTCGGTCAAAATCTAACAAGATGATGGAAGAAGGGATCGTTAAGAAAAAAAAGGTATTAAAAATAACGACGAATTATCAACAATAAATAAAATACCTGCACTTTTAATGTATGATGTTCTTATTGCAAATTTGTAATGAAAAAAGAAATCGAAGAAACAACTCGATTTCACTAGCGTGAAACGATTGCTTTCGTTATTGTTACTGTATAGTATTGGTACACTCTCTCATTTTTGTTACTACTCTGTCAATTTTAAAGATGAAAATGATAAAGTATTTAAAACAGAATACGCAAACGTTATCAAAGACGGCAACAACTTCACATATATGACTTGAACATAGACTCGTCCAAGCAAATATGGCGATCGTATTACTAAGGAAATATTTGTTTGATTTGAAATGACAACGAGCTGACCTTATTTGGGATTTCCTGGCGACAATCAGGAAAGTTTTTAGAATTGTTGTATCCTAATTGTCGTTTTTTAAAATTTGATAAATGAGTATAAATATAAAAATGGAGAATGTGCGAAATAATAAGTCATAATACGTTGTTTGAAATACGAGTCATACAGGTGTAATGTGCGTGACACACTAACAGTTTGATAAATCCATGAGTATTACTGAAAATTGTATATGTTTTTCGTACATACAAAAATGCAAATTAACAAATTGTTGTTGTTGTAAGATTTAGCGCCATTTTCATCATCATCATCAGTCTCTTGACCTTGTGTGGTCGTTGAGGCACTGTGCTGCTGAACGTCTGATCAATTCCCTCCACTTGTCTCGATCATGTGCCAATGCCTGTGTTTCCGCAAAACTTGTCCTGGTCCATTTTGTCATCTTCTCAGTCCATTTTCCCTGTCTACCTCTCCTTCTGCCACTCTGGACGCTGCCCGGCAGTACTGTTGTGGATAGACTGTTGGCTCCATTTCAGCTTTCTCTTTTTGACAGTAGTGAAAGGGTCGTCATAATGGCCTACTTTGTGCCAGATGGTGTTATGCACTTCTTCATCTCTGATGTAATGTAAGAGATGCCAAGGATGGTTCTGTAGCATCTCATTTCAAGTGCCTGGATTCTTCGTTGTAATTCTTCATCTATGATGCAGTCAATGTAAGAGATACCAAGGGTGGTTCATTAGATCTCATTTCAAGTGCCTGGATTCTCCGTTGTAATTCTGTAGTCCAGGATTTACATGAATACAAAAAGATTGAGATGACTAGTGCTCTAACTAGTCTAATTTTAGTTTTCAGACAGATATTCTTGTCTCTCCAGATGGGATTTAGCTTTGACATGGCTGCCGTTGTTTTTTCTGCTCGTCACAAAGTTTCTGCTCTTGATCCCTCTTCAGTGATTATGGAAACAAGATATTTGAACTGGCCCACTGTTTCCAGTGCCTGTCCTCTGACTTAAATCATGGCTGAGATTTGTTTGGCAGTATTTGTCATCAGCTTTGTCTCCTCGGCGCTTATCTCCATGTCAAATCTGGAAGATGGTTCATCCAGGTTTTTCACTAAGGTGGCAAACTCGTTTTCACTGCCTGCCAGCCTAACAATGTCGTCTGCAAAGCTTAGGTTGATGATGTTAGTCCTTTCAATGCTGACTGTCCCACAGGGGTTTTCCAGGGCTTCACTCAAGCAGCAGAGGGGGCGAGCCGGACAACTTTTCAAACAAAAAATCGATAAACCCTTCAAAACAACAAATAGAGCCTTCCTACGAAATCTCGTGTTTTAACCACAAAAATAAGAAAGTCTCCATTTGGCAAATGGAGCCTTAGTGATTTTGTCTGGAACACGATCTTGCAGGGGTGAATCCAGGCGTCGATGAGGCAAACTGAGGCTTCCCTCGAAATGCCTCCATTGGGTAAAAAAAACGACGGACACTCACCTATGTAGTTAATAATTTTTTTAGGATGAAAATCATTGTTGAAATTCGAAGAATTTTCACGACTTCACAAACAGACTAATTTGTAAAACCTCACCTTGTAGATCAATTAGATTATTGGACTGGTCAGTGAGTTTGAAATTAATTCTTGTTAGCGAATCATTATGACACCGCATATAGACTGGATTAACCGGAGACTCAATAATTAGAAATCCTGGAGGAGCTGTTGGTGCAAATGAATACAAAATATATCCCTGCTGAGCTTGATTTGATCGTTCGAGATTTATTTGATAGCTTCCTTCGATAACATCACATACTAAATTAAGCGCAATCACCGATGAAATATTCACATTTTGAGGAACGATATGCCTGCCGCCACCGTCTGGGTCATTATTATGTTTGAGGATTTTTATTTCCGGTGATGTTGTTTTTTTCCATGCATCATGAATTATTTTAAAACCAACATCGATGGTGTCACTGAGAAGTTCTTTTAGTTCTGGTACGTTATAACCTGGTAGTTTGAATGTTGGAATATCTTTGACGGGGATTTTATAGTCTGTTGCAAATGTTGTTCTCGATAGGGGATTATCGTCATCTAATATATCTTGAATAATTTTCAAATTAAATGTTTCCATATCGTCGATAATTTTGTTGCATGTTTCTACGACGCTGATAAATTCATCTCGGGTAAGAGTACCAGATTTAAGAGGTATTAACAACAGTGACAAATCATTATTCATCGCTGTGAAATTTTCAATAATTTTAGGTTCGTTAACAAAATGATGTTTCTCTTTTCTACCTATATCGATAAGGATACCAAAAAAATCTATAGTAATTCTGTGATCTTTATAACTCTTTATTGGATTATCAGATTTTATCCTGTCGGTGATATAATCAGTTTTTTGTGGTTCAGGTGGTAAATTAACGGTTTCTCCCCGGGGTGGTAATTCAGGCCATCCTAGTACGGTTCTAATAGAACTCTGATAAATATCTACGACGTAACCCTCTGTGCTTATTTCAATGGCAGACGATAGCGTCGGCTCGTGAACCGTTGTAGCGATTTTCGATTCTGTTCCAGTAATAGATTTTATTCTACGTGCTAATTGAGCATTGATTTGTTCAATTTGGTACGAAGCTGTTGGTATTGAAACAACGTTCCAGTCTGGAGTCCCGTCCTCGCGATTCTTATTTGCAAATACCAAGGAATTATTCGGTTGTTGACCACCAAATGATTTTGATCTGATATTAGGCCAACTGTGATACACTCGTAGTTTTGCTAGCGCTATCTCCTTCACGGGAATCGGAATAGGGAAATTCACACTGAATTCTGGATTCGTTGATGTTATTGATATCATGCTTCTTTGTACTGGATTTGTGTTCTCCACTATTCGTTGAAGTAATTCCTGCGGTGTTGTCATTGTTATTATATTCATGTTGTCGCTCTAATTTTGATATCGCGGAATCATAAATATCTAGCATCGCTGAGAACTCACTATCGGATATAAATGTATCATCGAGCGACGACGATATCAACGAGGACAATTGCGAGTACGCGGTTGATACAACATGAAATTTAATCACGTAGTCTTGCAGTTTACTCTGGCTGCATGATGATATTATTTTTTGTTATTATCGAAATTATTTCCGCGATTGTTGTTGCCGCTGATATACAAATTGGAACAGCTATCGGAGCAATCATTGTCACCGAAGATAGTATAATACCAGCTCCGGTGATTACACCACTCACAGAGTACACGGTAACGTCAACTGCTGTGATTCTTCGTTGGTATTTTTTAATTTTTATTGCATACTCTTCAGTGAAAGTTTTGAGTTTCATTGAAAACTCTCTAGCCTGATCATAGCGATATTGAGATACCGAAGGTACCGTCGGCGATGTCATTTTATTCCCAAATCAGTTTACGATTTCAATTTAGTTATTTACTCAAATCAGTTACGAATTCAAAATACCACGTTGTTGAAACCCTAACCAAATTTTTATCAGTAGATGTTATCGTGAACTTTTCAGTTGTATCCTTGTCGATGATCGTTGAAATCGTATTGTTGACCCCGGATGAACTCGACGATGAAATATTAAATTGAGTCGATGTTACTAGTGTTAATCGATAAATACCTTTAACGGTTGCAGTGATACTTAATATATTGTCTGTAGGAGTCCACGCAAATGATCCGTGTTGGATCGTGTATACTACGTTGTTGGTTTTCTCATGAGGAATTTTTGTTATCATCCTCGGGATTGCTTCGATGAATTTTTTCGTCTCATCGATGAATTTTTTAATATCAGGGAGTTTTATTTCAATTTTATCCAACGGGGCTCCAAGAAATTTATCCACGATGTTTCTACGAAAATTTGAAAACTGTTTTCCGTGTTCTTCAGTTTTAGATTGAAGTGTTGTTAGTTCCAACACAGAATTTTTCAACTCATCGTTGAGAGTTTTTAATCTATCTGTAATAGTTGAAAAAAGTACACCCGGTTTGAGTTTACCCTGATTGGAAAATAACACGATAGTATCCTTGATTGCGTTTCGTTGTTTAACCAAAATATTATCCAACGACACATTACTAGTTTTCAATTTACCCTGACGATCTTGAAATACAACTATTTCCCCGGGGTCAACACTTGCTAGATTCAACGTCTCAGCTATTTCATCTTCGATTATTTTTTTATATCACCGGTTGAAGATGTTTCTGTGGTTGGTTTCTTCAGTGTTGATAACTGTCTCCCACAAATATCAATCATGATATTTTATACATCTTTCTCTAAAATCGTTTCGATTTCCAGCGATTACTGGTGTATTCATTTACGACAACATGTGGTTGTTTTCCAGATGTTGAAATAGCGTCAAGGACATTTAATACTTCGCTGCCGCATATTGGTGGATCATTCATTTGTTGTGTTGGTAGCGTAGAATACCAACGCCTCACTTTGTGAGGAGTTTTTAAGTGATTTATATAACGCATAAATTCCTTCGGCGGTGCTAATCCATCAAAATAAATAATCCCGCGTGGATCAATAGCGTATGCAACCCAGTGAGTTCCAGGTCCGGTGCTGTTATCGAGATTAATGATACCGGTTTTAACACTGTTTGGTTGTGTCGGCAACTGATCTTTGATAAAGACACTCTGAAGTTTTTTATGGCCAATTTTTTAGTAGCATCGAGTAAATCGAGTAAATCAAAATTGGACATTGGAGTCAAAGATTCTTCAATCGAAGGTTCCTCAACTAGTAAACCGGTCGTAGTCTTAGAGCTTTTCCGCTGTACCATGAATACGGGGTTCCTGGTAGTCTTAGACCCTTTCCCTTTTTTTATACCCCTTCCCTGTTGCTTTCTTTAGTGCCATTCCTGCCGCGGTACCAACAGCCCCTAACGCTGCCGCTTTAGCCACCGCTGGGGCTGCTGCTGCAATCAACGCTGGAATCGCAGCTAACAACGGGAATATACCGCCTGTTTTTATCATGTTTTTGATAGCAGCCGCAGAGAGAGTGATCTGAACGCCTTTTTTATCCTTGAAAGCATCATTAAAGTGTTTTACTTGACGAGTTGTCAGCGACAATTTATTCGCCCTGCCAGTCATCTGATTGTGTTTCAACATGATTGTGGTTCCACATCGCTTAGCCGATTCTGATTGAATTTTTTGAGTTGACCGGGAGTTAACGCAACACTGATATGACTGTATGACATTATACAATAACAGATTGATTCTAATGGAAAAATCGAGAAAATCGTTTACGATTTCAACAAGGATTTTCAATTACATGTTTTCTACTGGCGCATCTACCACTCTCATTCTTCCGCCAACACCTTCGAGTAGCATTGATTTGTCGCTGAGAATGACAGCAACTGCTCTATAATTAGCAATAGCACCACGAAGCACATTAGCTCTAAAGTGTATATCAACGACGGATTGTCTTGTTAAATCAAGATGTTCCAGCGAAAAGTAATAGACCGGGTATAAATTCCGAAAGTCATATTGTGATATTTGCAGACCAGTATCGACAATTTGATCGCGTGCCATAAATGACAACAACCTATGATACACGCGAGCAATATGATTTTGACCGTAATCAAGTTGTATATCTTCAGATGGTTCCTACTGACCGTTTATTCTCAGTGAGACGTCTTTAACACCTAATTGATCAAATATCATATGGCTGAAACGTTGATCGCCAACTCGTGTGTTATCCTGTAACGCAATAAATATATGACGTGGCGCAGCAATGCCTTGTTTTGATGCTAGGTTCCACGTGAATAACCCATTAATATTTGATTGTTTAACATCTGTACTTACAGTTAGCCAACTTAGTAATGATTTTCCTCCTTGGTCCATAAATGATAGTAATCGTTCTTCTGCGGTGATGGATGGAGTCAACACTGACATCCACAGTGATAGTTTTGTTAAAATGACTTTACCAGCATCAGCATCTGGATTTGCAGCATCTGCTGGAATCCTCCAAATTGCGTCATTATCATCACTCTTTCGCACAACCGCTATAACATGCTTCGGGCCGTAGATAACTTTTCGAACATTTCTACAGAATCCAAATATATGATGCAGTGGAATCGCGCATGAAAATGATCTACGCGCTCCTCCCAACATTAACATACGTGTTGCAGCTCCTAGATTGAAATTAGGATCAGCATTTATAATCATATTCTCGACATCAACATTAGCATTACCAGCATTGTTCTGTGGTCGTCTTACAACAAATTGATTTCCTCCAGCGGTATTTTTAACATCCTTTGCAAACATCATAGAAGGTCCTGCTGATCTTGTATAATCATCGGAATATCTCGCTAACCCGATTATTGTTGTAGCCACATCAACATCGCGATCTATCGACTCAATTTCTTTTCCATCGATGAGGTATTTTGCACTCTCAAATAGCGCCATGATACCATTATTGATAAACCCGACTTGAGTACCAACTGGATACGGTGCTGGTACAGCAGGAGTATCAGCAGCTGTTACAAGTTCTCCTTCTACTACAATAAACGCTTCAGCGGGTAGAAAGTATTTACTGGTATCATGAACTTGAAGTTCAATTCTTGATCGACTATTTGAGTCTATTGCATGATAGGCGTAATATTGATAATCGCGTACAGAATCATCCTTGCGAACTGGGGTGTCTATATTAAACGCTGGATCAGGTGACCTTTTGAACATTTTATTATATATCCATTGATCTAAATCGCGATTTTCATCGTAAACGATTTTGACACTAGCGTGAGAATCCGTAGGATTTTCCCCGTCGTGGTTGTAAGCCACTTCCTGCTATCATATTTGCGATGTTGCTTTGGTCGGGAGTCACCAGCGACGCTAGTTTTTGATCTACTGCGTTATTTATAATTTTACTAACACTCGCAGGCATCTCTGCTGTAGACGGTAGTGGTCCTCATTTGGATTTTCTCCGAAAATCACTTCGTGATTTCACTAGCGCTGTTAATTTATCCTTCGCGGCTGAAAACGCTTTCCCGGCAAGATCTCCAACAGCACTAATACCCTTATCACGAATAACATCAATAGCTTTCATCGATAATTGTTTTACTAGCGGCGCCACTTTTGGAGCTATTCTTGCAAATAACCCCGAAATTGTATCACCGAAACCATCACCATAGTACGCGCTATAAACTGGAAACCGTGAATTAACTACATAGACGCTGACTGGTTTGTCATGGTTGTAGTTTATGATCATTCTTATTCAATTGTTATTTATCTAATCAGTGATTCATCGCCGATGACGAAATGGAAAATTCGTAGAATTTTCACCTAGGGATTTTCAGTCACTATGATATTCCTCCACTAACTCGCCAATGAAATTTCGGTATGTTGCAATATCCATGATACCGCCGGCAAATAACCGCCTGCAGATATCAGCTGCTTCATTGGTTATTTCCGGTGAGTTATTTCCAGCTCGTTTCCCTCCGATGAGAACTTCTAATCGTGATATATCGCTGAGAACATTACCAGGACATTGAATTGATAGCCCACTTGGGGTCCCACTGGAATCTCTTAATCCCCTCCCGATACTAGTATCCAGTTTTTCTGTATCCGTGGTTTGTAAATAATCAAGAGTATCATCCAATAGTGGCGAATGTTCTTTTAGTTTTTTTAGGTGAGAAAGATATTTTCTTTGCAGGTTGCTGTCGCTTTCCTTGCAATTTTTGCGGTTTTTGTTGTTGTTTTAACTCTTCATATTGATTATACACGTTATCCACCATCTTGATATATTCAATGTATGATGCACTTCTTGTGTCAATTTGACTTGTTTTAGTTTTGATTTTGTAGAATATATCAGCCCAGTGAGTTATACTTCTAACGTATTTATGATGTTCTGTTTTCAACATTTTTTTTCTGTTTTCATAAGTCTCAACAACAAGCGCAGGAATTTTTACTGGATCGGCCTTATCAATTAGTGCTAACACTTCCTCGTTAAATCTCGCGCGTA
Source organism: Unio pictorum (assembly GCA_030141615.1). Taxonomy (NCBI): domain Eukaryota; kingdom Metazoa; phylum Mollusca; class Bivalvia; order Unionida; family Unionidae; genus Unio; species Unio pictorum. The sequence goes on from JARLTB010000227.1 coordinate 8,524,025, forward strand.
GGTCATCTACTGTTCTTTTTGATTCAGGTGTTTTAAATACAATATCACCTAATCGTTCAATTTCCATATCACCGTGGAGTTTTTGTACAGCTTGTTTTGTTTGTTCAGTTTCCGCTGCTATTTTTTCAAGTTCAACAATAAGAGGTTTTCCTGTAGTCTCGGGAACATCTCCCCATATAGCACGCTCTACCCCCTTCGTTGCTGTGGTTATTGGTTTAAACAATTCTTCAGATCCCACAGCAAAATCCGTTTGTAAACTCTGTCTAGCTTACAGTTTATTCCTTACAGAGTCGCGGATTGGTATAAATCTCTTAATTGCATCTAGTCGTTCACGAGTCAATCTAGTTGTTAATGCTTCATTGACCATTATTTGAAGTTGCAAACAATTTTTCAATTTGAATTCCCGAAGAGATGTCATAACCCGACCTAACAGACAAAAACATTTTTCAGTCAATTTGAAATAAAAAAAACTATTGAAATTATAAATTGCAAATTGTTTTTGTGGTTTTTGACATCTCAGTCGGGTCAATGGTCGATTTCCCGTAGCCCTTTCGATTGATAATTGTTGAATTGATTTTATTTTTTATAAACAGAAATTTTAGTTTTTATTCACTGTGAAATATTTTTTATTCACTGTTTTTAATGCATTTTTGCCTGTTTTTCACTGGTTTTTTGCCTGTTTTTTCACTGATTTTGATGATTTTTATCAATTTCAATAGGGTCAAATGGTCGATTTTGCATAGGATTTTCCATAGGGAAAAGCTGTTAGGATTCATTTTTGATGATTTTTGACCAATTTTCATTGATTTTTGTCTGTTTTCATTGATTTTTGTTGATTTTTCATTGATTTTTGATATAAAAAAAAAATCGTAGGGTAAAGTAGTCGATTTTCAATGTTAATTTCCCAAAGGATTTTCCATTTCAAAATCAATTCACCATCGTGATTGCTGCAACTAACAATAAAAAATATTTTTCTCAGAATTTTTATTGCTGATTTTGTCGGTTTTTGATGCATCTTTGCCTGTTTTCATTGAATTTTGCCTGTTTTTTCACTGATTTTGATCAATTTCAATAGGGTAAAGTAGTCGATTTTGCATGGAAATTCTCGTAGACAATTTCGATTAGGATTCATTTTTGATGATTTTTGACCAAAAAATCGATAATTTCAGTCAAAAAATGCCAAAAAATGACAAAAACAAATAAAATCATCAATAATTTCAGTCGGGTCAAATGGTCGATTTTGCATGGAAATTCTCGTAGGGAAAAGCTGTTAGGATTCATTTTGATAATTGTTGGATTGATTTTTTTTTTTTATTCACTATGAAATATTTTTTATAAACAAATTTTATTTTTTATTCGCTGTGAAATATTTTTTATAAACAGAAATTTTATTTTTTATTCACTGTTTTTCACTGTTTTTTTTACTGTTTTGATGGTTTTAAGTCGGGTCAAGTAGTCGATTTTGCATGGAAATTCTCGTAGGGAAAAGCTGTTAGGATTCATTTTTGAAGATTTTTGACCAAAAAATCGATAATTTCAATCAAAAAATGCCAAAAAATTTACAAAAACAACTAAAAATCATCAATAATTTCAGTCGGGTTAAGTAGTCGATTTTGCATGGAAAATCTCGTAGACAATTTCGATTTGACTGTTTGTCAAATAGTTAGTTGTTTTTTTTCATTTTCTTGAATTAACGCTCGTATATTCCTGATTCTAGAATTAATATCCTAGTTCAATTCATAATCCCTACCCAATTCTTTTCGTATTCCTTCCACGGTAGTAAATAACGGGACAAACACACTTACATCACTACAAAATGCAAGAGAGTCCCGAATAGAATTCTGAATTTTTTTGATTAACGCGTATTTCTTTGGTAGCATATACTTGTTAGTGTTAATACCGTATTCTATATCCTGAAAGTCAGACATAATTTGATCAGGATTTAAATTGTCAGATAGTTTAATATCCTGACTTTTCAATTTTGAAATTTCAGCTATAATGTTATTCATATTTTCAGAATTCATATATGAAAATACATATTTCTAATACAAAAACTATTTTTCTCAAAGATGAATGACTCAGACATAAATGAACTGAATTTTGTGTCCTGTCTTTTTTGATATAGCAGATTGATAAATTCCCTCTGCTACTTTTCGTAAGAGGATACACAAATATCGAAATATCTACCAGCTTCGTTCATAGAATTAAACATAATTTCTTCATTATTTATTGTATTAAAAGATTTTACGGGTCTCTTTCCAACCGTTTTGAAAGTGCCAGTCCTCCCCCGTTTCAAATTCTCACTTTGTGTAACAACCTGTAGATTTGATAAAGAATTGTTCTTTGGATTAGAATCAATATGATCGATAACAAAACCATCTTTGATCAATCCATGGAAACATTCATGCACGAAACGATGGCAGTAATATTTCTTATTCCCAGCACCAAATATCAAATACCCCTGATTATTTACAGCACCAACTGGTTTCTTCAGTTTGCAGTGTCTGACAGTACCATCACTGGATGCTTCATAATTTGTGATCACAGGATGTGGTCGAAATTCTTGCTTCATTTGTATACTAATACTATTTGTCTAATTCATTGTTTGGTCTAATAATAACATCACTGGAAAATCTTTCGATATAGTCTTGAGGAGTTCTTATGATTTTGTCCTTGTCAGGGTCAAGGTCAGAGTTTTTGATTTTTTTGTCATAATAACGCTTCAACTCTCTGTATCGTTTGCCACCGCAACTCAGACACAACTGCGATTTTCCTCTAACCCCAACCCCACATCGTATGCATCGGACCAAGGCTTCCACGCCGAAAACTTTGCATATGATACCCACAGAATTCATTTCTGCATGATTTGTTACACGGAGTTGTTGATCCAATCATGAGCCATTTGCAATGATTCATTATATAAAATCCTTCTATTTAAATATTTGTTTTAATTATAGTATGGAGGAGTTTGAGAGATTATCGAAAATTACGCCTTGGAAAAATGCTAAATTCAATCTTGATAAAGTTTCTGATACACCAAAGAATACAATTCTTGATAGAACCATGATTAGTAAAATCAGAGATTGTTTTAATGAATTCAAGCGTGATGGGGCATCTCAATGTTGGTCAACATTTCGAATTGATGGCCGTGTTGACGCTACCATGAATGATGAAAAAGCAGCAGTGATAATCTCACATCTTAGGCAAAAAAGGTATTTTTTAGAATAAACTTCGTTATCCGTTCAGACACTGGAGATTGGATCATCAGGGATAAACACGAACCCATCTTGAAGGATAAAAAGAACTATCACTGTGAATCAAGATTCCAAACCAGGAATTTTGACTGGAATTGAAAAACCATACTACGAGAGATCTTATCCTGTAACAGCAGTTGTTTACGGGATATATCCGTTAAATGACAAACCTGATATTGCAAAACTAGCACCAATGAAACTATCGTCGGATTCAACGATGAATTGTGTAACAGAACGAATAATAGAACACTTCACAAATGCATCCCGGGGGAATAAATTGACTGATCTAAGACGAAAAAAAATAAATGAATGGGAATTAACGGTGAAACAGCATGGGGCAACAATTCAGGATATAGTTCAATTAGAAACATCATTGAGATTTCCAATATCAGTAACGACAATAACCGGAGAAGTATTACACGAACCGAAATATCAATCAAAAAAAGGAACACCAATACAAATTATTGATCATAAGGAACACGCATGGTCATCTGCAGTAACAATATTTCCACGAACACGAACTGTAAAATATATACCCCAAACCCTGTTTGGACTTGGAGAGTGTTTTTCCGAGCAGAAATTATTTGATGCTATTTACAATTTGAGTAAAAAAGATCCTGTGTCGATGTGGCTATTTCACAGTGCTGCAGACGATGAATGTGGATTCGATCAGTTTGTAAGACCCAACGGAGAATTGTACCGTACTGAAGCGCTGCATAATCAAATGAAAAAACTAGCTAGTGAGTTTTCCCCAGAGAACTCTCTATGGAAAGGAGATAAGTGGACTCCTGAGCGTATGGGCGAGAAATTTATTCCTGAAATCATAATTTGGGATGAAATATGCACAGTGTCAATAGATGTATTACAAACATTTCTCGAGTGGTTGTTATTGAAAAATACAAAAGTCGTCATGTGCGGTGATCACGGCCAACCACCACCATTTGTCGGTGCATCCCCACATGAATGGCTAAAGGGTTTTGTAGACTTTTATGAAGAAATTAACACTGATTATAGATCACTTGATGAACAATTACGAGAATTCAAAGCGCTTATTAGATTACAACCGGATAAAATCCAGTGTGAAATAGCGCGTGAAATAATTTCAGAAACTCCATTAAAAGATTTCTGGGAAGCATGGAGACCAACAGATTTGATAGTAGCAAGTAGAAAGATAGTCAGAGACACACTTCAGATGAAATTATTTGACTTGCATAAAGAAAAATTCCCAACGTTGTTAGTACCGTTATGTTATAGACCAAAAGATACAAGGCGACATAATGTTGAAGTTGATATTCCAGGGTTGACAATGTCAGGGACAGAGAAGCAAATTCTCGTGCTAAATGATATTGTGCTGGTTGATATAAACGTCGTCGAAGATGCATTGCGCGCTGATAAATCCCCATGGGTGTTAGGTTACGCAGCAACAATTCATTCTTCACAAGGGTTGACAATATCAGATACAATTCTTTGGATAATAGATAATCGCATCGAATGGTCGAATTTAATCTATCTCGCAGTGTCTAGAGTGCGAAAAATAAATCAACTTCGAAGAGTTGTCCCTGATGATATAGACACTATTGTCAATGTTGACTCTGACAGCGATATAATCCATAAAAAAAACTCTCCGGTTATAAACAACAGGATAAAAAAAACAACAGAGAATTTAATATTAATGCTGAATTATTTATTACGTTGAAACAACAACAGAATAATCACTGCGCGAGTTGTAATTTTATAATGAGTTGGCATTGGTCAGATAAGGATCCTCGCCAATTCACCGTAGACAGAAAGAATAACAGCATTGGTCATACTAGCGATAATGTGATGCTGACATGTCTTGAGTGCAACAGACGCCGGGGTGCTAGTTAAGACCCCGCGGTGGTAATTGAGTATCCTCAGGTATCACATGCAGTTGTTGTCGAGTAAATCCTCGTTGAGGGGCAGTTGAATCCAGTCTATAGATTGCTGGTCTACCCGTAGATCGTGTTATGCCGGATATTTTATGTACAGTAACACTCCAAATAGGATCAGTAGCCCTTTTTCTGCCACCTTCAAGCTCTCCTGGTTCATATAAATACCTAACAGTGATATTACTACCAAGAATTGGTTGGGAAACGCTGGCGTTTCTAGAAAAATCCTCTTGTGGGAGTTTTAGTATAGACTTCTTTTTAATCGCGTTGATAGGTTTCATGTTGATTGTTCTAGTAATCTCAATATTCAGTGCGGTAATCACAGCTGGTAATCTTTTAACCCATTCATGAGATCTTTTTTCTTGGATGAATTCTTTCGCGTATTGATATCCGAATAACCGCTCAGCAATCGTCCGATTAAACCGTTCAACAATTGCCTGATCACGATGTAGCGCAGTATGTCCTCGTCTGATGGTGACATTATGATGCTTCATTGTTGATAACACTGCACCCTGAAATTCCTTGCCAGGATCAACTTGTAATAGATTTGGCCAGCGTAGTGGACCCTTTCGATAAATCCTTTCAAGTGCAGAAGCCACTTCAGTTGCTGATTTTGTCTTTAGCGGCTCTGCTTGTTTGTATCGACTCGCAACATCAATTATGGTTAGAGCGTATTTGTAACCACCATCATGTAGCAGAAATAGTATATCAGCTTGATGAACTTCATTAGGAACGGTCACATCAAAATGCGAGTAGTGAATTTGTTTAGGCGGTGGTAGATAAATTTGCCATATAGCCTGTTTGGATAACCAATTAGCCGCAGTGGTTTTTTTTCACTTTTGCAGCGCTAGCGAGTTTATTGATTGCTGCCTTGCCTCTCCAGTATCCACTCGGAGAATAATAAATAGATTCCATGTTGTTATTAATTACCAGCACCTAACATCAATTTACCTTTCATAGCCGATTTTATCAAAAATGAAGCCAAATTTTCTTTGAAGGATTTATCAGGAATAGCATTTAATGCATTAATTAATTTCACATCTGCTAGATGTCTATGCTGCAAATTGCTGCTCTTATATGCAACATCATGAGCGTGACACGCCTTATCAATGGCGTTTATTGGTTCTTCACCGGGTTTGGGTTGGTTATGATTATTGAGTCTGATATCAAGTCTTGTTCCCGGTCCACATAACTATACCCTGGAAGGTGTTTTTCTCCTGAATACTTTGCCCATGGGGTTCCAGGGAGTTTAGTTAGCTTGGCTGCGATATCACCTCCTCGTTTTTTTTAAAGGTTCCTTGGGTTTACCAAGGGAAACAAATCTAAATTTCTTTGTACTACATTGTACGCATTTACCAGAAAGCGCTGATCGGTTATTTTTAGTTGTAATCGTCGTCAAGTCATCTGTGCCAGTACGCACCCTACATTTCACACAATATAGATCATAATTTATATATAACAGCATGAATGTAATTGATTATTCAGCTACCCGACGACGGGAACCTATTAAACACCATGCAATGTTGCCGAATTCAATTAGAATCATTATAATCGGACCATCTGGAAGCGGCAAGACACAACTGCTACTTAATTTGATAACGAGATGGATGAAATGGGACAAATTGTATTTAATAGCCCCGAGTGTAGACGATCAGCGATGCTATGAAGTGCTAAAGGATTTTAACGAGAAAGCAAAATCAAAATTCGAAGAATTTCAAATCGATGATGATATTATTGAATTTATTACTGATATCAACGATGCACCGAGCATTGATGATATCGATGGAAGTATTAACAATTTAGTCGTATATGATGATATCATGTTAGATAATCAAAAACATCCTGCTAGGATATTTTCCAGAGGCAGGCATAAAAGCACTGATGTGATATATGTCACTCAACGATGCACACAAATACCAAAAATGATCAGAGATAACTGCAATTTATTGTGTGTATTTAATGGAGTTGACACACATACTCTTAGAAATATTTGGCAAACTTGGTGCTGCGGTGATATGGATCATAATCGATTTAGAAATTTCTTTAGTCACGCTCAGTCAATACCACACGGATTTGTGAAGATAAATTTATCAGCCCCGAGGACACGATATCGTATCGGACTTGATAAAATATTCGGTTGAAATCATAGCAGCAACGGGGGGTGAGTGTCCGTCGTTTTTTTTTACCCAATGGAGGCATTTCGAGGAAGCCTCAGTTTGCCTCATCGACGCCTGGATTCACCCCTGCAAGATCGTGTTCCAGACAAAATCACTAAGGCTCCATTTGCTAAATGGAGACTTTCTTTTTTTTTGGGTTAAAACACGAGATTTCGTAGGAAGGCTCTATTTGTTGTTTAGAAGGGTTTATCGATTTTTTGTTTGAAAAGTTGTCCGCCTCGTCCCCTCTGCTGCTACTCATGATGCGATCTAAGCAGATATTGAAAAGCATGGGTGACAGGAGACAGCCTTCACGGACTCCACCTATGATCTTGAATCAGTCCCTCACCGAACTTTGAGCGATTACTACACTGGTAGCCTTGGCGTATAGCTGCTTGATGCTATTAGTCAATTTTTGACCCCTGTTGTACTTCTTCATTGTGACCCACGATGCCTCATGCCACACTCTGTCAAAAGTCTTTTTGAAATCTATGAACATATAATAGATGTCTTGTCGATGATGCGAGTACTTTTCGCACAGAACCCTCAGATTGAATATTTGTTCTGTTGGGCTTCTTCCACTCTGGAACCCTGCCTGCTCTTCAGCGATTATTTCTTCTGCTTGTGGTTTCTCGCTGTTGAAGATGATCTTCAGCATCATATTACTAGCTTGGATGATCAAACTGATAGCTTGGCACAGCTGGAGATTGCGGTTTTTTTTTTGGGAATGTTATAATCACTGACTGGGTCCACTGTGTTGGCCATTTACCTGACAGCCAGATCTTGTTGCAGATTTCTGTTAGTAGCTCTATCACTAATTTCATCCCCCCACCCCCGCCATTCTTTATAAGTTCAGATGGAATCTTGTCTACTCCAGCTGCCTTCCAATTCTTCAGTGCTCTTATTACTGACTGCACCTATTCTATGAGAATGGGGAAATCATCATTTGTGGAGTTTGGAACTTCAAGTACCTCTGGGTCTCCTATGGATGGATAGTTGTAGAGTTCTATACAATATACAGTCCATCTTTCTGCAATGTCACTTGCTTCTGTGAGGCATTTTCCATTTTCAACTTTAGTGGTACGGACTCTTGGTTGCTTCTGTGTGGTGAGTTCTTTCACAATTTGGGCCGTTTTGATGTTATTCTTTATCAGACTGCTCTCTATTTCTGTGCACTTTTGTCCAATCCAATCTTCTTTTGCTTTCACGTTTTTTCCCTGATATTCTTGTTTATTTCTCGGTACTCCATTGCCACTGTTGTGTGTCTGGTATTTTTGAGGTCTCTTCTGGCATCACACAGATTCAGAATCTCTTCTGTAACCCCGGGCTGTTTCTTTGGGCGATGGAGGCCAATGATGTCCTTGGCAGTTGTTGTCATCACTGTGTTGAAGTGTCTGTCATCACAATGAGTGGAGCAATTTTCCTCAAATTGCGGCTTGGAATGACTTGCAGATGTTAGGGTCCGTCAGTTGTTCAAGGTGGAATTTGAGCCTGATTTTCTTTGGCTTGTTAATTTTCTTAAGCCTCACGCGAAAGTTCATAATCACGAACGTTCTTGTTTTTGCTCTATTTATGCCAGATCGGTAACGGTTTTGAACCAGGATGTAGTCGATCTGGTTATGATGGGTTCCATTTGGTGCAAGCCATGTCCAGCAATTGTGTTGGCTAGTACGAAGTTGTTGTAGCTTGCGAACTCGAGCAGCCGTCTCCCTCTTTCATTGGTAAACTTATTGCAAGAAGGTTCACAATGATCATCCCAGTCTTTTAGAACAGCTTTGCCAACTTTGGCACTCCATTCTCCTTGGATGATGAGGATTTCTTTTTTACTTACCATGTTTAGAATACACTGGAGTTTGTTGCTAAACTCCTCTATTTCTTCTTCATCATGATCAGTAGTTGGAGCATATACTTGAATAATTGTGATGTTAAAGGGATATGCTTTCAGACGAATGGAGATGATCTTGCTAGATATGGGGAGACATTCAAGCACAGATCCCTTGATGATTTTGTTCACAAGGAAGCCTACTCCATTTATGGACTTGTCCAACTCTCCACTTTAGTAGAATATATGCCCATCTTCAGGTTTGTGTTCTCCTAGGGCTTTCCATCTGATTTCACAGAGTCCCAGAATGTGCCATGTGTAGTGTTCCATCTCATGTGTCAACTCTTGGAGTCTATCAATTTGCGCCAGAGTTCTAATGTTCCAGGTGGCGATGACGATTCTGTTTCTCGCTCTGATTTTATTCAAAGTACCAGTAGCACATTGTCACCTCCGTGCACGAGAAGCTACTGGCAAGCTTTCTTTTTCTTGGCCGCACTTGAGACTCAAACCCACGCCGACAGAGGTTAGATGGCAGTGATCCGTAACGGTGAACTCTTTAGACCACTCGAAATTACATTATGTTTGTATGTTTTATTATGGCATTCATTACGCAATACTTGTATCTACATTTTTTTGCAATGTAATAATTTAAAAATATTTCATTAAATGTTACTCACCGCACTGATGTGTATATCAATCAGAATAACCCGTATTTGTTATATTTTGTGTTTTACTACATAAACACGTTTTGTGTCTGATGCAATTGAAGTTTTGATTTTAATTTTTAAATTTGCCTTTTATTCTTCTTATTCATAACCAACAGGTAGATCTCCACCTTTTTTAATGACATTTCTCGTAGCGCTAAGTGTGTGTGTGTGTGTCCTAGGCACATGGGCTTGACAAATATAACCAAGGTTGCCTCGAATTAACTTAATGAAAGGAAAACGTAGTCTAGTTCCCTGACCTTTCTTCTCATAATGTAGAGTAATGCAGTAGAGAGAGGTCAGAAAACCAGACTAAATAAAACGATGCCCATCTCTGCGGTAACAGTTGAATTATTTCAAATTATTGCCATTAAAATTCTGAAAGTTTTTGTTTATAGTATTTTTCAGTGTTTATATTTAGGTGATGCAAAAAGATTTGTTATTAAAAAAATAGTTGTGCAGGTTTTGAATATTTAGTCCAATAAAATACCTTACCATCTTCAGTCCTGCACTAGCATAGTTTCTGTCAAACATGGCAACAATGGCAACAGCCCACAGTTTGTCAGTTTTGACGAACAGTTCTGTGAAGCCGCCAGTAAATCCGAAAACAGGATGTGCCACATTAGTGCACGAGAGGTCTCCTCAATTTAGCGTTAGACTTTCAGATGAATACTATAGCGCTCAAGCAGACGAATATGAAAGAAATGGAAATAATGAATCGGCTGGAGGGATGGACAAGGACATCTTTGCAGTCAACGTTGATGAGATTACAAAACAACTTAGCAACTTGTCAGATGAAGAATTTTATCACAAACTTACCGAGCTTAAAGAGAAGCATATGAAGACATTGGAAATTTGCGAACAGCTTTACAGAGAAAAACATGGCCGTGCACCCATTACAAATCGTTCTTTTTTGGAGTCGGGTCGTTTTGCATCCACCATGAACGGTCATGTGGAATCAGGTGGTATTCGATCAATGAGCACGATGGGTTCTCGAGAGAGATCCAAATCCCCGGTAACTATTGTTCAAGATAAAATGGGTAACCCAACATTAGCTTCGGAGATATTGGGTCGTACACCAAAGCCTCTGACCGGAAAGCCTCCCATTCCACAAGCAATGAAATCTACAGGATTGCCATCAATGCGAGTTCGGCCAAGTTCTGCCCCAGTGCACAGGTCACAAGATGATCAACTAGCCATTGATGAAAATTTTCTGCAGACAGTGATTGGAGCTCGTAGGTCTTGGGAGGAAAGTGATCACGAAGATGATGTACCAGATGAAACCAGCATGTCAGAACCAATCCGTTCTAGGGAACTGTCTGCAGCATTGTCACGCATAGAGGATATGTGGGAACAATTTTCAATTGAAGATTATGCTCCAAGAGAGAGAAGGGCATCATCAGCATCAATGGTACAAAGAGAAAGAGAAAAAGATGAAAGATTGGAAATGGAATGGAAACACAGAATAACTGTGCCCAAACCTTTCAAGATGACTTTAAGGGAAGCCACTAAAGAAAAAAAGAAAACAAGAACACAGTTACAGTTTGAGAAAGAAATGTTGGAAAAAAAGATGGCTGAGGAACAGGAATGTCAGAAAAAATTTAAAGCTGCACCTGTTCCTGCTCATGTTTATCTTCCACTACATCAGGAAATTATGGAGAAAAAGGAAGAGAGAAGAAGATATGTTAAACAGTACTGTGCAGAACTCTTGAAATCTCAGGAAAAGCCCTTCAATTTTTTAAAAAGAGATTATGACAGGAAAACACATGAAGCATTGCATGAATGTTCGGATAATGTAATTGCTAAAAATAAAACTGAGAAACAAACTTTCAAAGCTAACCCAGTACCTAAACATATTTTTGATAAATCAATAGATGACAAAATGCTAGAAGAGGAGGAATATCGACAGATTCGAGTGAAAATGCGTGCAGAAGAATTACTTCGCTCAGCTTCTTTACCACCCAACATGGCAGCAAGACAAAATGCCATAGAACAAAAGCTGAAAGAAAAGGCTATGAAAGGAAAGAAAAAAAGTCGACATAGGCCAAAAGTCAATAATAAAGTTCCAGACTATGATGCTTTATATAGGCAATTTCAGAAAGAACTGATGAGACGAAAACATGAAAAAGAAGCAACTGTTACCGAGCCCTTTAATCTATACACAAACAGAATTCCTTCCAAGAAAGACAAGGTGATTTTGGACATGATGAAAGATGAGGAAAAACTGACTGAAAACAGATGGCCATTCAAAACTCCACGAGCTAAACCAACCAATATAGGTAAAATTATTATGTTTAAATGCCTGTAAGCCCATTCTATATCTATATGTTCATTATTCTAAAGTAGATACTACATTGATGAATGCTTCTAAGACTTGTTCATTGTGTCCTGGTAAATAATAACATTTGTGCAAAACTCCTACAGTCAGTTCATTATCATAAGTTGTTAAATCCAGGTTTCACATTCAGATATTTAGGAGTCAGTGTTGCTGGTTGATACTAATTGTGTGAGGAAATACAATTTAAAATTTAAACCCACATTATAAACTATTATACTCTGGAATTACAGTAATAATATGGAGCTTTCTGCAGTACTCATTCAGAGGGACACAACAATCAACTGACACTGACAGTAACTTAGTTGAATAGGGTAGCTAGAATATTACTATCACAGTGTTGTCCAACACTTGCCCTAGAGGAATAATTAACAGTAATTACAATGAGAGATAAAACAGAAATCTATTTGGCAATCAGCAAAGCTGAGGAAGACTTGAAACCCTTGTTGACAGATTCTACATCAATAATATGCAGATTGTGAGCAAAATTCAGCATAATTTATGGAATATTTTGCGTAAGGAACAATGTTTTAAATGGAAGAAATTATGTAGATATCTTGATAATATATTGCAGTAGAATGCGTGCTGCACAGAAGCTCTATTATTTCTGCTCAAACATATTAATGTTGAAAGAACTATCCATACAAAATATGTGCTTTTTTGCTCACTACAATTTGTGAATGACTTACATGTTGGTTAGGAAAGAAGCCTCTTGGTTTGGGGGTCAGAAGGTCAACAGTCAAGGTCACTAACTGAAAGAAGAAAAGAAGAAAACTGGTTTTGCTTAATAACTTCACTTTCTTAAGTATGGACCATGATCATTGGTTTGTTTTAGTGCATTGGGGCATTACCACTTAAGTTGGTTATTTAGTGTTGAGGCAATTGAGTAAGGTGCCTTGCCCAAGGACACACCCTGCCAGTTGATTCCAGTTAGTACAATTTGAACCCTCACCCTTTCAGCCACAAGTCCTGGACAATAACCCATGAGCCACTGCAGCTACCTCCCCAAAGCTGTAAAGTGGCTAGTACAGTGGCATGATTTTAACCTCACCCTTTTAGACACAAGTCCAGGATGATAACCCCTGAGCCACTGCAGCTCCCTCCCAAAAGCTGTGGTGGGATTGCACTTAAGGTATGGAAGATAGGCATATCATCATAGGTTGTTTACTACAAGACATATGTCTAGTTAGTCCTAAATGAAAATGGGTCTGGTCTGATGTCCCTCTTGAAAATCTTGTTATATGCTTCTCCACCTGAATGAAAAGTTGTATTGACATGGGGATTTTCATCATACGACTTCACAAGGAGGCTTGCACTTCAGTGGCATATTGATTTTGGCATCAAAAGGCTAAGGTCATTGTGGCTCAAAGAAACTGAAAGTTTTCAGAATGACATTTGCTCTAGAGTAAGTTCCTTTACTATATTGTATGTGAATAGCTTTGCGTTTAGGGTAATAATGAAAATTACAGATTCTGTGGGCAAAAGGTCTGCAGTCATAATCATGGTAAGTTTAATAAGAAAAAAAGTTTCTGCACATTAAGTTTATATAAAGTTTGCACACCTAGACCAATTATTAACTACTGGTACACCTTTCTAGTTTCTACACTGAGGACTATTAAACCTGGGTCAGGTTTATAATGTGCTGCTCATGGTACTCGTGTTTTAGGGTTTCTATGATTTTGCCATAACTATAGATTAAAACATTTTGGTCATACAACTGAACAAAATAATTCCAATTTTTTTCACCAGAATTTCTTATTTCTTTGTGGATAATAATACATCCTACTTTGTTTTATCTATTCCAACATTTTATTGATCAAAAATATATTTTAATCTCTTCTGGTCATAGACAAGAAGACCTTAAAGGATGATTGTCTGTCCATCATCTGTTGTTCATCCATCTTTTAGTGCAAGTTGCTTCTCCTCTTAAAATAATTAGATGATTGCCATGAAACTTTTTGCACACATTTAACCCATGGACTACTTGGTTCTAAATTAAATTGGTACTGCTTGGACATCCAGAATGAAAATTTTGTTTTCCTACTCATTCTTAATGGACGGTCAAACCGTCACAAGTTTTGTAATAACTGGTATCACTATTTCTCCCGGATGAATGGTCATATCAGCTTGAAGTGTTCTTAAACACAATTGTTACGATGTGAAGTTAGTTTAACTTAACTTGATGCTGATATGATCTAATATGATAGCCACAATGTCCATCTTGAAACTTTTGTATCATTACTTCTAGATTGTATATCAGATCAAATGTGCTTTCATCAAAAGACTTCTTAAGATATCTAGTTCATACTAAATAGAAATGGTGCCAGTCAAATATGCCCACCTTGTCATCCATCTTGACAATGTTATCTTTGCTTCTCCAGCTTGGGGTTTACACCAGATGATTTGTTATGATGCATTGTTGTTAAATGAAATATTGCCAAAGTTGATATCCAGTATGTGCACCATGGCAGCTAGTTTTGAAAATATTGCTATCACAGTATCAAAGATAGTTTTAGTACTATTTAAATGAAAGAAATGGTCTTTACTTGAATTCATGGACCTTTTTTTCAGCCACTAAAGTGTTTGGCTCTTCAAGGGGTTCTTGTGGTTTGTACCCTGAGGTATTACTGTGGCAAACCAAGCCTCATATTTAACAAATTTCTTTGTAGCCAGAAAGACTAATAGCTTGAAAAAAGTAATAGTCCTAATGTATCTTCACTAATTGTTCTTTAAATTAGCAGATTGGCAATAACTGAAACTTAACTAAGAATTGGACCAGCAAACTACTACAAGTGGTATACTAGTATGTAAGTCACTTGAAATAACTTTGAGTACAAGAATACTTCACATGTGATACTAGACAGTACTTGTTCTAAGAAAGACAATGTGTACTGCTCAATACTTCACAAACATATATATTTCTTTTTACAGGACATATGTCGCTATCACTGGATTCCATTCCATCCAAATTAACAAAGTCTGCCACACTTAGATCAAGTCAGGTCAAGTAAGTATTGCTATGACGATTTCCTTTTCCCATCAAACATGAAGAACATTAATAATAGTCATTAGAGGTAAAAACATTCTTCTTTTTCTAGAGTTTTTGCATCGTTTGTGCATATAAATGAAAAAGTGAACTTGAACTTATCAATTTAGGGAACATAGGGCTAGTATATATTCCTCTGTGCAGTCAGATATTATCAACAGTTTTTGATGAATATTTGTAACATTTGGTAGTCTTTTCAACCCATCTGACAGGTGTGCATATTTCTCCACAGTGATGTTGTCCTCGTTCAGATAGAGTTATGTCCCTTTTGATTTATGGTAGTAATAGGACTCGATTACTAATTCTGCTCCCATACTAAACCTTTGAAAACACCATGAGATTAAAATATAATAACTTTAAATTTCTGAGTTCTCATGATGAAATATATATTTGTCAGTATAGACACATCCTTGATGACTGCTTTAGTACAGAGAAAACCATATGGGATGCAGCTTTATCTAGATATGTTTGAAACACATGCTTTCAGTTCCACACCAAAGAGCCAGGTGTTAATATCAGTAATGAGTTTTCCAAACTCAAGTCTGTAAAAGTACTGCAATTCCATCAATAAAACAGTGTCACTGTTCTTTCAAGTACAACTAGGATAAGATCTGAAAAACTTATTTTTCTTAAAATCTTACCTTACCAACCAATCCTGGCCAACCCAAACCATATATACTATATTTTATGTTCACCCATTTCTAGACTGGTTCCCGTCATTCCATACCATGAATCCTGGGATAATGTTGTGCAGACCTTAAGTGTACAACTATTTGCTCAGTTTTGAGGAAAATTTGTTTTGTATTGTGCTAGATTTGTTTTACTATAACATGAAGATGTGTGCATTTGTGCGGCTTTGACAATATCTGAAAAAGTTGTCCTATTTTGGACTGTAACAGACTTCTCTATCTATACGTTGTGTGTATAACTTTAGTTTTTGTTGTGATGGTTTGTTGAATTTGAATTTAAACCATTACATTTAAATGTTTGTATTGATCTATCATGAGATTGTGATTACAAGAGTTGTATCTCCTTTTTTATTTATATCTTGGGTGTACAACTAGTCTCTCAGGTTTTAATGTATTGTTTTATTTTGTATTATTGCTACCATTGCATAAAAAATCTATTTCATCTATAGCAAGGCTTAGATGAATTTTTTTTTCTAGGTACATGTATGTTACTTGTTCATCTTGGAGCATAAATAAAATGTTGACTGTTAAGTACTGTTATGTGTTGAATATCTAGTCATTCAGTTTTGAGAAATTATTTTGATTTTTGGTGGACTTTTTAATCCCCATTTGAAGAATGGAAGATTTACCCATAGGTTAACACATTAACCCTTGGCGCCATATTTACGGGGCAGGATGTAGTAGCCTACTGCCAAGCTCTTTAGCATCAATGTCTTGTATGATACACTAAAGTGGGTGGTATTATAGAAAAGTAGACATATTTAGTTCTACAGTGATACTAAATAATCTTCGACATTTTTGTTGTGCTACAAAATACAGAAGAAAAAACCTACTGTTCTTAATTTTTTTTTTCTAACCCAAAATTTGCATGTGCCTGTGGTCAGAATCCGATTTTGTGTCCAGATTTGAGACCATTTGGCCTCAGAGCTAAGACAGACATGTCTGAACTGCACACAGACAGGTGAACCTGTGCAAAATGTAGGATAAGGTGGGCATTTTTATTAAAGAGTAGTCTCGATACAAGTCCGTTAAGCAACAAAAACAAAAATAACTCAAACTTTTCCCCTTCTGCTCATGCACAATCAAAATAACCAATGGAAAACAATGTTGTTAACACAACTAGGCATTTAGCTAATGGAAAATTGCTTGGAAGTCGATGTTTTAGGATGTATTCAGAAATAGCCCCAAAAATGTGTTTCCTACTCACATGTGAAAACAGCAAAAACCTCCAGGGGTTAATGTGTTAATTAATAGATACTGGTTCTCTGGACTTTTCATCCTTGCAAATCTAGTATCACATGATTCCTATTTCAAGACCTTCCATTTCTGATTTTGGATTCAATGCTTTAAAACTGGTTTTACAGTTTTCTATATCCTGAACTCCCAAACTTAAAACAAAATTGGCATGTTGGATTTCTTTTTTCAAAATCCTGTGCAGGACTTTTGTCCTTGATCTGTATTTATATATCCCTGTTGTGGAAAAACAGTGCAAATAGCCAGACATCTTTAAACAGTTTAGCCTCATGGACTAGAAAGGTTGTATTTTTAATAATAAAAAAGTAAGAATCGCTGAAGAAAAACAGGTTAGAGATGAAGGTTTTCTGCTTGAAGGAAACATTGAGGTTGACATTCCAAAGTAATGCTTTAATAATTTTTTTTAGTTATCTCACCCATTTAGTTTAAATTAATAAGTGACTTCTGAGTATATCTTGTGTGCAATTACATCTCAAGTGTTTTAGAGAATCTTTTGGTTGCTTGCCACTTTTTCACAATTACATGGACAGATGCTTTATATTAAACAGGCTTTGATTCATTTTGCAATAGTTATGTCTCCAGTTTTAACTTCTGGCAGCAAAGTCTTGTCCAGTGTGCAACATTTCTGTTTGTTTATTTGGAATATTTAGATTTTTGTAAGCATAACGATAATGTTGTTCCAAATTGCGGACCAGGTACTTGTATTTTTCAGAGAGTTATGTCTCCTTTTCCCAGCACAGTAATGGACTGTTTTTGAAAGTCTTGAGGGTATAAATTGTTTGTTTGTCTTTCAGAGATTGCTTTTTATATCTGGTAGGTCTTTTTTTTATCACATAAAGATAAACACTTCTTTTTGCACAGAGGGTTTGAGGATTTTTCTTAAAATTGATGTGGCAGCAAAATGATGACACTGGTTATGTTAGTGACAACTTCATGAATATAATGGAACAAGTAATGGTTCATTGCATCATAGTAACTTTATTTACCATTAAAAAACTGCTTATTAGACTGTTACTTAATGTGCTGTTTGGATGAATATACAAATTTTTAATCTTAAAACTGAATCACACCGTATTATATACTCTAGCACATTGGTAAGAACACAACATATAAAATCACACACAAAATACAAAATCTATATAACACATATCATTCAAAATCATTGTAACACACATAATATAAAAATCAATGTAACATGCAGTATTTAAAATCAATGAAATATGCAGCTTTTGAAATTATTGTAATGCAATATATAAAATAATTGTAACCCACATCATTTAAGCTTAACGTGTATGTGTATACGTGATTTGGAGTTTTAATGTAGCTTTAACAGTTTTTAAGTTATTTAACTATGATGACTACAGTGTGGCCATTAATACTGATGTCCAACACTGGGGCATCATGCCACAGACATGTAACATAATGTCCCACCCAGTCACATTATTCTTATACCAGGCTGGCCAGTCCTAACACTAACCTCTTAATGCTGAGTGCCTAGAGAGGCAGGTGTTAGTACCATTTTTATAAGTCTTTGGTATGACTTGGCTGGGGTTCGAACCCATGTCCTCCTGCAATCCATGTGGATGTATTAACCATTAGGCCACCAGAGGGGTAAAAATTAATATAAATAATATGTAATACATACACATAAAATGAATGCAAGACAGCAACAAAAAATCATTGTAATGCACAGCATATAAAATCTTTATAATAAAGCATATAAAGTCAGTGTAACTGTATTGCTTTTTGTTAAGCTTACAATCAAAATGCATATTATATGTTGAAAAGCAGCCATGTGGTAAATAAATGTTTTGCTTCACTCCTACAGAAAGCAGAGTATATTCAATTTTTAATGGAAAAATGAAACTAATTTTTCCATTAGTTCATACTTATTATGATTTTATTCCACAGCACGTAGAACATGGTAATAATATGCTAACTAATCCTTTAAATGCCAAGTCACAATGCATATATGTTTTAGTCCGTATCATGTATTTTAATCAGCACCAAGTCATATGTTGCATGTATGTTTTTAGTTAGTATCATGTCAAGTCACATTGCAGATATGTTATTTAGTCAGCATCATGTAAAGTCACATTGCAGATATGTTATTTAGTCAGTATCATGTAAAGTCACATTGCAGATATGTTATTTAGTCAGTATCATGTCAAGTCACATTGCATATATGTTATTTAGTCAGTATCATGTAAAGTCACATTGCAGATATGTTATTTAGTCAGTATCATGTCAAGTCACATTGCAGATATGTTATTTAGTTAGTCACATTGTCATTTAATCATTCCAATTATTGCCATCTTAGAGAAAAGAGGATTGAGCTGACTAAGCAAGAGAGAGAAGAGATGGAAGAAGAAAGACGACGTAAAATTAAGCAGATGAAAATGAGACGTTATATCCAAGAGAGAACATTGGACTCCACACCAAGACACATAGAGACTCCAGAGGAAAAAAAGAGGAAAATAAGGTAATTATTCATTTACACCAGAATTTGGGAACTTTTATAGACAAAATATTAAATACACATTTTTGTTGCCACATTTGTTTGAATTCGTGCTACAATAAATATTTGATTTTACTGTTTTGATATTTGTTACTCATTTTCAGTTAATCTTATTTTCACTATGCTGTGGTTATTAATTATCATCATAAATGATAGGGAATGCTTTTAAATTATGGATGAGACCTATAGATTTTGGCATCAAAAGGTCAAAGGTCAGTTTTGCAGCATAACTTTTGTTATGAAGTAAGTTCCTTGACCAGAGTTTATGATGGCTTTCACTTAGGGTCATGAGAAAATCTATTGATTATGGGGTCTAGAAGTTAGAGGTCACAGTCATGGTAAGTCTAATAATAAAATAATGATTTATGCATAGTAAGTTTAGTTCAACTTCAAGTTCACATCCCTTTACCAGATTTCCACTGGTTACTAATATCCAGAATCAGCCATGGATAGAGAGGACTGTTAAAAAATGTAGTGGGGATATTGTGTGGAGTTTGTGGTAATGATGTCTTGATAATTATCAGGATGACTGATCATTACAGTAGGAAGTTCAATAGGGTGCTGATTATTAGATTCTTATGAAGGATTTTTATCTGTAAATACCTACATTATACCAAAGTCTGTAAATACCTACATTATACCAAAGTCTGTAAATACCTAGGCCTACATTAAAATTAGGTTTGTAAATACCTACATTATACCAAAGTCTGTAAATACCTAGGCCTACATTAAAATTAGGTTTGTAAATACCTACATTATGCTGAGGTATAGTAGCAATAAAAAATTATGTATATACATTTGTCTTATTCAATCCAAAGAGGATGCTAAATGTATTAATGCATGTAATTCATTTAACAGTTAATGGTATATTTCCTTTCCATCCCCACCCTTTCCTCAAGAAGTTCAAGTTAATATATTGTTATGTATATTTGATTTAAATTATATACTAACTTTTGTCCAAGATTGTAAGTTATGAAAAGAATGTTTCCATAGCAATTGAGTTTATGTCAGTCTTTTTTACAATTATGTGTAGAATAGTTTTTTCATTGGATTGCTTCAAATTCTGTTATGACGGGTCAAGTGAAAATGTGTTTAAATAGGGATTTGATAGATAATACATTCCTGTTTTTGATGAGTTTGTGGGAATCCATTTATTATCTGAGTGTACAGTTGTATTGTTGAAATCAGATATAATTAGGAGAAATTATTTATTTAAATTTCCTCTGGAATTACTACTCATTGACTTATGGAAAAATACATTATTGTGAACTCATTGCAAAACATTGTGGATTGGAATATTTGTGTCATCAGGACATTTCAAGACTAATAGAATTAATTCAGGACATTGTGTATGTTTGGGCATTTAGGATTATTTTGAATTTAAATAATAATATTGTAAGTATCTTTTAAATTTTAATTTTGTATTGTAAGGAAATAAATTGCTTGTTGATTTTACTTAAATTGTTGATTTCATTTTCTTTTTTGTTTACTTGTGTTAATACCTAAAGGTAGAACAATATTACATTAAAGCATTAACCTGCTGGGCATCAGACCAGCAACTGTGAAAAATAGTTCTTTTAAGATATCAGGTTCACAGGTTAGTTCTGAAAATTACTGTTTTTAAACAGCTAGAAAAGCTGCAGTTAGAAATGTTTCCCCAAAGCAGATGTGGCTGCTGATTCACTGCCTGCACTTGGTTGGACTTTACAATTGATGGGGAAAAGTGTCTTGCTCCATGATACAGCATTCAGACTGGGGCTTTAACCTGTCATCCTTTGTTAAAATCACTTATACTTGAGCCTCTTTAACTTGGCTAAATGAGGAAGAAATTAATTTGCTGTAATGACAATAATGTTTAGTTTTTTAAAGTTCCTTCGTCTATTTTACAGGGAAGCAGAACGGGCTCGAATAGAAGAGTATGAGAAAGAGTTAAGAGAGATGAAGGAGAGAATCAGCAAGAGACCGCTCCTTTTTGAACAGGAGTCTCAGGTTTGTACCGTAGACCCAGTTATGTTTACCAAAGCTGTTATTTAAGCTTGGCCTAGCATGGTAAATGTCACTCACCTAGCATATAACAGAAATTCCAAAAGCCAGCTGACCAGTCTTGGTGTTTACCTAGTGTAAGGAATTGGTAAAGGAAATCACTTAAAGAATACACTTAAGCAATCTGTTTTGATGGCTTTATGTTTTTCTAACTCTACAGTTGATTCTGAAAAATACTTTAATAATATTTATACATGTCTTTTACAGACAAATGCCAAGAAGGCAGCTGAGAAGAAATTTAATGCCACACTGCGGAGTGTTGGCCTGGATGAGGAATTTATTCGACATGGGTCAAACACAGGCAGTGTGAAGGATGATGATGATGATAGATATGAAGATGATTTTGAAGATACCTACATCAAAACCCAGGCAAACATACCCCGGGAAAGGACTATGTCCCCATCAGAAGAAGACTAGGTTTTAGAGATTTGAACACATTAACCCATGGAGGATTTTGCTGTTTTCGCATGAATGCGAGTAGGAAACACATTTTGGGAACTATTTCTGAATACAACTTAATGCATAGACTTTCAAGCCATTTTCCATTAGCCTAATGCCTAGTTGTGTTAAAAACATGGTTTTTCATTGGTTATTGGTTATTTTGCTCGCTCATAAGCAGAAAGGGAAAAGCTTCTTTTTTTTTTGCTTAATGAACCCATCATTTTGATATGGAGACTCTTCTTTATTAAAAATGCCCACCTTATCCTACTTTTTGGACAGGTTCACCTGTCTGTGTATAGTTCAGACTGGTCTGCCTCAGATTCCAACCACGGGGAAATTTTGGGTGAAAAAAAGAATGGGTCCAAATATTAGGTTATTCCCTCAGTATTTTGTAGTGCAACTAAAACGTTCAGATTATTTGGTATCATTGTAGATCTAAATCTATCAACCTTTCTATAATACCACCCACTTTAGTGTATCATACATGACCTTGACACTACAGAGATTGGCAGTAAGAGATGCCAGGAGTTAATGTGTTAATAGACTTTAAATTATAACTTATAGTCCTCCCTTGACTTTAACATCAGACTAGCTATTGCACAATCTGGTATATTACAGACACTGTTGGACTTGGACTATTTGCAGTAGCCGCAAAAAGACATTGTACAATACCAAACTAGACACTGGTTGATTTAGACTAGTTGTCATAGTCTCATACATACATTTTATAAGAGTGACCAAATGGTTTAAAGCGCTCTCCGTTACAGATCACTGCCATCTCACCTATATCCGGTGAGTTCAAGTCTCAGATTCAGCAAATGTGGGTATGTGAGAAAGCTTGCCAGTAGCTTCTCATGGGTCGGTTGTTCTTTCAGGGGTTTTTCCCGGGTTCTTCCTCCACCATTAATACTGGCCGCCATGTATAGCCTATCACGTGCTGAAAAATGGTGTTAAACCCCACAACAACAACAACACTGTATAAGACCATACCAGACACTGCTAGACTAGTTGTGATAGTCTTGTATAGACATTGTATATGACCAAACCAGACACTGATAGACTAGTTGTGATAGTCTTGTATAGACATTGTGTATGACCAAACCAGACACTGATAGACTAGTTGTGATAGTCTTGTATAGACAATGTATATGACCAAACCAGACACTGATAGACTAGTTGTGATAGTCTTATATAGACATTGTATATATGACCAAACCAGACACTGATAGACTAGTTGTGATAGTCTTATATAGACATTGTATATATGACCAAACCAGACACTGACAGACTAGTTGTGATAGTCTTATATAGACATTGTATATGACCAAACCAGACACTGATAGACTAGTTGTGATAGTCTTATATAGACAATGTACAATACTAAACCAGACACCGTTACTGTTGACATAGATAAAAGTGCATGTATTTTCACATTCTCTAGATAAGTGGATGGAACAAAAGAATCTTTGAAATTAATTGTAGCACTTATGTGTATCTTTTGAAATTTAACATGGGCTTAAATGCAGTTTTCCTTTCTAAATAGAATGCAGTCAGGGGAAAATGTTCTTTTTTTAGTTTTAGATTCAGTTTCCTTTCTTTCGTATTGTACACTTTTTTAGGTCAATAAGTAGTTATGCAGATGAGAAATTCTGTTTATAGCATCAATTAAAATGTTTAAAACCATGACAGAAAAATTGACAGAATGACATGACCAATAAAGTCGAACTTCCATGAAGTCCTACGATGATGGAAATTCCAACATTTGAAATTGTCCTTAATATTTCATGGAGTTGTACCAAAAAAATTATATTTTAAATTTGAATGTAGTTTTTATATTGACTAATTTAAAGAATTAGTAAAGCAAATATAGATATGCCAATTGTGTCAGTTTATTTCAAAGTTTTGAGATTGTTTAATTTCATGTAAAATGATTGCAACAGTTTATAGTTTTTTGTTAACTTTAGTTGATAATGTATCATTTTCTAGTTAGATTCACTGATACTATGTTTAGATAAACAGTAGCATCTAATTTCTTTATGATTTATTTATAATAATTATGGATATTTTTTTTTTTAAATACTAAATTTATCATGTTTAAGTAGATAATTCTACATGTAAAATTAATTTATAAATGGAAGCTGTTGTTTCTTTCTTACCAGAACAGCTGAGGGCATGTGTAGGTTTAGAATGTCTACCCACCTTGTAACAAAACTTGGTAAAAGTTGACTGTTATTTATTCCAAATTCCTCAGAGGGTACAGAAGGCAAGTGTTTCTCTTAAATAACAATCCCATTCCTAACAGTCTGAACACCATTTTTACCAGCTGGATGGTGATTTGCACAGCCATGTTTGATAGAAAAGTAATTTTGTTAAAATACATTCTACACAGATACATTTTTTTTTATTAAATAGATTTATATCTGTCTTGTTATTTATGAAGTGGGTGTAAAACACATTTAGCATGTATTTGAAATAAGAATGTACATGAATATCTCATTCATTTTCATCATTGTCATAAAATAGCATAAGATTTGCAAGATCATGGATTATTATACTTCTATACAATTTTGATAAGAATGATGGAATGGGAATGCTAAATATTGCCTCACGAACATGATGATATTTAGTTTACTTTGCATTCATTCATTTATAAAATGAATAATATCTATCATGCATAATTGTATCTTTGTATTCATTCATTTAAAAAAATGTGTAAGTGTATTTTTTATTTACATTTTACAGATTCCTTCTTTAAAAGGCTTTTTTCTTTCATCTTTTTTAAATGTTTGTATCTTTTCATATCTAAAAGTTATAGAATATATAAAGATCTGACCATAATATGCTATTTAGCAAACAAAACAAATGAGTATAAAAAAGACATGAACATATAAAAAAAGTATAAAAAGAAAGAAACATAAATATAGAAGTATAAAAAATTAATGTAAATATAGAAGTATAAAAATGAAATGAATATAAATATAGAAGTATAAAAAAGACGTATAGTCTAACATATTATACATCATATATTTTTTATTGTCACAATAAAAGCTTCTTTAAAAATAGTGGAATTGTAACCTTTTTAGTTTTCTGTAGCAAGAAGCAAACATTTCTGATGTGACATGTTATAAACACACCTTACATTAGATATACACACTTGTTAATGTAACTTAATATGTTCTTTACCATATAGTGCTATCTATAGAATTAGCCAACTTGTAAGCACTTAGCTATTTACAGGAGAATGTGTGCTATGAGATCTGTCATAAGCTTTTCTATAAGCAATATAAAAAATGTGTAGGGGACTTTATTTAAGGTTTTCCTAACTTTACAATCTTTTATTTGGCCCATAAAACATGATTTGCATACCAATTCATATAAACATTTTTGTGGAGCAAGAGTTTTTAAAATACATGTTTTGTCCTATGTTAAGATAGAATACTGTATAGCTGAATAAATAGCTGAAGTCAATTTTGGTCACAGCAGCTCATATAAAGGCAAGCTTTTGTTCATATACATGTATATTGTATAGCCTTGTGACTGAAGACCTTGTCTCAAAAAGCTTTTTTAATTGTAGTGCCAATTCTTTTGTGTACATAGCATTTAACATTATTATAGTGAATTTTATTTATTGCATACTTGTATACAATGTTCTGTTAGAACATGACTATAATTTCCCTGCCATATTCCTAATTAGATTATATTCTGAAGGCTTTATTAGTATGTTCCTTTGTTGCAACATTTAATTTAATATCGCATTTGATTTGAGTAGTACACCTGAGAATTTTTTTTTTTGTCACCTGACATCCTGAAGGGAGATAATCAATGGTAGTCATTTAAAAAAGAAATGCATTACAGCAAAGACACTGAGTAACAAAAGCATGATAATCACATGTGATTTTTAATCAGTAAATAAGAAAGGTCTAACATAGATGAAAGGAAACACAGGAAAAATTATCATGCCTCATTCATAATCAATACATTAGAATCACAGATTGCTGGTTCATTGTAGTTAAAGAAAAGAAATGTTTCTGCTTTGTACGTTTTCTTTGCTAAATAATTTAGGAACATCCGAAGTAAATCTTTTTTGTGCTCATTTTGAATTCTAACTGTTGTGAAAATGGCAAAAAATCACCCGGAACAAGAATGTCTCTTTAGGCACAAAGCTAGTACAAATGAAAATTTGTAGAAGTCAAAGTACCAAAATGTTCTAATGCAATGATAATTTGCAAGCCTTGAAAAAAAATTGTATGTGAAATAAATGTACATCCATAATCAATAGCATTTTTCTTGCATGGTGTGATGTTTTGACAGATTTTGCATTGCAGACTATTCTGTTATTTGTGGATTTAGTGAACAAACCAATGTCAATACCAGTGTAAACGAAGTTGATGAAGAATTTTCTCCTGCAGTGAATCATTGCACCTACTTTGATCTGGTAGCAAGGATGTTTATTTCTTGAAGTATGTCAATTCTGATGGTGACACTGTCCAACCTGTGATACTAACTAATGAAATTTAAATTTGTTGTACCATGAAGATATTGTTTGCAAAATTAGTGATCACAAGGAAACAACCAAGTTATTGAACAAAAGGTCAGTTTCAGATAAAAGTGATTTTTGTGATTCACCAACGGGTACATGTTGACACTTTCATTTGATGATAAAACATATTGGCTTATAATCTTTTCTTAATGATAATGTCTTTACACAGATGTATTTTGTTTGACAATTTTATTACCATTACATATGAGTACTGACAGTAATCATACTACATGTATTATAAATTATTTACAATGTGTATGCCCAATGTCATTGACAAATACATAAACATTTTGGCCATGAATATAACATTTCACAGTTATAGCACTGTAAAACTTCCAGTCCCATGTGAAACACTTTAAAAATCTTTACTCTATTATTATGGTTCCCTTCTCATGAATATACATGCTTAAAACATTCAAAAACAAAACTGGGGGCCGAGCTCAAAATACAAGTACATAAAAGCATATTGTATTTTGTTATGGTTATATGCTTAATAATTCAAGATTGAGTATACACTCCAGTATGTATAAAAATCTAATTTGTAATGGTTTTTGAATATGTACAATGGATATCATGAGCCATGCTAAATGTTAAAGTATTAGTGTGAGTCACTATTTTCTGGTTCATGTTAATTTGAATATACATAATAATCACAGTATTATCTCACAGATACATACACAACATGAACAGTATAAAGTACAGTTTTCTCTGAATCATCGGTTTTCATGTAATTGTGTAAGGTAAACATTCTGCTGCAGAGTTCTATTAAAAAGAGGGATAACATTTAAAATCAAAGCATTTCTATACACAAATGTGCTTAAATTGTTACCATTTGACAGATGTATCTGAGAAACTGCCAACTGGATTTATGTACATGTACAGTCTTGATAATTTGTAAGCATTGTTCAGATACGTATTGTCAGCAATGAAGCTGTTATGATGGCTAAGTAATGGATGAATATATAAAAGGTGTGATGCACTAACAAAATTAGTGTTTAAGTTGATTGCATATTTCCTATTCAAGAAGGACAGATTTAGCATCATTCGGATCAAGTCCAAATAGATTTTGTATCAGCATATTTCTAGATATGGTACTGCAAATTTTAACTCAATTAAGAATTTGTAATTGCATATACATGTAGATTATTTTGCAGTAAACAAATTATAAACAATTTTTTATTTCTCAATCAGTGATATATTTTAGTTTGTGTGTTAGCTTTAAATCAAACCATAGGATATAATGTAGAATGTAACATAATTTTCTTCTATTTTTTCCACTTACAACAGTGCCTAGAGGTAAATTGCAACCCTTAAGTTATCAAATGAAAGATTGGGACTTTTTATTATGTACAATCCACAATCTGTGATACTTGTAAAGTTTATAAGTTTTTATATTTCAGATAATGAAGTGCCTGCCATAGCTAAAACTAGCTAAATGTTATTATTTTTCACTTTTATGACAACATGGCTCATTTCTTTAGCTTTCTTATTAAAACAAAAAGAGACCAAGAACTGGCTACATCTAAGAATACAATGACTTGGAAACTTATTTGCATATTTTACATGTAGGTTATACATAGATCAGATAATAAGTCACATCTAATTTATAACTTACTTTTCATTTCATTCTTTGATCAAATTTGTTAGATTTCCATTTTTTACTTTATTTTTTTTACATCCAGGGTCAAGGCCAACAAGTTTTGAAAAATAAAGGAAAAAAATTAATTAAACAGTTTCAAACACAAATTTCGATACTTTCTGTAAAAAGTGAAATATGAGTAAAATTTTAACAAATCAAATTTAACACTAATAATGTAAGGACAGATTACAGTACAGTCTAATTTTGGTAAGATTGTGTTTCTGTTACTTCAGATGGTGGCTGGTACTCTTCTGTGATAAATGGCAGAAGTTATAATGTCACATTTTGTTATTAACTGGGCATTTAAACCCAAATGTCCTTTAGTGTTGTATGAAGTAGTTTAATAAAGATTTTAGATAAACATGCAGTCTACTTTTTTGATTTCCTCATTTACATTTTTGGCTCAGAACTGGTAAGGCATTAAAGTCTTTTTGATTTCATTAGTTCTATTTTTAAATATCTGAATGAATGTCAGACATGCTTGAAAAGGCACATCATTCTTGCTTAAATGTGCATATGTAGTGGCTACATTATCTTGAGTTCAATTGCTGTTGGTTCAACATCAACTCTTGCTTCATGTTTTCATTCATTATTGCTTGCTTTCTGTGGCATAATGAATGGGCAGAAGGACACACAACACTTTACTAGAGGGGCAAGGAATGTTATTGCTAATCAATTGGGCAAGTTTTAACTTCATCCATAAATCCAGAAAAAAATTACCAGGTATATCATTTTTTGTAAATATTAGATTTTGTCACACTAGCAACCCTGATAAATTAGTTACAGGTTTCTTTTCTTGGAGGTTGACCAAGGACTAAAATGATCTTATGAAGAGGAAAGAGAGCCAAAACATTTGGTACAAAAATGTAAACTATGTTTTCTGACCCTCAAACTAGAAAAACTATTTATATTCCTCTCACACTACAGTTTAATTCTTCAATCACAAAATATAAAGTGACAGCACATGCAGTTCTCATGATTAGCACAAAAGACAATATACTTCCACAATGCTAGCCAATTGGTCTTAAAGGAATCACACAACTAGATTATATAAACTCTAAGGATTTTCCAGTCATAAATGCACCGCATGGTTTTAAAGATACATGTCACTGGTTACACCAAATTTGTTGGCTGTGCAGGTGTGCTAGGCATGATTATCTGGTCAGATAGTTTTGACAAGGCATAGGAATTTTACTGGAGGACATAATATATGTTGTCCTATACAGCTCCAGGCAATATTAACCTGCTTCAGAAATCCATTCACTCGAGTAAGAATGTACAAACAACAGAGTGTTAGAGATTACTAACTTCATATTGTACCTAATCTGTACTATCTGATATCTACATATTAGATGTAGTGAGGCAGTGTACATTAATTGAACTTGAAGAAAAATGTTACATGGATAACAGCAGATTAAATGTTGATATTCCAGCTTGATTAGAGTTCTAATATGAAACAGGAGTGTTATTGCCTGCATCTTTTTCACCATTTTTCTTACCATGTTCATGGTTCATGTAAAGGTTTCCCTTTATTTTGGTTGAGGTCGTGTGCTCCCAATATTATTTAAAATATTACAGAAGACCCACCCTGGCTCATTCTTGTCAGAAATTGAAGTAGTGATTGAGAGATGCAAAGCTGAGTCCCCAGTCAGCGGTACAGACAGCTAAATTAATGGATACACAAAATGTGAAATTCAAATAACAATTTAATATCATTTAATAACAGTCATCTCAAATGAAATTCAAATTTAAACCCTATCACTCATCTTTCACTCAACCAAGTGATGGCCTATTTCATCATCTGACTTAGTGTGATAGATTTTCCTCCTGTCCTGTGTTCCAACTCATCTGTATGATCTTTCTCTTGACTGGTAATCCAATTCCCTCTTATCCACCTAACTTCTGCTTCCTTTCTTCCTTTTTCTTTGTTTCCCATAGACTCGGACCAACTGCACTGGGGTAATTCCCTCATTCTCCTACAGTTCCTCTGGTCCCTAACAGTTTCCAGTATTAACGCATAAGGACATTAGCAAAGTATATTCACCTAGCTATCTAACTCACACTAAACAACAATATCATCAGATAAGCCATTCGTGCCCATTAAAATACCCATTCTTTCTGTGTACACAGTATATATGCATATAGATTCTCAATCTTATTATCCAGAACAATATAACATAATCAGATGCATTTCTGTACATTGCACTTCTACATAGTGTACACAGATATCCACATATCCATGTACTGATATATCCTTACACATGATACTCCTACAAAGTATACACAGATAGGCAAATCCCTATTAACTAATATTGCACACTGCAACAATTATA
This sequence comes from Unio pictorum, assembly GCA_030141615.1. Taxonomy (NCBI): domain Eukaryota; kingdom Metazoa; phylum Mollusca; class Bivalvia; order Unionida; family Unionidae; genus Unio; species Unio pictorum. Next base: position 8,554,709 of record JARLTB010000227.1, read on the forward strand.
CAAAGTTTATAATTCAATTCAACATTTGCAAATCTATAATATCAAATGAATAAATGCACTAGTTTACTACAAATAATCCCAATAGTGAATTACAATATTAATTGTTTACATAAACATTGCTCATATCTCAATATATGCATGTAGATCAAACACTACGAATGAATCAAACCCTAAAGTTGGTAATTCTACGTACTAAAGTATATATACTGCAATAATTAAAGTACAATTACTTTGCCGTAATATTTCACAACAATAGAGCAAATAGTCACTGACCTATACTGAAACTCCTTGTAATTCCCAGAATAACAAGTTTCCCGCCATTTTAAATGACGTCGGAGTAGCTTATCTTCCCTTATAATTTCCGTAAGCTGGTTTAGCGACTACTAACGTTTAGTTCAAGATAATATATTTAAGCTTGCAATTCTAATGTTGGCCACTCCTTGCTCAATTCCGAATGGATGTTGATTCATATAATTATGAGACACTGCCCCCCTCCCAACAATCTGTCAAAGGTGGATTTACGACCCCCACTTGATGTTCCTTTGATCCGATCACAGAATTCCATCACTTCCCTGTGAAACATGTGATGACGATTATTATGTAACTGACTGACACCTCATTGTTCGCCGAATTGACCTTCATACATTTTTACGGCGCGAAATTATTAGCCTGAAGGTCTAACATATGCATGTTGAAATCTGGTTAATCCTTACAACGTCAACGTGACACACAACCTTGAACAATTTAAGGGGTTACATTGAGAACTTTATCCAGGAAAAGTTAGATTTTCATAAATTGTATCGCTGTACCAGTGAAAGGCGAAATTGACACAATCCTTGATAATTAAAATAGTCAAATACATCCAATCAAGGTTTGTTTGCAATCAGTCCACAAGAGATACAAGTCCTTAAATAATCAGAGGTACAGATTGCATTCAAATATTTTACTACACATTGTGTACAGTTTGCAAGGTTAGTGTATGAAGAAACTTGGTTTCACTGGGGAATATCAACATTTTATTTTGGCATATATATTTTACATGTATGACCAATGCATCACTGAAAACCAAGAGACCCTGTCCATCTAACAGGTAAAGATGGAGGCCCAGCATAAAACAAATACTGTTTGAGTCACAAATATCCACTTCATATCTGTTTTAATTAATAACTTTTCTGATTATGCCCATCATATGTTCATCGAAAGCTTAGATGGAGAAAAAATATCCAGATAAAGAGTTAAAATCGTACCGAACAATGCAAAGATTTAAAATACTTTTGAACGTTCAACAGTTTCTTGGCTCACTGAACATATGGATCATCATCAACCTCATCGTTCATTAATTGGAACAACTTGTATGCTAGTGGTATATATTTGTTTTTATTAAACCTTCAAAAGCAATAAATATATTTACGAATGCATGGAGTATATGTCCAACCTCAAATATTTAGACTGAATATTTATAAATTGCTTCAGTGGCTTTTGTAAATCTGTCTTCAATGACGTATATACCCATTAGTACTATATGATGTTCCATGAATCTAAAGCCATCTACAAACTTGGGTTTTCTTTATACTGCTAGTTATGTTCCTTCTCTCCTGAACCAATCAACTATGAAATCTTTGTCAGCACAAATTATTTGCACGCTATATCGTATACCACCTTACGTAATTTTCATTAAAAGTTTATTTCTTTTCTTCTGTTTGCGACTCTGTGATTTACCCATTCATTTTATCTGGAATAACATGGTTCTCTGCAAAGAAAGTCTCCACTGCTTGTTTGCCCTTACTGTAAAACGCATCCCAAAAATGCGCATTCTCCTGCAGTTTTGTACAATCATCCAAGCAGACATTTCAGAAGTCTTCCATTAGTTAGGTTAACAAAATTAAATGTGCAACTGGTGATATCTGAATATAATTATTTCAAAACAAGTTGATACACAAATCATTAGAGACATTGGCGTATAATTTAGAGGATAGCGTTTTGTCTTCTTTCTAAAAAAATCTGCATGCAATGAGCTAGCTTTCACTGTGTGGGGAATATAATGGCTTCCACTGTTTTATTGCTTAATATTTGTAAGGTACAGACATTTTTTTCAGATGTATCTTTTTAGCACGTTATGACTTACTTGAATGGGTCCAGCGGTTTTGTTTAGGTAAAGATTGTTACATTTATAACTTCTTATTTCTATATAACGATGTCAGAAATAATAGTCGGATTCAAAATGCTTAACCTTATTTTAATATTTTTCAACAGCTATGTTTTTAAACATGACTCACAAATATTTTTACGTGCCAAACTTTTCTTACAATGATCCTATCGATAATACAACTACAACTTAAAATGGGCTGTAACACTATGGAATATGACGCAACGTATCAATAATACAACCAGGAATGGGTTGTATGACTATTTCCATAAGGTAGCGCCACGATTTCCCATAATCAAACAAGTAATCACTAAAATCTATTAAATCTATAAAATGTAAATACAAACGGCTTGTACATTTCACTGGATGCAGCAGCAAGCTACCATATCCAATCAAAATCAAGTTGTTTAAATTTGAACGCTGTTCCTACATGATCTAGACAAGTGAAGCACACAAATGACATGGACTGATACATAAGCAGTTTTCCACTGCCGATCTGTGTTTATACAAAGATCCTTTCCGTTAAATACATATGTAATGGCTTTACACTGGATCGTTTATTGGTGTGGTCCGTCTCCGAATTACATCATTTGATGGAACCCCTGGTCCGGACGTTAACGGAATTTATGTCTGTTTGTTTTGCACCATAGTATGTACTTTTGTTTTGTTTATTAGAACTTTCATTTTTAAGAAAGTTTTTTATTGGGTATTTACCCCTCCCTAACTAGTGTAACACTGCTCCTTAACCCTGGCTAGTGGATCACTTGTGTCCAATGAATTCTATGTGTATGTTGCTATATTGTATTGTACGTTACCCTTTGTATTTTTTTTAAATTATTTAATTATAAAAAATTATTTATGCAAGTAGTTTAATGTATGCATATAATTAGTATTATTTGTGTAGATGTAAGGAGCTTAAAATTTAATATTATAATCAAGTATATCTTAATTCAAAAGGTTAAATTAAATGGTACCAGTACTAATTATACAAGCATAACCTTAATAGGTTTTAATTGATAACTAACAATTGTAACTTTGTGCTGGTATTAATTCGAGAAGTTGAAATTTGGCATTAGTGGTATATAGTTGTATATCTTAATTCAAAGATTCTATATTTAAGTTCAAGTTATAGCATTTCTGGTAGTAGTATCGTATTCCTTAGCATATAAGTTCAATTCAAAGTCAGTTAGATACGGGCAGCATTTACTCCCGGCATGCACTAGTAAGCACTGCTCATGGTATCTCTTGCTGCGTGCTTTTTGTCTGCTGGGCTCAGATTTATCTTTAGAAGTATTTTCGAGATAATGCAATTTTGTCAATCTTATAAGCGATTCTTTAAAATAAATAGCTGATAATCCATGTTCAAAAATGTCCTTTGTGTTAATTACTAGTTCATTTTAAGTGTCGTCCAATTTATGAATTACCGTTTATAGTTGTGTTTAGGTCCTTTTTTTGAATTCACATACATTCTGGTTGGTCTTCCACTTGGTTACGGAAACCCTCCTTGAAAGCTCTATCCAAAAATCCTAACTTGATCATTTTCGGACCCACCGCTCAATATTAACAATATAATCCTCTCTGACAGTGGCTACCTTTCAAATGACGTTTAGTCATATCAGCAAAAGAAATTATTAGGAACATATAATATGTACAATTTTGTACTAGAAGATTGGCATGGATAGGAACGTAATTTAATTCATTAACTCTACCATTTGATGAATTGCATCGGTGGCTTACACAACTTTGGCATAGGAAAATCCACTAGAAAAACTGGATTGAATTTGGAATAAGTACGGCTAGGGCGTTTCAAGGCTGTCGACAGTGCTCGTGCAACATCCAGGACCTCAGTGGCGCCACCTTCCGGGACCTTTTCCGCCTTTTCCTTCGCCGGACACCTCTATCATGACAACATGAGAGAACCAATTCTCTCTCGTCATTAATGGTGCCATTGCACCCCTAGCAAGGTACGTACTTTCGATTGGTTGGTAGGTTGATGGGTCTATTCCCACTCACCCAGGTCTAACATTCATATCATTAGCCCCTTTCTAGGGGTATGATATGACGACCAAATTAAATAGCGCACTCTGTACGCATAAACGCCAGGAAGAGGTGGCACCATTCCATCTTCCTGGATAAATTAAATCACTGCCATGTAAATGAATGACAGTGCAAAATAGTGAACATATTCATTTATTCATTCTAATGAAGTCCATAAGGACTTTTGACAAAGATACTCGCAAAACTCGATAATTGTCGCATATTCATCTTTACTTCCACAGGAGACACTTTCCTGATCTATAGGGATTTCAGACGAAGTACTAGCAAACGGTCTAGGTTACCCGCATATCCCTCTCTATTTTACAGCAGTCAATATTTCCCGGTCCATAAGACTTCAAACGAATATACTCGCACATTTTCCATTAATTTTATCAAACGTCAATGTTTGTTTCGCTGTGCAAACATTCATTACATTGAATTACTTTTGGAATTCCACATTTGCAAAGTAAAGAGTCCAGGTAGTTTAAATTGAATAATATTTCCTGATCCATAGGGACTTCAGACAAACATTCTCGCATTTTCATCGCAATTTCACAGGAGATAATGTCTTTGCTTCTTTTGGTGATTCCTTTCATTCTCAAGTAGTACAGGCAAAAAATCGCAGTGAGTGTAAAATCTTAAATCTTTCCTTTTCAAGAAGCAATGTCAGAAGCTGGATTGTAGTCATATGCTCAATGTTAAACACGCAAAATATCCTTTTGAAGTCGACTGCCTCTATCGTTTTCGGCCAATGCACAATGTAATGCTGTTACACGCCATTGGTTAGTTGGCATTGCATACTAAGGTAGACAACTCGTGATATCCAATAATTCGCATGTACCAAGCACTGAAATAGTTGATCGATCGATCCCCAATATATATATATATATATATATATATATATATATATATATATATATATATATATATATATATATATATATATATATATATATATATAAGTTTACTAGTCGGAACCTTGACTGACTAAAAACGTTTGTTGACTAACGAAAGAAATAGAGGCCACATTTTCATGAATATATGACACACTTGGCAACCCATATTGCCACTTTTTAACAGATTACCATCTAATTCCTTTGGTCGAGTTATAGTTACTATGATGTCTTTTCCTGAAAGTTCCCTGTTCTGACACAAGCATGCGAGGGTGTTTTGAAGATCAGTTGACATACATTTCAGTTCATTGAAATGCGTTGGTAGCCGAGGATTGCCAAAGTCGGTTATATGAGACTCAATTTTCTGTAATGAACCGAAGTTATCTAATCGCGTTCGTTTTTATTCGTTATGCTAAAGTGACCAACCCCAAACTTTAACCGACTTCGGTATTTCGCAGTCGCCCATACATCTCGAGAAACTGATATATTGAATAGTGCCACATTTGGGTTATTTATTATCTTTTTTTTATTCAATAGCTATTGTAAAGTTTCGGTTCCCAGTTAAAGTTTATTAAAACGTATTCTTGCTGACAAATTGCAAACATTCTTGATTAATTAAGCTGCAATCACATGGTTGACACATATTTTTTTAACATTGCAAAATATATGTCGACACAATGAAAAAGACTACAAAGATAATAAACTCAAACTTTACTGCAAAACATTATTTAAACAATTTTCATGCAGTAATCTTTTAAACATACAGAATCCAATAATGACCGGTGCTGACATGGCTTTGAGTGTTTATTACATTTCTTAAAAATACATTTTGCACTCATAAATTTTTTAAATTTTCGATTCACTTTAACATATATTTTGGAAGTACTCCAAGGTTATTCTGAAGATTATTATGAAAGAAAACAAAATAGCAATAAGAATGTATTTAAGCATCTAATCTCAAGAAGGCCTCGATTAAAACTAGCTTTCAGCCGAGATTTTTTACTTACTGAAGGATTTGCTCCTGAGAATATATTAAAGTACTTTTTAAAAAAAATACAGAAGACAAAAATATTCCATGTTACTAAATTGAGGGTTTAGTCTTAGCCTCTGAGGAGATTCCTGATAGTGACAGACCTCAGATAGTCTGCCACGACTGAGGGCGGAAGATCCCTAGTTCTGACATTGACGCTGAACATGATGGCGATGTCTGGGTGGGTGTCCAGATCCCGATAGTATCCACCAATGTCCAGAAGACCTCCAGGGTCATCTACGTGGTCCACCTGCTCCGCTGTGAACGTCTGGTTCAATATGAGGTAAAACTCTTCTCCTACAGAAATGCAGGAAATAATTGTATCAGAGTGATCACAGAGTTTATTCAAATCAACAAATTGAACATGGGGTAAATTTCTAATAGTTGTCGAGAGGAAATTCTTGAAAATTGTCTATTTTGGATTGGTTTTAAAAGACAGTCTTAATATATACAATACTATGTGTCGTTTACTTTTAGAATATACGTGGTAGTTGGATATATCATACGAGGCTGTGTACTAGACTAAATGGCGAACATTATTATACCTATATGCTCCTTTGATATAATGTGGCTGAAATTTATTTGCATGTTTTACTTGTGGAAATTGTACAAGATCAGAGCGACCATCTTCGCTAGCAAAGGTTCCTATGTGTAAACCGTATTTACACATTGGCGGATCGAACAGATATTTTAGTCCTTTTTACTAACGACATCTTTTGGAGTTCATGAATTGTCTCCAATAGTATGTAATCCAACTAACCAATAGCGCGTAACAGAACTGTATTGCACGTTGGCCGAAGCAAAAGGATACTCGTAAGTTTAACATCTAAAGTAATACTAAGTAACAAAGCTGTTTACAGGTGTATCTGATGGAAACAATGTATTTGTACAAACACAGACCGGCAGTGGAGATTTTCTTATTTATCAGTTTATTTCAGTTATGTGCTCCCCTTGTATCATCATAAATGAACCGTATTCAAATTCGAACAGCTTGATTTTGATTGGATACAGTCGAACCGAAGCACTGAACTATCTGTTCGATCTGCTGCTGTGTATACAGGGTTAACATATCAGAACATTTGACTAAAATGCCTGCTACTAAGTTCTCAAACAAAATCAGCGTAATTTAGCAGTTATGAAAATAGCGAAAGGAAATGTTTCCAGGGTATGCAATACCAATTTCTGACAGCGCAATTAGTAAATTACAAATATATAAAATGCATAAAAACGTTATCGGCTTGTTTTTTTCTTTTATTGTTATTTTTTCTTCTTTCTTTCTGTTTACAATTTAACTTTAAATTTCATGATGTAGAAATTACCAAATGGACATTGATAATAGTTTTCCAGCCTGGTCTGAGTACGATTCATCTACATTTAGTATTCCATACTTTGTTGCAGATCATGGTTTTGACAATTGCTAAATTTCCTGAAAACACAAATTTCAAACAAATAAACCCACACTAAAGATTTCGAAATATCAATTATGAAATCAAACCAATCAAAATGCTTTTTGGATACTGAGCATGAATTAAAAATTAGTCATCATCAATGTAATTCAACTGTCCTTTACAGTGATACATGCCCCTAGTGGGCGATACAGCACTATAATTCAAATTCATCATCATCAACTGTTTTTTTATGAGGAAAAAAAAGATATTACCTTGCATAATTATTGACGGAGTCTGGTGATCCACGATTACTTTCGTGATTCTTAGAGGCCTACTCTTGCGCCTTTTTTTCATGTACAGACCTCCGTGGTTTTCTTGAATTGTGATGAAGCATTTGTTAACCAATTCCTCGTCTTTCTTTATGGTTAAATCAATGTAACGGATCTTTTTTGTCAGAATCCCTACCTCTGGGAAACGTTGGAACTGCCTATTTTGGTTGTCGTTAGGACGAAGGTATACTCGAAGCGTCTTTCCCAAATAATGCTTCAACCAATGAGGACTAAAATCGACTGTTCCGGCCTTAGCAATATAGTAATTATGTTCAAGATGCTGGTAAAGATTTTCCTCTACAATGTTCATGGTATATATTTTAGGAAATAGGTGGAGAACATCGGGATGGCATTCTACCCTCTTGCATCCGGGAAAGAAAGGGCTCTTCCAGTAACAGTACGTTTCGGCTAGCTCTGGCGGAATGCGGGAAGGTTTTTTGGGTTTGTCATAGATATGATGAATTCGAATTCTTTGTAGCCTCTCCATTTGTGTAAATTCCTCGCGTATTTGCCGCGTAGTAGCAAGAACCCGCCATTGAACCTCGCCAGCGGTGTTTTCCACGTTTCGTTCTCGTACAGCACACTTTTGCAGTGCAGGACCCATCACTAGGACATGTTAACAACAGAGTACTGAACACGATCGCGTGTATACATATGTCGGCAAGGACATAGGTGATGTATGTAAACGATTTTGACGTGACGTCATGCATTTGTTTCATCATCAGCTAGACTAATAACGTGTTGCTTATTGGCGAAACTTCAAAACTTACCGTGAACCAGTCGACTCCTTCAATTTGCACACTAAAGGGTTTAATTAGTATCGTCACTCTTTGCGCCGTCAACAATTTTTTTTTTTCCTTTTTCGTTTATTAGTACCTATCAGTATCCTTTAAAGCTGTTCATATCATATTACTCTGCTTAGTTATCATTTTATAGCTGTCAGTATGGAAAACAACACGGCTATAAAGGGTAGGCGTACGTTTGTTTAATTTGGTGTTGTTTTTTTTAGCCATTAAAAAATTAGTATATCATTTGTCAAGTCTCGTATGAAAATTTTAAAATGAATAAGAAAATATAACATGTAATAATAATAATAATAATAATAATAATAACTTTGTACAGTGCCTATGTAATCTTTAAAAGCTCTAAGCTCATTACAATATTCGATAACACGTAAAAACATATACTACAAGATTACAATTTTTTTTTAAAAATTACAAAATAAAAACATACTGACAATAATTAAGGAAGTAAACATAATCAGAGTGCTCTTAAATGAGATTACATTGTCCTCGTGCCTAATGTTTATGGGCAATTATTTCCACGTAGCTGCATACTGCTAACTAAAAGAACCTTGTCCGTATAACTTCGTTTCAACAGTGGGAACAATAATAATGCTAGATTAGAAATAGGCGCGTAGGTTTCTAAATGGAGTCTACATATGTGTAATGTCAGATAGGTGTATCGGTCTGTAGCCAATCTACGAAACTTAGCATAATACACAGATTTTGTATTTGATTCTGGACCAAACAGGTAGCCAGTAATGGTTTAAAAACAGGAGGGATGATCCGAGTAGCCCTGCTTTGAACTTTTTGAAGTTTCTCTAGTATATACTACAAGATACTGTGACGTACAAGATAGAAACGAATTAGAGTAGAACTAGCAGACTATAATGTAAACTAGCACGCTAGATGTAGACTAGCGCAATAGTTTGACATTTTCAATCGTCCCAAATGAGTCATACCAATATATGATTGGAAAGTTAGCCTGGCATGTGGGACTCTTTGATTTAATGACCCGGCGGAAAAGTGAAGACTTTAAGAATTCAGAACAAGGTTGAACTATTGTTGCAGAATTAACAGATACGATATAATTGTTGAAAATTTGACATAATTATGAGGTATTCATCTGAAAATTATTTTCAATTTTATATATTTCTGCATACCGGCAAACAATCGTTTGTTTCAGTCGGTGCTTATTATAGTCAGGTAGCGTTATAACTTATGATGCTTATACTTTAAATAACACAAACAATTTCATTTTTTTTTATTTAAAAAAATGAAGTCCTTGAATTCACCAAACTGATTACTAGTGAGTACAATATGTACATATTTATTTAATTGGTGTGCTCTGATCTTTCTCATGCAATCTGCTTCATATTATTTCAACAATTGTATTTGCAATTAGTATTTAAATACTGCATGTATATGGTAATTACATTATTAAACTACAAGTCAAGACAGCTTTTGATTTTATACTAGTTACAAGGTTTTGATTAAAGTTTATCAATATACCGAAAAAATTAAGAATACTCCATAGTTGTGGAGTTGTATTAAAACTGTCAGGACTATTTGGGATTTAAATTACAATATTGTTAAGTTCTTTTTAAGATTTTCACATATAATAATTTTAGGGAAATGAATTATTTTGTTGAATATTACAAAACCTGTAGGTTTTCACTCGTTTCAGTTGTGTGTGTGTGTGTGTGTGTGTGTGTGCATGCGCGTGTGTTCGTGATTTGGATTTTTAACAAAGCTTTTAAAAAATTCAGTCATATCGCTACGATGTCTGCAGTCAGGCAGTTTATAGTGATGTCTAGCACTGGGCCGGGCATCATGCTGCAGACATGTAGCATGATGTCCCACCCAGTCACATTATCCTGACACCAGACCAACCAGTCCTAACACTAACCTCTTAATTCTGAGCATCAAACGAGGTAGCTGTTAGTACCATTTTATAAGTCCTTGGTATGATCGAACCGAGGATCGAACCCACTACCTCCCGAATCCGAGACGGACGCTCTAACTATTAGGCCGCCGGAACGGTTTATCTATGCAATACAAGACAGAATTGTACTGTCATAATATAAAACTTTATTACCAGTGGTCACGCTGGTTTTATTTTACATTTTTAATGTCGCGAGTATATTTTCATTCACACACATTGGGAAAGTAATATTTATTCTTTACTATTCTTTACTCTTTCCCTCACTTGCATCACTGAAATTTATTCTGAGTAAATGTTTGATTTCCCACATATTTGCTATCTAAGATTTCGGTCTGTTTAATATATCTGAACCTTGATGAGTGGAAAACGGATCCCGTTCTAAGGTCAGTTTTGAGTGCTTGATTTCTTTATATGATTTAAATTTTTTTATTGACTTTGATTGAAAGCATGGAAGTTAGCAAGTTAAGGTTACAGGAGAAAAAGAAAATGATCTAAATAATTCTTTGTTGGTACACATCATTCCCTACATTAAAAAAGATAACAAAAGATATCACAGATATATAGTTTATTGCATTACGATTTAAAGATATGACAAATTATATCCTGTTATCTCAGGTGAGCGCAACAGCTGTCAAAGAATTTTTGTGTGCTGATGTTCCGTATTTGTGTTTTGTATAAGTAGTAGTAGGTATTTTACTCTACAGTATAATGCTGATTGAGCACTTTAAAAACTTAATGTAATGGAACAGTATTTGAAGAATTGATTAAAACAGTTCTTGATTTATATTAAAAAAGAACAGTGTAGCAGTGATTTAGTTTTCATCACAAATTATCAACCAAAAATAATGTTTTCACTACGTATTTTCAAAATACCTACCATGGGAAGGTAAACCCTTCATAAACAGAATACCTACCATGGGAAGGTAACTCTTTCATAAAAAGGGGGAAAAAACCTACATGATGATTCAAGAATCAATGGTCAACTGACCAGTCTAATCACCAAGCATGGTGTTCATGTTTATCTTTGATGGATTGGTGAAGTGGCTGGACAGAAGCTCAAAGGAATTCCTGAATAAAATGCAGTTTGCATTATATATATAATAATAATTTATAACAAAGTCGTTATAACTTTCAGAGTTATCATCCATGACATTTTCACCAAATATGTAACATTCAACACATGATTTGTTTTAAGGAGACTCTTAATGAAATAGTTATCCAAAATAGAGGGCAGAACGTTCTCTAATTATCCAAGTAGTTAACTGCAACTATAACATAATGCCCCAAGAAAAAACGTGATATTTCAATGAAAAATAAGGTTAATAGCAAATGGTTTTCCACCGATGAAATAAACAGAATGTATATATTTAGTTTGTGTAATATACAAGCAAATACAAATAAAGACCTTTGATCTTGCAGTATCCTGCTGAACATACTCTACATACTTGCTTATAAGTCGTGTCAAACTGCTAACAACAAAGATCTTGATTTGCCAAAGCATAATGTGCTTGCAGATCAGGGTCTATCCCGTTTGTTCTACTAATTACTCTTAACAAATTGCACAGACCCAGATCTGCTAGCACATTATGTGATGGCAGAAGTAGGTCTGTGCAGTTTGCAGCTGGACTTGACTTATAAGTGAGTTTATATGTCATATTGTTAGGGTCACTGGGCAAAACCTAGGGATATGATGGATGCAATATAAAAAATGTCTACCTATGTTTTTGTTAAAATAGTTTAAAAAAATGAAAAGATAAATATATTACTGCCAATGCCTCTGGTACAACAAAAAATAACAATGAAAAAAGGACATATCAAAGTATCACTGCAGAAATGGGTTAAGATTTATTCTAAATTATCCTCTACACATTGGTACCCAAAGAAACCAATAAATTCAGAATGTGTTTTATTACACCAATGGTATTGAGAGGGTTAAGTTTCAATTTTATTTTGTTTCAAGAATTTGCTTATCCACAGCAAATTGCTGTGACGGTTTGACACCACCTCCTCTCCCCACACCAATCCCCAGCTACCTCCATGAATAAACAAAATTCTTTCATTCCCATACCTGCATTTTTTATTTAAAAATTGTAATTCTGATATCAACACAGGACTACAGAAAAATTTATAAACAACTCTGATACTATAATGAAGTCATGCCTTAGGTACCTACAGAAGTGCTTTGTCCTAGCGACATCTATTGGATTTCATGAGTTGTTTTCCTTAGTATGTAATGCCAACTAACCTATAGTTTGTAAGAGTGGTGCATTATATATCTGCTAAAACTGGTATAGTTAATTGACTTTGAAAGAATACTTTGTAAGTTTAACATCAAAAGTGTGACTTTGTACTAACGAGAAACAATTACAGTAGTATTTGAGTTAAATCTATTTGTACAAACATGAACCAGCATTGGAAAATTGCTTATCTGAGCCTATTAAAGTTGTGTGTTCCTCTTGTATCAATCATGATGAATAAGTGTCCAAATTTGAACTACTTAATTTGATGGCTTGCTATAGTTAACATACTGGAACCTTGGCTAGCAAAGATGATTTACTGCAGTTCTTGTCATTTGAAACGTTGACAACTGTTACAGAATAATAGTTCTTGTCATAAAAAAATTGACAACTGTTATATAATACTTTTAGTTCTTGTCAATAGAAAAATATACAATGGTAAGTAATACTACAGTTCTTGTCAATAGAAAAATATACAATGGTAAGTAATACTACAGTTCTTGTCAATACATAAACTGACAATTTTTACAGGATATTATAGTTCTTGATAAAATAGAAAAGCTGACAAATGTTACAAAATACTATAGTTCTTGTCAATTTAAAAGCTGACAATTGTTACAGAATATTATAGGTCTTATCAATAGAGAAGCTAATATCTGTTACAGGGTATTATCGTTCTAATAAATAGAAATACTGACATATGTTACAGAATATCATAGTTCTTGTCAATAGAAAAACTGACAATTGTTACAAAATATTGTAGTTCTTATCAACAGAAAAACTGACATCTGTTACAGAATAATGTAATTCTTATCATTTGAAAAACACAGTTGTTAAAGGATATTATAGTTCTTAAGAAAAGCTGACATCTGTTACAGAATATACTTGTTCTTGTCAATAGAAATGCTAACATCTGTTACAGAATATACATGTTCTTGTCAATGGAAAAGCTAACATCTGTTACAGAATAATGTAGTTCTTGTCAACAGAAAACATATCTGTTACAAAATACTATAACTTTTGTCATTTGAAAAATACAATTGTTATAGAATATATTTCTTCTCAACAGAAAAGATGACAATTGTTACAGAATACTGTAGTTCTTATCAATAGAAAAGCTGACATTTGGTACAGAATACTATAGTTCTTGTCAATAGAAAAACTGATATCTGTTACAAAATATTATAGTTCTTATCAATACAAAGGCTGACATCTGTTACAGAATATTATAGTTCTTATCAATAAAAGCTGACATCTGTTGAAGAATATCATAGTTCTTATCAATAGAAAAGCTGACATCTGTTACAGAATACTAAAGTTCTTGTCAATAGAAAAGCTGACATTTGTTACAGAATACTAAAGTTCTTGTCAATAGAAAAACTAACATCTGTTACAGAATATTATAGCTGTTGTCAATAGAAAAAACTGGTATCTGTTACAGAATGCTAAAGTTCTTGTAAATAGAAAAGTTGTGTCACAGATTTGTGGGGACTGATAATCTAAAAAGGCAAACCATGTTGATCCTTATCCATTGATTACATAATAAAACTGAATTGAAAGCTAAGATGTGGAGGTACATCAATTGGTTATTATTCTTAACTATGCAGTCTATGTCACTTTTTAGCAATGTGTTTGCCTTTTATGTTGTCCATTAGACATCTATATTCAGAATAAATTGGTGTTTTCATATATAATCAGTGCAGCATCCTGTTTTATGTGTACATATATGCAATGTGTATTTAATGGCTATAATGTAAATATTATAGGTATGTCAAACTGCCATATACACCTGTACTTTTATATAAATGCTGCCTGGCTAACTTACAGATGTGGATTTATTAGTGATATTTCATCTTTGAATGTACTTCACCATTTTGGGTGATGTGTCCATTTTGAGCAAGTCCATTCTGTTCAACTTTTCCATGTTGTCGATTAGTTATGTAAGTTTTAATATAGAAATTCAGAAACAGGACTGCTACACTACTGGTAAATCCTTGAATAGCTATGGCAAATATTACTGGATAATTGTCACAACGGACAAAGAGTAGCTGGCTGTTATGAAGAGTGACAATGAAAAACTGGGTCTGAAATCAAAGAAAAGACTAATGTACATATATTTCAATAATAGTTATAAAAATAATTAACAATGCTTTCAAACTGAGTTGCAAACACACACACACATACATACATACATACATACATACATACATACATACATACATACATACATACATACATACATACATACATACATACATACATACATACATACATACATACATAATTTTGTTTCATGATTGTTCAATATATCTTCTCTCTCCATCAGCATTTATTGAATATTTTCATTGAGGACTCTAATGCATTATGCTAATAAAAAAGCCATTTGCACAAAACCCATTAACATAAAAAAAATTCCTGTCGCTAAAAAGAGTAAACAGGGTACTTTTATAATAAAAATAACATTTTAATTCACCCTTAAGATGATAAATAATATGTAGTTCATTTAAAAAATCTACACTATAAACATATTGCACCAGTGACAGCGTAAATAAAGTAATAATATAATTTGACTATCTATGGACAATTCCAAGTCAACAAATGTCTTTACCAATGGTAAAACTCAATAGATGATGACAACATCCATTGTTGGTCCAACCAAATGCATAGAATATACCTATTTTAGAAATGTCATAGTTTAACTGACTCAAAGAATAAATTGGGTATTGACCACTTATCTCTGTATCACTTTTATGACTATCTCTTTCTTTACTGTGCTAATCTGTCTGAATTAAAACAATTCAATTTTTTTAAGATAACACATTAGAGCGACAAATCTCTGTTTTACCATCATAATGCATGTTATGTATATTTTGTTTGTTTTTTTGTATATATTTCATTACAGCAACAATAAGTTTTTCAAAGATTGCAAAACATGTTCTTTTATTCTTTGGCTTAGTCCACAATATATTAGCATTCTTATTGTCAAGTTTTCTCGTTATCACTTTAATTTGGCAAAGTGTTTTCCCTGTCTGACCCATGTTAAAATAGACTTCTTTAATCAGTATCCTTAGATGTTCATTTCAAAGTCATAAAAGTGGTTACATTATTGCAACATTTCTAGATGAAGGCATGATTTCAATTCACTTTCAATTTAGAAAGATACATTTGTGCATAATACAGAACTGTGGAGTGAAACCATAAAACCTTTTGCTTTGAAAACTGGGATTTTTTTTCTTTTGTTGCTGTAAATTCTTTGTTCTGTTTATACAATAAATAAGAATTTATTGACTCAGCTTGATAATTTCATGGTAATTAATGCTTGCTAAACTTTGATCTGCCAGACATAGTTACAATAAATCTGTCTAGGTAAATTTTGCAATGTATTTACTTTTCTTTGGAAATAACTTTGGCTTTTGTTACAACTGAATGAGCAATTTTTAAAGGTGGTCAGACCTTCATTGAATGAGCATGGTCTTTGATACACTGAACATACTGGTAGAAACATTTTAATTTATTTACTCTTCTTCTGAAAATAATCTTGCTTCTCTTTGTTTTCCTTTTTATTTTAAACCAAGGTATTTGATCATTCATTGTTTCAATAGAGTGACCCATGTTTAATTACTCAGCATGGTTTTTTTTGAAGGTTAAATTGAGTGCTGGATAAATCCTTTAAGTGTCAAATATAATTGCAATGTGCTGTCTCGGTAAATTCTAGCTAAGGCATGGCGGAACATTTGTAAATGTTATTGTCGTTCTTGTTGTGGGGTTTAACGCCATTTTTCAGCACACGATAGGCTATACATAGTGGCCAGTATTAATGGTGGAGGAAGTACCCAGGAAAACACCCAGAAAGAACCACTGACTCACGAGAAGCTACTGGCAAGATTTTTCACATACCCACATTTGCCGAATCTGAGACTCGAACCCACAGACAGAGGTGAGATGGCAGTGAACCGTAACAGAGAGCGCTTTAGATCATTCTGCCACTGCGAGCCCCTTTAGAAATGTCATGTTAAGAATAAATACTGGACATGAACATTCACATAGCATCTTGTGTTTAAATCTAAATAAATAGAGAGTATCAACAAAGGAATGTAAGAAACTTGTACACAGTTAAAGACAAGGTAATCAGCCAATGTTGATGCACATCGTCAATTATATTATATTACATACATGTCACATGACAGAATTACATTTTTTCCTCATGGCAGAATTACATTGGCCAGGT
This sequence comes from Unio pictorum, assembly GCA_030141615.1. Taxonomy (NCBI): domain Eukaryota; kingdom Metazoa; phylum Mollusca; class Bivalvia; order Unionida; family Unionidae; genus Unio; species Unio pictorum. The sequence continues at coordinate 8,571,724 of JARLTB010000227.1, forward strand.
CACAATGAATATTTAAGCACTCATCCTCCTGGATATTCCATCCATCAAATCAGACATTTCTGATGCTGTCCATGTTCCAAATTCTTCAATTTCTTATATACTGGTAATATCCACAAGCTTGAGTGGAGTCTTTTTCATAAGGGCAATGGCAGATCTTGATATATGCACTTTTTTTTAAAGTAATCAGTAGAACAATAGCATAAATACTGATCTGCAAGTGCATTATAGATCTTTTTTTGTTTGAAGTTTGACTTGACTTATAAGTGAAAATTATATATAAAGCTATATCCTACATCAATGGATTCACCATTGCAATGTAGAACGCCGGCTTCAAGTCTCAGTCATCTGAGTGAAACATTGAGTCTACAAAATGTGAGCACGTTAAAACCCTCTGAAATAAATAGCTGCCAGCATTTTAGGTGTCGGTGTTTTCAAAAAAACATTGTTTACAGGAACATTTGAGCTGAAAAAAATTATAATAATTTACTTCCTGCTTTTATAAGCTTTGTTTCAAATAGTTCCAAAATTACTAAGACTTACATATACAGGACTGGGAATAAAATTCCCGAGTAGACCAAATATCAAAATCAGGGCTTTAAACAGCATGATGAAATTTAGTAATCATTCAAAGCAAGTATCACAACTTACTGTTGGTAACATAATATGATTTATACTTACTAGCTGTAAAATGGTAATATATCTCTTCCACCATAGGTACTTTCTATATCTGGGACCCAAGGCTGACACTCCATAATAGAAATACATTACTGTATGGACAAATGCATTCACCATCGTATGAAAAGTCCCGAACCCTCCTACATAAGAAGAGATATGATTTAATGTAGAGTTAGTAGTTGACAGACAAAAAATTATCCTCTGTAGGATGGAAGTCAATATAATGATAAGTGCTTATGAAAGTCAAGTTTTTATCAAAATGATATTTCTTCCAGAAATACCTTCAAGAATGTATTTAACTGATTTCTCATATTGTTTGTTAGAATTTTTAAAAAAATACAATGTATGATTCAATATTGATATGATGATATAAACATTTGAGTGAACATAAAGAATTTTCTTTCTCACTTGGCTTAAATTTGGAATTTTCCCTACGAAAACAAAACCAATATACAATATATCTATAAACAAATACAGAATTATACTGTGCATGCACTGATTGTGATGATAATACCATATTTAACATCTTTTAACAGATAATCTTCGAGAGAGAGAGAGATCACAGTAATCTGTATTTTGTAAATATGGTATGCATGCAGTGTTACCCGGTACAATCTTAACTCCAAACCACCAGAAGATTGGCAGTGCCCCATGATGGAAAACATGGAGGAATGTAACTTGACTATTTTTCTTTCTAAGTATGAAGAATACCTGGAAAAAAAAATAAGATGATATATATGTTCTAAAACCTTATTATGGAACTGAGTGCTAATTAAAATTCTCTCTTTGCATGTGTGGCTCTACACTGTTTACAAGTAAGATGAATACTGCTAGCCTAGAATGTGATCTATGGGTGCATTATGTGATACTGATCCTGTGGCCTAGTGGTTAGAGTGTTTGCCTTGGATGCGGGAAGTCTTTGGTTTGATCCCCAGCCAAGTCATACCTAAGACTTATTTTTAAAAATGGTACAGATAGCTGCCTGGCTTGGTGCTCAGCATTAAGAGGCTAGTGTTAGGACTAGTAAGCCTGGTGTCAGGATAATGTGACTTGGTGGGATATGATGCTGCATGTCTGCAGCATGATGCCCCAGTGCTAGACATCACTATAAATTGCCTCACTGTAGACATATAGCAATATGACTGAAAAATTGTTAAAGCTGTTAAGAATCAAAATCACACACACACACACACACACACACACACACACACACACACACACACACACACACACACACACACATGCATTATGTGATTAGTTTATGGTTTCATTATGCACTGGAAAATCAAAATCTATTACTATTAGGCAAATGTTAAATGCAAAGTAATATTGAAACAATTCATTACAAAAGTTTACTATTGTGAATAATGTGTGAATCACATTTTTAATGTAGCTTTAACAATTTTTCCGTTGTATCGCTATGATATCTACCGTGTGGCAGTTTATAGTGATGTCTAACACTGGGTCATCATAATAGTCACACTATCAGTCTGGCACCGGACTGACCAGTCCTAACACTAACTTCTTAATACTGAGCACCTAGTGAGGCAGTTTTAGAACCATTTTTATAAGTCTTTGGTATGACTCAGTCAGGGTTTGAACCTGTGACCTACTACATCAGAGGCAGATGCTTTGTTCACTTAAGACACCAGAGCAGTTTACAATTATGAATTAAATAGCTTCTAAAAAATACTGCAATTTTTATTTTAACTTGGACTAAATAACATGAGATAAGAGGACAAATAACACAAACAAATCTCATGTGTCATTGAAAACCCAATAAACAATACAGTTATCAACTTAAAAATATGTATGTAAATTATTTCATTTATCTGAAACCTTTTAATACAACAGCACTGGACATTACTGACACTTTATCTGTACAATCTCTATGATAATATCTGGATAAAATGTATGATACAGTGTTTTATATATTTAATTAGTATTGTGTACTTGACCTTTGGGGAATTATGTCTTATTTAAAAATCAGTTTTTGGAATCACTTTTAGAGGTGATCAGATATAATTTGAGAGAAATTATTTAAATTATTCATTGGAATTAAAAAGTACTCATTGACATAATTAGAAATCTTTAAGTAAAACATGAATGTTGATATGACCATCCATTCAGAATGATTAATGAAGCAAGATTTCCAAGATGGATGTAATGGTGAACATAGTAAGCATAAGGTGAGCACCATTTTCATTTAACACCAACTAGACATCATAAGCAGGTTTTAAGTGAAAACCCCATGTTGATATGGCCATGAGGAGTAGTGATAACAAGATGGCTGGTGTGGCAACAATATTGCATGTCAGGATGGCAATATTTTTATTAAAAACTACTAGAACACATTAGATGTATTCAATACCTGGCCCTTGTTGATATGACCACCAATGAAGGAGGAGCAGTCATAAACGTTGCAAAATTTACAAAAATGTCCAAATAGTTTTCAATGCATAAGACAATGCCACTTAATCGAAATGATTAGAAACTCAACTTTTCACCTATGTACCCACTAATCTTACTAAAGAGATAACAGTTATTATAATGTAGTTGCTGTACTTCGCTCAACTTGCAACTGTTTAACTTGCTGTAATTACTTCACCTCTTCACCTCAAATTATGACAGGTCAGTTTGTAGGATATGCCCTTGTTGATTATATGTGACAATTTCAAGGTAACATCCCTTGGAATATAGTGATTTTGTTTGTTTCTGTCACCTATAAGTACCGGATTACAAGAATTGGTAATGAATTTGGATGTACTTCCTAGACATGAGCATGAGATTATGTTGTAGACACAATGTAGTGGCTTACAAAACATAAACTATTCGACAATTTTTTCTTAAATATTAATCAAAGGTTGTGTTAACAACCATGCTATTTAAAGGCCAATACTGTTGATTACAGAAATTTCTTATTAGCATTATCAGTAAACAAACCTGAATGTATATTTAGACAACTATATATGCATGTATATAACTCAATACTTGCATATATACATATACATGTATATAATTCTCTGTAACCAATTCTCATTAACTGCTCTTTTGCTAGCAATGCCACATTCAATGTGAAAATAATAGATACACACTATAAACACTAAATAAACACAAAAATCATCCTAAACAATCCTTTAAACCAAAAATGTTGTAATAGATACCAGCAGTTGAATTTTCCAGTGTCAATGTTAGCCAAAAGCATTCATTTACTCATTACCAATTTTGTAAATGTTTAGAGGCAGTAACAAAATTAAACTGCTTTCATTACGGCCTTATTCGTAATAACATTTTCATCATGGTTATATGGTGGCCATTATTAATTCTATGATATGAAGTCTGTAAGGTCTGTAATATTACTCAGTTCTGTGAATTCAATTAAGATAAATACAAAAATTATCTGTTTCATACTCACAGTGTCTGAAAGTTCTACATATTTTGAAATGAAAAACAACCAACATGCTCTCGCCATCTGAAAAGAAAATACTGCATCATTAACTACTTATTTCTCTAAGTGATTTAATCTTACATGTTTTATACTTTCTATCTCTTCAGTATTTCAAATGAAAAAAGTATGCAAATACATCAATCAAATAATCTATAGACTTGAAAATGTAATATACCTTTTTGAGAAAATGGTGCACATTAAACATGAACAAATATGATAACAGTGAGCTACACAATATCAAACTGCACTCGCTGTCTGAATCTTACCAATTTCATTAATCTAGTACTGCCATTTTAACAATACATGCTTTTGCCTAGCTAAAAATAACAAACCAATATCGTAGGAAAAAAAACATAATATCGATTGATAGATGGAGCTTGAGATTCCAGATGGACCAAATCAAAAAAAGAAAAAACTCACCCTGAAACCATTTGCCGAGTCAGAGTAATCTACCGGCTGACAACCGAACACAGAGTAGTCTGTCAGCCATCCAGCCATCAGGATCTTTGAAATGAAAATTCCATACATTTCCACTAAATTATTCAACAACAGTAAGAATTATAACAAGACAGTACTAACTTAGTTAACATACGAGTTGACCATTTCACTATCCGACTTGTATATTACTTTAGAACAAAGCCCATGTAAACTCTCTCCCTAACTTCGTATTGAGGACTTTATTTTGTTTAGATTTACTTAATTGTTAGCAAAAACGCCTTGTCATATAGTCACATTCTGGTATTTGCAGTGACTAGTGATTACAATGCTTTTATCTGTATATATTCAAAATTGTGGAAACATTTCAAGACATTTTACATTTTCAAATTCTGCTCTACTCCACTCTTCATCCGTCTTAATCTTATGCTAAGTTACAGCATGGAACAGACAACTTTAACTGATATGGTTGGAATCTTGATTATACTCCTAAAGTATGTATGTTGTTAGAGACAACGATGTAGTGGTTTGTAATAGATATAAAAAAATAGTCTTTCTTTGTAAAGATAAGGGCATAACTATTATTCATAGTCAAAATCAAAGTCATCAATGAGCATTAGCAATTAAGTTTACAATGAAACTAATGCTTTCACTGAAGTCATAATGCATATGTGGTTTTGAAAATCGTGTTTGGGCAATGCATTTCTTTACAATTGGTAATTAATTTGGAAGATTTATATAACTGCATAATATAAATTTAAACTAATATGTGATTAATAATGTATGAAATGGTATAAAATAATGAACAAAATCATGTGATAACATATAAATCACACATATCTCTGGCACTTTAAATTAGAAATACCTGTCCTAGTAACTGTCAAACTTAGTTTCACCAAACTTATAAAACATGCTTTCAAACATTTAAGACGTTCACATCTGGCAAAGTTTTATAATTAATTCTCTTCAAATAAATGTCTAAACATATACATTTATTTAAGAAATATGTTCATACTAGACCACTCGGCCACTCGGGACCCCTACCTAAAAGTCATTTCTAAGCTACAGTTACAATATTCTGACACCACTTTTTTTTTACAAGATGCTTTGCCAGGAGGCTTTAATTTGCTTTGCTTGATAATGAGAGTCAAGTATCTTGTGTAAGAACACAAAGTGGTGGCTAACATGGCTTGACCTGGGAAATTAACCTGGTATGCTTCCATAGAAATCCAGCACCACGCCAGCTATTATTATTTTTTCTTAATCCGCCCACAACATATCCTGATAATATTGTCTCAATATTGTAACAATTCATTGGTTTTACAAACTTAATTCATAACATTATCTACTTATAGTGTTACTTGCTATTTGTATTTTATACTCTTATAATTATCGAAGTGCATTATTATAAATTGAAATCGATGCATTTTGTTTTTAAATTGTATTTATTTGTATCTGCTTTTAATTTTTGGGTATGGGAAAGAACTTTTGTTGTAATCCGAAACCTCTGATTTTCAATTGTCAAAATCGTGAATTAATCCCCTTGCTTTGCTTAGAGAGCGAAAGAATATTTTTTAAATAGACTGAACTATATTACAAACCATATCATACTCAGAACTAGTTCTCACTGCGCCGAATTTCATTAATATGCGCGTATTTTGCTCATAATAAAACTCATTGGATTTCTACAAGAGATAAACTTGGTTACTAAACTGCATAAATGTTTCATCAAATATAGTCACTAGAGTGACGACAAGCTTAGATGCAAGATCAGTAATGCTATCCATCTATGACCTTGATACCAAGTTGACTCAAAATGATTAGAAATACAGTCTCTAGAGTGACATAAATTCATTCAGTCAGATTCAAGATAACCTCACTAATATGCATGGGTCAAGAATTATCGAATTCATGCGAGATCTCTATCGCATTAGTATGTTTTCCAATACTGATCAAAATCGACCTCCAGAATGATAGAAGAAAAGCCGAACAGATGCAAAATAGCCTCAATAACAAGCGAGAATCTCGCTCACTATCGGGAAAGACCAGAGATCTTGATATCGCTATACATTTCAAGTCTGATCGATGTCGGGTCAGAAACAGATTATGAAGATACAAATTCAACCAATCAGATGCAAGATGACCTTATTCACATGCTTAGATCTCGCTTAGTGTTAGAGTTATCAACGATCTTAAAACTATAATTTCCAAGTTTGCTTTTTAAATTCGGATCAGAGATTTGGCTTTCAGAATGGTCAAACAGATACATGATTACCTCGATAATATGAATTTATATCACTTATTGGTGAACTTGTCATAAATCTTAATATATGTAAGTATTTCGCTTCTGATCAAAATCGCAGGAGAATGACGGAATCGAGAGTGGTGACTATTTCAGCCAATTTGGTGCAAGATCAACTCATTATTCTGATTCGATCTCGACCAAGTTCAAACTCGACAGATATGTTTATGATATAAAGTTGGATCAAAATCGTTTGAAAACGTGACCTCCAGATTGATAACAAGCAAATTCTGACTGTCCGACGGACGTAGAGCCAAACCATAATCTCACTGGAAACTGCCGCTTGCTGACCTAAAATATAATACAAAGACACTTCTATTTCTCTAAAATCATTTGGATATTTTTTTTATACTTAAAAATTCAAACAACAAAGCAAAACGTTTTCAATTCTTGACGTTTCTAGGTTTAATCCGCTGTACTGTACATCCAGCCAAAGGACGTAATGATTAAGTTTGTGTCTAATTCGATTTAAAGTATATATTATTATAGAGAAGAAAAAAAAACGACGATTCTCTGTATTCATAGGGACACGTGATTACATCAGGATTGTTATGTGGACATTACAATGTTGAAAAACTTTGTATAAAAAATTATTTTATATCCCGTGGAGATTCTTTCTTTTCAGACGAATGAAAAGATGCAAATATGAATTTTTTAACTGTAGCTGCTACTAGATGCCACATGAGTTTATTTTTGTACACAGTTTAATTGGCTTTTTTCTTTGACGAAATTACTGGTTTTGCATTGTTGGAAATTGTTTTCATTCAAACGTTTCCCCATTTATAGTGTGCAGTCGTCTTGAAGGATGGAAATTCGTGACAATTTAAATGTCTCTCATTCACATGTTTAAGCAAAATTCCCCTAATTTCCTCATCCCAAATTAGTATTTATTCATATCTAGGGCACGAGTAAGTTCGCGAAAAATTAAAGCACGTTGCATAAGATAACTGTAGATTGATGATAAATGGATGATGTTATAAAATGGTCATATGACGATAAGTTTTAAAATAAACAATATTTGACTTTCAGCAGCATAGAATACGTTTTGCTTCGCAGAGCCAGGGTCCCTTGCATCGGCATTTTTGCTTGTTTACAAGTTCCGAGTTAGCGTTGATTTCATATACAAAGACCAAAACGACGACTGGATAAAGACAAGACAGAGAAAACTCATTTATCCGAACAAAAATATGATTACCAAAATAAACCCATTAGCAGTAAACCTAAGCACACTGATTTTATGTATATTACACCGAAATTTTAATATATTCTATGTAATGTACATTCATTATCAATTATTCTAACGATAAGAAAGCAAACTCAAAAATATTATGACAACAATTCAAAGACAAGGAAATCATCTAACTTAAATGACGCAAATATGTATTCGAATACAATACATATTATGCCCTCGGTCGCATATTCTGTGAACATGAAACCGTCAGGCTCTTTTAACTCTATAAGTGTCGAAAGAAAATATGTTCTAAAGACAATTGCAACATTAATAGTCCACGAGCACTTGCTCTGAAGTAATATCAAATTTTGCAAACATTTTCTAATGAGGATGTTGAAAATGTATTTGAATTCTTGTTAACTGGACATAAATTCTGAATCTCCGTGCAAGTGGAGAGCGTTTTCCTTCTAGTGAAATTAATTCTTGCAAATACAAAGACAAAAGGAATGACTGGCAAGCAAATCGGCAATCAGAAAGACCAATAGATATACGTTACCTCTATAAAAATGTAGAAGGAAAAGAGAACCATTCCAAAGTTATAAAGAACAATAGGAATCTGAAGGTTCAGTGCTGGCTTGTTCTGCATTACCCTCGGCATAACGAGGACAAACACCAAATATAGGGCAGTTATTACAACGGACGGAACTATGGAAGGCATCAGGGGCCAATCCCTGATGCGTGGATCTGAAAGACACATAATAATAATAATAATAATAATAATAATAATAATAATAATAATAATAATAATAATAATAATATTTTCGTTGTTATAATAGTCACTTGAGCTGTGTCAATAGCACCCTGTTCCGTTTTATCAATGTTACTGTTCACACACTCAAACACCACAAATACCAAAACCTCATGGTAGCATAATATTTATTTCAACGTTTAATTTGTGAACAACAACTTTAAAATCAATGCTACGGGTCGAATCTCGAATGCCATACAGCTGCTTTTCAGATAACTTTGGCTATTAGCGAAACATGGATTTAAATGTTAACAACGAGCCAACTATCCCACCCACCCACCCCCGTGTGTTGCCTCTTGGACACTCCTGCAGCCTATGCAATCGTAGAAATGGCCGATATCATCCGAACAAATTGGGTTTCAGTTTTGTTTTTGGTTCAATTTATGGCGAACAAAATGCACGACTTTTTTCTGTAAAATACTGATCCGGAATACATCTAAGATATATTTTATTTTTTAATAGTTGAAATATGTGACGTTTAATAATGTCATTTTAAAAAAAAGCCGACACCATTTTTTAACATCTCATCGTATTATTATTAGTGGCGATCACTTTCTGACTGAAGAAGAGATTTCTTGTAATAATATTTTTTCTGTGATATTTTGATCTAAAAGATCATACTCTTAGACGTTCTCACAAAACGACACATATTTGAGTCAGGCATGTAGTACACATTATGCATCATTATATTCATTATTATATTGACTGACGAGGTCGTCGGTTCGATCCCCGGCCGAGTCATACCAAAGACTTACAAAAATGGTACTAACAGCTGCCTCGCTTGACGCTCAGCATAAAGAGGTTAGTGTTAGGACTGGTCTGCCTGGTGTCAGGATAATGTGACTGGGTGAGACATCATGCTACATGTCTGCGGCATGATGTCTCAGTGCTAGACATCACTATAAACTGCCTCACTGCAGACATCGTAGCGATATAACTGAAAAATTGTTAAAGCTACGTTAAAAATCCTAATCAAACAAACAATATTGACTGACATATTACCTTTAAATGTTGAAGCTTTAAAGGGTTGAAATTTCAGGAGCGAATACTGTGAGGGTGGGGAGCAGACATAGCGCTCCGCCCCCTCCTTTACAGACAAAATAGCGCGAAAAAACAAAAACAAAAAACAAAACGTTTCCAAGCGTATTTTTTATTTATAGGTAGATCATTAAAGTTATGCACTGGGAACGTTTTAAATGCAGGTGGCTTTGGGAGATTGCCTCATCTTCCCCCCACCCACACTGAGATTGCTCCCACCCCCATCAATGATTGATTGACCGATCCACATATGAGATAAGAATGTTAGCTAAACGACAAGCTTAGCAGTTTGTATTGGTAAGCAGGACATAACCTGTATACACTCGTTTATAAGTCGAGTAGGACATAACCTGTATACACTCGTTTATAAGTCGAGTAGGACATAACCTGTATACACTCGTTTATAAGTCGAGTAGGACATAACCTGTATACACTCGTTTATAAGTCGAGTAGGACATAACCTGTATACACTCGTTTATAAGTCGAGTGAAACTGCAAATAACAAAGATCCTGATATACCGTAGCATGATGCGCCCTTAGATCAGGGTCTATATTGTTTGTTCGACTGATTTTTCCAAACAACTGCACATACCCTGATTTGGCTGCGCCGGCAGATCTTTGTCGCTGAACTGGCCAGTCGTCCACCAGCTTAAACCCGAACTCGACAAGTGACCTTCTCCCGGGTATTTCCCTAAAGACATCGGAATACCCGGCCAGCAACATGTTTATCTCATCTTGTTGTACCGTGGTCAATATGGGGTCGCACTCCACGTCCGAAGGTGTCTAAGCTCTTGTTAATGGACAGCTCGGGACAGTATTCGCCCCTTCCGGGTCGCCTTGTGCTTCCTCTGTGACGATGGTGGCGACAACAAAATCGCTGAAGGTATCCCTTTCCTGGTATCGCTTAAGGAGTTTCGCAAATATGAGGGGTACTGATAGGTAGTACGTACCTCTTCGAAAGCGTGATCATCCGTACACAGCTGTCTCAGTACGGAGATTGGGCCACGTACGGTCCTCCAGTACAAGAGTTCAAAGGGAGAAAATCCTAAACAAACTCAGGGTACTTCTTGATATGCGAAAAGCATTGCTGAAATGAACCGATCCCATCCTTTGGGCCGGCTTTCGCACAGCTTCTTGAGTGTGTTCCTTAATGTCCCATTAAACTGTTCGACCACTCCGTTACATTGGGGGTGATACGGTGTAGTTGCGAGGTGTTTAATCGACATCAGTCGGTTTACCTCTGCCATCACGCGACTCATGAATAGTGTCTTTTGGTCGGTCAGGAGACCGTCGGGTACTCCGACTCTTGACCAAATCCCAAACAGCGCTTCAGCGACGGTTTCCAAATAAATATTACGCAACGCGACGGCTTCCGGATAACGTGTAGCGTAATCTACGACAGTTAGAATATAGCGATTTCCGTGCGACGACGCGGGTTTTATCGGTCCGATTAAGCCCATCGTGACACGTCGAAAGGGTTCATCAATAAGGGGTGGGGGGTACTCAAAAGGGGACGGGTCGATGATACGTGTTCAGTGCCATTCTCTGACACTTGTCACAGGAGAGACAGAACCGCTTCATCTCCCTAGACCTCGGGCCAGTAAAATTCTTTGACAAGACAGTCACGCGTCTTGGCAATTCCCCGAGTGTCTTCTCATGAGACTTTCGTGTGCGAATTTTCGTGTACTTCGCCTCGCTTCTCTTTCGACACGACGACTTGCTTAAAGTATTCGCTGTCTTTTCTGGCGTAGCGATAGAAGATCCCCTTCTTGTGTGCGAACTTCACCGCGCCATTCTGAGTTTCCTTCTCAGTTCCCTCTTCAGCGTATTTGTGCAACTGCACCAGATTTGCATACTCCTGCTGAAGCTTCCTCAATTCGTACGGAAGTACATAACTGACTGGCGTCGACATAACTTCCATCGGAGTCGGTTTCGTCTGTCGGCTCTTGGACCTGGTTTCCACAACACTCACTGGCATCGATGTGCAGTTTTCGGAGTTCGGTTGTGGAAACACATAACAACATCCCATTAAGACATCATGTGAAAGTCCAAACAAGCACGCATCTTCAAGTTTCCTCGTCATGTACGGTGAATCGAGGTCAATGACAGCCACGGCATAGAGTACTGGACTGGACTTCAATTACCTCCCCTGCGCAGTCCTCAGGCTTCGCGTATTTCTTGTCGACAAGGACTGGAACGCTACACCCAGTGTCGTTCATGATGGTAGCACCTTCTCCGTTAACAGTTACAGGCGCATGGTCCGCTGGTTTACAGCTTGCCTCCGGCTCGCACTCGTTTCTATCAACGGCATTTTCCTGGGTTTGTCTACCCTTGAAACAGTCCCTGGCAAAATGCCCCGGGAGCTTGCAGTTGAAACGTGTAACTGGCTTGACACCTCATTGTTCGCAGAACTGACCTTCGTACATTATTACGCGAAGGTAATATTATATTAATTATTATCCTCAGGGTCTAGCATATACATATTGCAATCTGGTTATTTTTATTATAACGTGACAGGCTGTATGATCTGACCTAGATCGTGAAGGCCAGTGTGTAAGGCATTTATGGGTCCAAATCAGTTAAAGGAAGCAAAACCATTTTAAACAAGTGAAAGACACCCACCTAACCTCCAATAATTGTAACAAAAGTACCTTTTGAGAACTGGACGAGATCGAATGTTTTGTGATACTGACCCAGATAGTCGTCGTTGTAGCACAAGACAGGGTACCAAAGAACGGATACTGGTGTCATGGCGGTCTTAAATCGCATTTAGAGTAAGCACTCAATCGAAATGTGACAGAAAAGATTGAATGACAAGGTGTATGATTATGGATGAACGAGATACATACTGACAAAAAACCAAGATGTTTTTTTAGATTTCATGTAGACAAAGTAATGAGCACATACTTGTGAGTACATATTATGACAAGCCCTTCTATCCCGAGAATGATCAAGACAAATTAAAAAGATGTGTCAAATTAATTCTTTGTGAGCATTTAACATAAATTTAAGAAACGAGAGAAAAGTCAGTCTTAACATAAGCAGCAAATTAGTAGACAAGAGATCAAATGACACAAACAACATGGTCGAATACGAAAATCTGGTATGCTCCTTTATCACACGTGGCCGCCAGCGCTGATTTCATCGCTTGTGACAAATGTGCACAAACCAAGAAACCAATCGCTTCGAGCGTATTTTACACCCTTAAGTATGAAGTCTGCCATCTGGCGATTTACAGAGATTGTGTGTTGTGCCCTACGCCAAAATGCTTGCGGTTCACTAATATATGTTAAGATTTTTGTCAAGCCCCTTTGTTGTAATGACTTTGTAAGATCACTGTAAAATATGTTTTAAAAGTATTTATACGTAAAAGTCTTAGTAGTGTTAGCATGTGCTTATGGTCGTTGGAGCAATTCCGTCCGTTGTAAAAATCTCCAGTTTGGATCGACGTGGGTTTTGCACTCAGGCGTTTCAGTTTCGGAGAAAAGTACGACGTGCATGTAATCCGCACCCCCATTATACCTAAATAATCATAATCGGGTTGTAAAACACCGGAACTTGTTTGAAGTTTGCCTCGAGCAAACGTAAAATTGTCTTGTACTGAGACAAAGCGTGCCCATTCACGCTATTTAAATTAGCGAATAAAATTTTCTCTTTTAAACACAGTCACATATGTATTGTTCAATGAAATAGGCACTTTCAATAGTGTGTAAAAGAGTCTTACATGGTGTTGTTGATGACATACATGTAATTTGTTATGCGTACTAGTGAAAAGAAAACAAGGAAATCTCAGGACATGTAACTACGACTGTTAGGAGAGCGTAGCAAACTGTCAAGAGTGGCTTGCGACAATGAGGCAATGTTACGTCTAGGAGCTTAAGTTTAAGTAACTGGACAAAATAAAATACACAAGCATTCACTTTTCTAAACTATACATTTATTTTCTAATATAATAAAGCAAACAAAGTGAAAGAATTACAAAAAAAAATTACAGTGTATGAATTCCTAGAATATCTTAAATTGTACTCTCTCTCTCTCTCTCTCTCTCACACACACACACACACACACACACAAACACAAACACACACACACACACACACAAGCAGAGGCGTAGCTAGGGGGGGGGGGCAGGGGGGTACATATGGCCCCGGGCACCAAGGTACAGGGGCGCCAAAATGAGGCTTACAACGTTACATTATAATAAGTAAACAAGGGTAATAAATCGGTCACAAGATCGCTGGGGCGCCAATTTTATAGTTCGTCCCCGGGCGCAAAATATCATCGCTATGCCTCTGCACACAAGGCTAGCATAAACTGTAGAATATCATACCTGGTGCTAATACTCGGTTATAAAATATCTAGATGCGCACCAAATCAACAAAATCTGTATCACTGAAAGATTGTTACACAATTTAAATTATACTAAATAGTATTGACCTGACCTTCTAAAATTATTGAGCCAATAAAAAATTAGGGTGTGCACGATGCCTCTAAAGGGCAAATGCATTCTTAGCATAACATGATGATTTTGTGACCTCCATTCAAACTAAATGAGTGGTGTTCTGGACCGAACTGACTTGACCTGGTTAATCTGTCCTAATTCAAGAATTAGAATTCTATACGTATTGTAAACGTACTTTACAAAAGTACCAGCTAGCCACTTAGTTACAGAATATCAAATATTTCATTAGCCCAATTGATTTAAATAAACTATATTGTAACTGAATAGATAGAGAAGTACGGTAAGATTATATACCCAGTGGCGTAGCTAGAGAGGTGCCGGGTGACACCATCTCAGAGAGGTGACACCAAAAGGAAAATTTTAAATAAAGTAAGTTTAATGTAAAAATAACTATAACTTAACGTTGTTACAGTTCATAAATACTTTTACCTTCTGACCTTCAATTAATGTGTTTTTGTTCTTGTTATTTTTACACTGTGGACTTATTTTAAGAAGAAGAAATCCATGGTGGAAGTCTGGAGGGGTGACACCATGAGTTTACCGCACTGGGTGACACCAACCCTAGCGACGCCGCTGCACATACCCATGACAGGAGAGAAGAAAAGATAGGTGTATTGCCCCTCAAAGAGTAAAACCATGTTAGATTTCCTGGCATTGATAGAGAGGACGGAGAGATCACTATATCCCAGTGGAAGTAGAGGTGAATTAAAAAAAACAGCACAGAGACTCTCAAAGAGTGAAGTCATGCAAGAGCTCCCATTACGATTTGCCTAACATAAAAGCTAGCACATAAAAATACCTGCAAAGCCTGGCACTGACAAAAAATCAGATCAGGAATGTAAATATAAACGCAAGGTCATTTGGAAGGCAAGCAGATTAAAACTAAAACATCTTAACAAAGAATGGGAATATATAAAATATGATGAAAAATGTTTTTTTTTTAAATAAAGTCTCACAACTTTTATATAGAGTCCAAAACTGGTATTCCAAACTGTTCAGGAAAATATTTTTATGCATATTGAATTTGCATTATTTGTTGTTGTATTTTGTTGCTGACCTTGTCCAAAATCAAGTACATTACCTACTGATCATAATCATTGATCTTTTTATTTTGTAAACAACGTTATGTTCTCTATGAGTGTATGTTTAATATTAGGATCATTATCAAAAAAAGTAAACATTATCTTGTCTTCAGTCAAGGTCACGTGTGTTTATTATTATCTTTATTATTCTTTTAGCAACAGAATCTTTTAGAATAGAATTTTCCACACAAAAAAATAGATTCTTTTTTTATATACAGAAAATGCTACGTGTGACCTAGGTCATGTAGACGACTTTATAATCTTGTTGACTGGAAAATTATTTATTCCTGCGATAACATCTAGGCATAAATCATTGTTATTGTTATATTCCGATTTTTATTTTCCGTAAAATTATTTCACTTCTTCTCTGGAAATACAATGTGCCCTATAATATTCTTGGAAAGAGACATTGACTTGAAATTATAATGAATTTAAACAAGGCAACCTTGGATTATATTACTGTGTTTTAAGAAAAGATTGCTATTACACATTACATTTAGGGCCATTGTTGTATTACTTCATTAGAGAATACATGCCACTACAGGCACATCAATACCTTCGGAGTTGGAAATTATTTGGAATGCCTTTAAAGACTATTCAGAAAACTGTAGTCATTAGGACTTGTGTTAGTAACTGTATGATTATTTGGGAGTAAATTCGCAATACCGTAAGTTCTTTAAATAGACACATGAATCTCTCGACTATAAGGTAACGACCATTTAATGTTTGGGGATGGGTATGCGAGTTTATCAGAGTAGATGTTTGTTCTTTATCTCAAGATAATTCACATTATTGTAATAATTTACCAAACATAGAATGGTGTTGTTTGATATCATACAGATTAAAATGTTTTTCCAGCTTTTTTTAAGTGTCAGGCCCCTGCTGTCCAGAACATCAAATTGTTGGTCCCTAATATAACTGCGGTATATCGTAGTACATATATCCGGTTACGTTCAGAAATAGCCTGGCATAACGCAGTACAAAATCTGTCGTCGTATCCCAACTCTGTAGCACCCCCGCTTGCTATGAGATTCTTTAAAATAACTTTTTTTTGGTTTAAGGGCGAAGTAGACAACATTACTGTGTTACTAGTTTCAATTGTTCTTCTAAAGTTATCCCTTGCTGCATATATACACATAATGATCTGACTTTAATGCACGAAGAAGTCAGCAACCGTATTTACTAAATATTACTGATATAGGGGTTTAACAGTCTGGCTATATACGCTATAACTATGACTAATAATTGTGACTCCTCAAAACACAGAAGTTAATTTGGACCTTATCCTCTTGTTAATTTAGGGTTTATCCTCCAAATAGGAGTCTATATTGTGTATCGAGAAGAAAATCATTAACTCGTAGGAAGAACAAACAGTTATTCATCAATTATGAGAATACATAAGGACTTGACACAGTGGACACTTTTAGATAGTGGTGGATTGCCCTGACACGAACTGGCGTTAACTGTAATCTCAATGCACCACACAGAGGTGCTGCAGAGTCGAAAGCCAGTGTTATTTTTGGTTGTAATTCTTTGAAATTATATTTAGGGTAGCTCCATTTGTCTAATGCAAAGACATATGCACACGTGTACAATAAACCTACGCTCGATAAGCGTGACAAGCATCAGAATGCAGAGCTAATACTGCGACTGTGTAACATGGAAATAAATATGGTTCATTTGATTGGATATTTTGATCAAAATGTAAATTTCTACAATGTAATACGTATATGTTAGGGGAAAAATATTATGTTTCGTCATTCCGTGCTTGAGCACCTGTTTTAAAGTCTCATGGTATCCGAAATATATGAGAAGAAGAAGAAGAAGAAGAAGAAGAAGAATAAGAAGAAGAAGAAGAAGAAGACCCTAAGTAAGCGAGAGTAGAGTTAATGCAAAGTCAGATTGGAAGACTGTGGAGTCATAGAACAATGACAACATTACATGACTGTCCATGTGCTCTCTCTCTCTCTCTCTCTCTCTCTCTCTCTCTCTCTCTCTCTCTACCTATTAGTGTACAACCCACGCTTTCAAGACCGAGTTGGCGCATGGGCATTCGTAATATCGTATGATCCCTTCAGTGGAATATGACTCCACAGAATCCCAGTCACATATAGTAGACATGTACATTGAAAAATGCATATTAAATATATTCACAGTAGGTAAAGCTGTAGTCGGCAGATCTTTGACGGAAGGTGTACAATTGTATTTCACCCCATTTAAACGAGTGAACATTTAAAGCAAATGGAAACTTGAATCGTGTGTATTATAGTTTTTTTTTAAAGATCACAATCTAAAGCATATTTATGTGTAATCAGTGGCGTAGTCAAGAAAACGTTGGCTATTGATGCAGAGACGTCGTTTAAATTTTTTTCTGGGTAGGTGTGAGCAAAACTTGACGGGCTTGTTAATTTTCGTATATAGGCCATAGGCTACAACAATTTTACAGCACATGTAAATTCGGGGCGGGGGACAATCCCACTCCATACCCAAGCTATAGCCAAATAACATCCCTGTGTTTATGTAGGAAATAATAAAAGAGCTGACAATTTCTCATATTTCGTGTTTATTCTCATATGCAGCTACCTATTTGCGTGCAGGGAGCTACGATACTAATTATTTAGTCAGTCCTAATGCAGGTATTTCACTTACTACCGTTGTTGCCTAGAGGGTACATATAAAACTCCAGATTCATTGAATGAATCACCTGATCCACATCGTACGAGTGTGTAGCGACACTAGCGCGTGACCTTGAATCTATCTGACTAGAGAGCATCGACCACATCAGTGGCAATTCAACTATTTTATACTGATCGTTGTCTACCGTGTCCAGATTACGTGAAAATGCCTATATACCGAACCCTAACTTACCAGTTTGTATTCATACATAGTAGCCCGTCTCTCTACCTGCATACTAAACCAAAGGTGCTCGACGCGAGCTTGATTTGAAATAAAAAGCAAGAATCTAAAGGGAAAAAAATCATGCAGAGTAATAAAAAATACCTTAGATTACCCCATGACCCATTG
Source organism: Unio pictorum (assembly GCA_030141615.1). Lineage (NCBI taxonomy): Eukaryota > Metazoa > Mollusca > Bivalvia > Unionida > Unionidae > Unio > Unio pictorum. The sequence goes on from JARLTB010000227.1 coordinate 8,590,169, forward strand.
TGACATAGGACCCTCTCTATCATACAATATAAAAAGAGAAGGTTCGTAACTTCCAAATATTTGATTCCACCCATAGCCCTCGATTTTATTCTGCTATTTCCGTATTTATAAGCACACAACCATTATATATGGCATGTTTTACTCCTGGGATATTTTTCTATTCATCAAGCCATCATTGGCTTTTCTACGTTATATCAAACTGAAGTTACGACTTCCGAAACGTTCGATTTTCGAGAATTTTTCATTTTGGGACAAGTGCGAGCTCATGTGTCAACCAATGAAAAGAGCTACAGAGATTGAGAGAGAGAGAGAGAGAGAGAGAGAGAGAGAGAGAGAGAGAGAGAGAGAGTCAGGGGCGTAGCGATGATATTTTGCGCCCGGGGACGAACTATAAAATTGGCGCCCCAGCGATCTTGTGACCGATTTTTTACCCTTGTTTACTTATTATAATGTAACGTTGTAAGCCTCATTTTGGCGCCCCTGTACCTTGGCGCCCGGGGACATATGTACCCCCCTGCTCCCCCCCCCCATAGCTACGCCTCTGGAGAGAGTCCATGTCTGAATGGGTCATGGGGTAATCCAAGGTATTTTTCTCACTCTGTATGATTTTTATCATTTACATTACTTTTTTGTTCTTTACATCAGCCTCGGGTCGAGCACCTGTGTACTAAACAAGAATCTCGAGAGATGACTGAATCCATTGTGGTATTCAGTAAACCGAAACAAGTGTAATGTGTATTGGTATCACAATAGGGACTAATTCTGCACGCTTAAATTACGTGTTGTACAATGATACAATGTACCAAATAGGGATGCTTAGTTCCGTCTAATTTAAGAACAGAAACTTGTTTATCGTCGTATGAAGAACGAAAAAAAGAAAACAACCTAAACAGAATGCTTTTAACGTTCGCGCCAATTTTGTCTGTAGATATCCGACTGTCTTGTTACCAGTACCGTTACGTGATGTATGCTTCAAAGATCAAGGTTTGTACCGACACTTTGGTCAATCACACCACGTATTTTGGCCGCATGAAGTTCAAATGATCGCAGCAAATGCTATATATTTTAATTAATTCATTCCGACTGCTTATAGGACAGTAATTCCAATATGATAATTCATATTGGTAAAGTATTTAATAAATAAAAGCAATAATGTTCTTATTTTCTACAACTTTACCAAAAGGCCAATGATTTTCATTCGACTGACATATTGTTGTACCTATAGTTTCCTCTGACACTTTCCATCCCATTTTACATATTCATAATGCTGTGTCGGGGCGTATTTCGGGTTAAAAAGCCCACAGCGAGGTCTTGGCATAGGGTAGCCGCTTACCTCCGAGCACAACAAATTTAAACGACCGCACTACGCGCTCTACGTGAATGAAATGCGTCGGAACATGAATTATTTTATCATTTACGTTAGGTCTTTGACAGACAAAACGAACTACAACGCTGACGAAATTTGACCCGCGTTGCTAGTCATATGATTGCCCGATAAGCAGCCTACATGTCCATGATATTTGAGAGCCAATAGTCATGCAATACCACCAAACGTGCCACATCCAGTGTCGTTGTACAAAAAAAAAGCAAATGAAACGAAGAAAAAACGGACACTTTTCTTGACATTTTTATCCAAACAACAATGATTAGAAATTTAAGTTGTCGCATGGATAAAGCTACATATGCTCGACGCGAGATTGATATTGAAAAAAAATCCATAATCTGAAGGAAAAATATCACGAGTGACATAATTACCTGAAATTTACCCCCATGATCTGTTCTGACATATGACCCTGTCAATCATACTATGAAAAGAGCTGAGTAACTTCCAAAACATTCGTTCCACGCCTGAACCTCAATCTCCTTCTGCTCTTTAAATTTTTAGAAAGTACACGACAACGCCGTCGCTTCAGGTAAGCGAACTAGGCAATCGCTGGGCTGTGTTTATTTCATGATGGGCGGGTGGGGGAGGGCATGAGTGGAAAAGGGGCGCCAAATATCTGATCTCGCCTAGGGCACCAAAATGCCTTGCACCGGCGCTGGTACAGGACCATAATCTATGACTGGTTTTACTCCTGAGACATTTTCTATTCATCAAACCATCATTGACTTATCTGCTTTGTATCAAACTGAAGTCACTGGATCCGAAACGTACGAACTGCGCGAATTTTGCCTGCACGGACAAACTTACTCTCATATCCAACGTGCTTTATTCACTGAGATACTCTGTTTTCAACTCTACGAAATATGAGGGGCTCGATAGGTAACATTATGAATCAAATGATGGATGCTATTTAAGTATTACCCTTTGAGATTATCATATTTTGCCGTTAATGTGTGTGCCGCACAATCGGGTTGTTTTGAAAATAAGTGTAACGTGTATTCGATTTGTGTTTACTTACGATGACAAATATATCATTCTTCCATGGAACCACAGGAGTTCATATCATTGCTTACAATTGACCTGGCATGCATGTACTATATAATAACTACATTGGCGGACACTCGTCTCCTTGATCGCACAACCCATATAAGAATAAACGCTGCTATTTCAAGTTACCCCTTGGCGTATACGCTATATAAATTTGTTACCGATAGTTAGCTCAGGCATTCGACTCTGTATCCCTATCAAAAGTTAATATCATACCTTTAAGGAATGCCAAATAAGTTTTCCCATGCTACCACTTGGCACAGCACACCGCTCAGATAGCCTAATGGTTAGAGCGTCTGCTTCGGTTGCGGGAGGTCGTGGGTTCGATCTCCGGCCGACTCATACCAACGATTTAAAAACGGTACTAACAGCTGCATCGCTTGGCGCTCAGCAGTAAGAGGTTAGTGGTATGACTGGTCGGCCTGGTGTCAGGATAAAGTGACTGGGTGGAACATCATGCTATATGTCTGTGGCATGATACCGCAGTGATAGACATCTATATAAACTGACACACTGCAGACATCGTTGCAAAATAACTGAAAAATTGCTAAAGCTACGTTAAAAATCCAAACAACACAACGACATGGCCATGATCGCGATCGCTTAATATGGAAGAACAACGCACTGAATGGAATACTACCTTCTCATTGACCAACTGAAAATAAGTTATAAACAAATATAGGATGTCGTTTTTTTAACCACTGAGAGGACAGTTTTCCATTCAGCTGTATCTCACTTGCCCATTAAGCGGGCGCTATCAGAGTCATGTCGAGCTGTAGCGTGGAAAAAATGATTTGGCATTCCTTAAAGGTATGATATTTTGTGATATGGATACACAGTCAAAAGCCTGAGTTAAATATCGGTACCAAATTTATTAAACTACGCAGAGTGTATTCTTATATATGTCGCGTGAGCAAGGAAACAAGTGTCCTCCCTTGTAGTTATTATATAGTACATGTATGACAGTTCAGTTGTAAGCAACGATTGAAGCCCCTGTGCATTGAACATGCTTCCTAAAATTAAATCAATTTAATGGTAAGTAAGAACTTACTTTTGCATCTACCACTGTTAATGAAGGAATGTATAGTAGGGTTGCAAACAGGGGCGTATTAGCCATTAAGCAGACTAAGCACGTGCTTAGGGCACCAGGGACAAAGGTGGAACCACAAATTTGAGAAAAGGGTGAAAAATAAAAAAAAAGGAATGAAGATTTGTAATTTTTAAAAAAAATTGATAAAACTAGTGCAAATAGATCATAATGTTCTGCTTCTTGATCATGGTGCACCCTAGGGTTATCTTCCCAGGTGTACCACAAGGGGCACTGCTAGCGCAGTGCACTCTGACTTCTGTCGGTCAGTAAGATTATTAAAATTTTCACATTTTTCCTCTTGTGGAATATTCTCGACTGACCTCTGTGCCCTAGACATGATATGTGCGATATCCTTGGAAATCTAATACCCACTGCACTGGCAAGATGTCATACAGCTTCAATGATCCTTTATTTAATTAGTATAAATAGTTGTCTCTTATCTGTCGATCTTTTTTGAGACTTTTCGTGGAGCAAAATTCAATTGTCATGTCAGTCATTTCAATGACCTCTCTGCCCTTTTTAATTTCAGCCCCATGTAAACATCAAAAATGAAGCGTGTTCAGTTGAGTGGTGCGCAAAAGAGAAAATGTGCCAAAGATAATGAGGAAAAGAATCTGTCTGTTATATCCAAAATAGGGAAGCTGACAAATTTCTTCTTACAAACTGCAGAGAAAGATGAAACAGATCAAAACCAGTGTCAGTCTAAAAAGAAAGCAAGTGAATCAAATCTATCTCCTTCATCAGAAACAGGCAGTGTAGGTGCAAGGCCAGATTTTCATGATGACGTTGCACATGATGAAGTGAAACAACCTGGACCTAGTTCTACGACAAGATGTGTAAATGCTTTTGAACTGTCCAAGAAGTTTAGAGAACTGACCAAGTATGAAATGAACAAAGCTAAGGACCCAGAGTTGGGGGATGAATTTATGGTGATGATGTGACTTATTGGGTTGCTTGTGGACCCAGTGAATGTCAGCACCACAGTGGACCATTTCACAAATCGTGTCGCAATTTCATTATTGGGAAACCAAAGAGATACTGTTCGCAGTAAATCTTTATTGGAATAAAAGCCAATGGTGAATACTACAAGACAGAATGGTTGTTGTACTCTCCATCGAAAGGATCAGTTAACTGTTTTGTTTGTAAACTATTTGCGCCTAAAAGGTCAACGCATTTTGCTAGAAATGAAGGATTCAGTGATTGGCGAAACACTGCTGTAACCATGAAAAAAGTACTACTCACCGAGATGCCGTGTTGACATATTTAACTCGGAAACAAGGATTAGGCATAGTTTTTACAGTATATTGTGTTATCATATGAATACATTTTTGTACTGCTGCAACCTGTATTGTATATCTGGTCAGACAGGTCAACAACTAAAATGGATTGGGTCAGCGTGTGTTCCAGTAGTCAAATTTCGCACAATTCGTACATTTCGGAGCCCGTAAATTCAACAGAGGGCGTCTTTTGTTGTACGAGTTTGAATCCAACAGAGATGCATATCATCATCAACTTCAAGACTGTAGCATGACGTGCCTAGAAATGAACGCCAGATATAAATTTTGAATGTACTCACTGAAGCGTAGCATATTGGAAATAGTGACCTACTTTTTCAGTGTGGAGTTAAAGCTCATCAAGATGCAGCAAATCACTATGTTTCGTGATTCTAGACAGACGATTAAATACAAAGCGTGTATTTTAAAGCTAACACAAAAATCCTAACATATACGGGTGTGAACCTGATGAAGATGTATTCAGCCATCTAATTTAATGATTCTAGCATGCACAGTGCATGAGAGAACAACTCAAAACACAACTGGGAATTTAAAATGGTAGCTATCACTTAACATACTTGAGGTTGCTGCTCTAGAATATTATTTTTGTTGCCTTTCGTATGCTGTATGTGGATGTTGACGGTTCATCCACATTGGTGGTTACATGATGCATTTGCAGTTCTGCTGAAGTATGGTTCTTCATTTGTTGAGGTTGGGGGAAGGACTGTTCGACTTTTTTGTAGTTGTTTGCCCCAGTTATACACGAAACGTCTTTTGTTATGAACATGACATCATCATGTGATACTCGTCAGTCGACCTGTTAATGCTATGACGGCCCCTATTGAATTAAATAACTCTTTTGCGCTCGATACTACATTGCGCATTAGACTTATTAACCTGGGACTTCATTCATCTTTCCTTAAATGTAAACGGCAGTGGAAAAAAAGAGACGTCGTCAGGTGATGGGATAAACTGTGTGGACCTAACACCCTCCCGCTACTCTATCAAGTGGTGCTCGCGGCGCCACTCCTGCGGAGGCATAATTGATCTCATCGCAAAGAACTCCATAATTCACCTTTTTTTTAAACTACATTAAAACTTTCATTTTCAAACCCATATTGTTTGAAGTTTGAATCGGCCTAAACCTCAATCACAATGAAAAAAAGATTGTCCATTTTTTCCGCCTCTACATAACTCCTCCTAGTCGAAAACACAAGCTGACTGATTCTCTCTTTCTGGAGCAGTTTCATAACCTTCTTGATTATGGAAATCAATAGGTGGCAATCTGATTATTTTTAGAGATTTCATTTTTCACGTTGACTATCCTGGAAATTCATTACATTAAAACTCTTAGATTCTATTCACATGTTCAACATCAAACCCACCCACAAACATTGTCACGTGTTAGATTGGATTTTTCTGATGTCTGATGATAATGTCCAAACGCCTTCATCCCAAGAACTTACATCAGATCACCTCTGCGTCATATGCCATCTCACCGTATCAGTCTCCAGCTGTTTCCTACTAAGAGAAACCTCCACATGATAAATAGAACCCAACTAATGCATGACATCCAAGCAAATCTAATGTCTTCATTTTCCTTTGATAATTTCATGATGGTTTTTTTTTGCAATCTTGTTGTAAATACTTATGTGTTATCAAATGTTGTAAAGCGCTTAGAGCTTCTAAAGAGGCATTGTATTGAGTTCACATTATTAAACATAAGCTAATACAAAGGGATATTTTATTGTATAGGTGTGGCATACAGTGATCTAATGGCATGATTCTAGCACGAACAATGACTGAGAAGACAGCTTAAAACACAAATGAAATCATTTCAGTCAAATATGAAATATGATCACAATGTCATCCTTTTGAGATTATGGTACCATAGAAAATAAAACGCGTCTCCTCGCCAAGTTTCATCATTTCCGATGTCATATTATATTTACAAGGTGAGAAAACTTGTTAATGAGTTAAACGCAAATACTAAGCCAGTGTAACATGTGAAATGTTGGGCGCAGTGACCTTTTGTGCGTGATTTCGATTTTAACGTAGCTTTAACAAGTTTTCAGCCATATCGCTAAGATGTCTGCATTGTGAAAGTTTACAGTGATGTCGTTGACATGTAGCACGATGTCCCATCCAGTCCCGGATTACACATTAGGCAGAGTAGGCAACTGCCTATGGGCCCCGCGACGTTTATGGGCCCCATTAGGGGCCTCCATGAGACCGTGACCGTGGGTCTGGGGCCCCAAAAGTTTGACTGCCTATGGGCCTCCACGGTGCTTAATCCGGCGCTGGTCCCATCCAATCACATTATCCTGACACCAGGTCGACCAGTCATAACACTAACCTCTTAATGCTGAGCGTTAATCGAGACAGCTGTTAGTACCATTTTTGAGTAAGTCTTTGATATGATTCGGCAGGGGATCGAAACCACGACCTCCCGCATCCGATGCGGACGCTCTAACCTCTAGACCACCGGAGCGGTCCATTGACTTTTTGTTGTAAACGTGAGACAATAATAAATGTATGCAAGTATTTTGTTAATGAATTAAACATGAACTGTACTTGAGAAATAAACATAAAACACACCATTTAATCAAAGTCAGTGAAGCGTGAATATATCACACTGACATAATATGTGTGGTACTTATCGACCCGCATCCCTTCACTACGTTTCATGATTCCAGGTATAACAGTATATATGCGAGGTGCCAAAAAGAAAAAAAATGCAAAATATAACATCGTAACGAATGGGTCACAAGAAAATAATTAGCTATACAGTGAGGTAACACAAAATCTTGTACATTATTTTATGTGTGCTGACGCTGCTGACTATTGACGTAACGCAAGAGCTCTCATCTACTCCAGAAAAAAAAAAAGCAAATTGTTCTCCACCTTTTTTTTTTTTGACTGACGGCTACTTCGGAGATGTGAACTTCAAAAGTATCTTCATCTTATCGAGCAATGAAACAGAAGTTGTCCAATACATCCGCCGAAGACTCGCTGTATCGCAAGCCTGTATCAATTCAATGCAATATAAACCCAAGTTTTGGCAATATCCACACGAATATCATATGACAAAATGTTTAAGAACGACTGACTATGTATGGTATTAATCGTGGGTAAGTAAGGGTTCAACATAAAATGGGATTTATTTGATATATGCGTGCTAGTAAATGAAAAAATACATGTATCTTATTAAAGATAAGAAAGTGCCCACACATAACTGAATCAAGCTGTGGTTTTACAAAGCTGAATGTACTGGTATTTGCAAGCCTTAATAAGTCGATAAAACTGGGTCCCAGCACTGATATCTAGGTAACATATTGCATATCCTTATAAACACACACAAACACACGTCCATATCTGAATCAAAATAGTTATTTGATTATCGCGCGTGCGTGCGTGTGCTCATTCTTCATGCAACTTGATCGTGATTAGTGCAATGATACCACGGCATAAAAATTATGTAATATTTATTTATATACGTTCTAACAGCTGCTGTGACCAGTACGATTTTTAATCAAGTGTATTTTCTGTACTTCACGTCCTTCTCTTACTGAATATTGACGCTTAAACAAGCGACACATTTTTATTGTTCTAGATGGTTTAATGAACAGCATCCACGTCTCTGGCCTCCCACAAAATGTGCGAGAACTTTATTCTAGGCGAATGATGTCCATCGGATAATAAAGAACCGACCATATAGTTCGGTGGGGGTGGGGGGAGGCTAAGGTTATGATTGTTTTTGCATGCAATAAACTTTTTTTCTTTTGCGTGAAGATATTGTTTTGATACTAGGTAAATGACACTACTGAGTTTTTTTCTCTAAATATCACAGCAAGATTATTATTACTGCTACCTAGTAGGTGGCCTGATATTTCTTTCAACACCCTACCTTTCCGAAAACTAAACGGCTGGTCCATAATGGACGCCTTTATATCAACAACGCCCATGGATACATGCATGCGTGATCATCCCATCACTTCAACATTTTAGTTGACAACCACTACCGTACGCACTTTTGCCTTAAATTGTGGCTTTAGCGGTAGTATTAGTTGTGTTTGTACCTTGATACAACACTAATGACCATGTATAAAAACAAACATCACCATCATCAATATTAGTGTTACTTATGTGTATATGTGCGGGAATTTAGTCTGTGTTTGTTTGCGTGCGTGCGTGCGTGTGTGTGTGTGTGTGTGTATGAGAGAGAGAGAGAGAGAGATTACCGGCATTTTGTGTGATATGCTTATCATAAAGATCCAGTATAGACTCCATCTTGCCGGTGTCGCGCCTGAGTGGAAGAGTGATGGGACCACTCAGGCAAGTTAGTTGTCCTCGGTGTTTAAGAGCTCGCACGATTCCTGTGTAAACCAAGTGTAAGGATGGAAGCCGTGCGTAACGAGCACCGTATTTACTACTTGGAAAGCACCTACCCTGCCTCGAATGGCTTGGCGTGTACAAAAATATTTCAAATATTCTAAAAATTAAAAAATGTGAACGGTTTGGCGGACGTAACACTCAGAGAATGTTATCAGTACTGGCCGTAAGTGAGAACTATCCATTGTTTGGGAGCGTCATTTTGCGAGCACAACAGATGTGTATTCCTACTCGACGAGTAAACAACTCAAGCGGATTTCATTGGATTATATAATTCAATGTATTGGATTCATTAAATATTGAGACTGCTGCAAAAGCATGACGATTAATCTGATAGCATTAAGAAACTCTTTGCACTTTTTTTGACTCCTGATCATGGCTTTCAGTGTAAGAGTCAGGGACTTAAACAAAACAACAGCCTAGAAATGTAGGTAAACTTGTATGTCCCCCTCCCGATATGACAGGGATGGGAGCAATTTACTATAATATTCTTACAACCTCCCGTTTGTTTGCATGGATACAAACATGCATACAACTTATTCATTCATTGCTTTATAATTTCTTTCCCGATTGTCGCCAAGGGATCCCAAACAATATCATAATATTGGCGTATCAACGCAAACGGAAGCTCCCAATATAAACAAGCAAACATACTGCTCCTTGATCATTTCCGGTTTCTATTTTATTTCAGCAAACACTGTGTCAGGTGCGTCCAATATTTGCAATGTTAAGTTTTAATATTTCTAAAACAAATTGAATATATAAGTAGGAGGAACTATTGTATAGATGTCTACATATCCTTTCCTCCACACAGAAGCTGACATCAAGGTTTCATCTATTCTGATAAATTTAGGTTTGATCATGAGCTCTCAAAAATTTTAAGTTATTGAAATTTTAATATCAGGGTGTTTGCATAGGTTTACTGTGGGAACTGAAATAGTACCGTGAGTCCGATAGTGCTAATGATGCGTTACAAGAATAAAAGGACACAATTCTAACGTTTGCTTAAGAAGTATGAAATAATGTAAGTAACTAATTATGCTGTCTAATTGTTAGTATGTCTTTTTCTTCTTAAAGCTGGACAAGATGATGGGCACGATCGATAACATAATGTGATAGGTCATAAACTGAACGCCGTTACGTTTATTTCAATGTGTTCCTTTTATAATATTTAAAGGGTTGTTTTTCGAGATTGTCTAACCTTTTGCTTTGATTACATACATACATACATACATACATACATACATACATACATACATACATACATACATACATAGCACGTGCCTGCTTACGCCCAAAACAGATGCAAATGTGAAAATACGGGCGCGGTCACATGACTCCATGACGTCAGAGAAGGCACTAAATCCTAATAGTACACTTCAGATGCATCCGTTATACATTTCTGTAAAAACACGTGAAATAAGAAATTCATCACAATAGTCTGATCGCCTAGCAAAATGGATCATGTCAATGTCAATTGTATTTGAGATCTTTGATACGGATTTTTACAAGGGTGGGTGGGGATATACATCATCAATAAGTTACAAGGACAATAGGTTAACGCTTTAACGGTGGACAATTTATCGACTCACAAACGATCTTGGCCTGGGAAAAAATGAAGACAGGGATTCGGTATGCACTGTATCATGATATTACAAACTATCAAACAGCCAACTATAAACACACCATTTGCAAAAGTTTTGGAGAACCCTTCCACAGGGGTCATAATGAACACCGTTCAATTTAACAAATAATGAAAAAAACAATTGTTCTAGAAACTACCTCAGCAGCGGGGGGGGGGGGGGGGGGGGGGCGAATCGGACAACTTTTTTTCGACAAAATTGATTGAGCCCTCAAACGGAAAATAGAGCCCTCCTGCGAATCTCATGTTTTAACCAAAAAAAAAAAGAAAGTCCCCGTTTAGCAAACGGAGACTTAGCGATTTTTCAATCATCGGGGTCTCAACGATGTTGTCATCGCCCCCCCCCCCCCCTGCTGCTACAGGTTAACAAAAATCATAAATGATTTTTCACCAGGGTTTTTACGATTTCAACCAAATATTTGATTAAGTCCGATACGATATCATGTCCGAGGATCATGTAAATTTATTGTTATAAATCCGTGTGGGGTCGACTGAGCATGACTAAAGAAATTTCGAAATTGATTGAAGTCCATATATATCAGAGCACCATGTCTGCCAAATATTTCGTAGCGTATGTGTATCAACGCCGTTGAATACAGCAAGAATATTACAGTTATCTCTGATCACTTTTGGAATCTGAGTGTAGCGTTGAGTGACATATATCACGTCGGTGTTTTTATGCCTGCCTCGGGAAAATATTCTAGCTGGTTTTTTTTTGATTGTCTAACATCACATCGTCGTATACGAATAAATTGTTAATGCTCCCATCAAGGTTATAATATCAGTTATAATATCAGTTATAAAATCAATGACGTTCTCACCTTTAATTTCTGATGCATTCTCGTTAAAATCCTTTAACACTTCATAGCATCGTTGATCATCTACGCTAGGGGCAATTAAATACAACTTATCCCACTTCATCCATCTCATTATTAAACTGAGCAACAATTGCGTCTTGCCGGATCCAGATGGCCCGATTATAATTGCGCGGATAGAGTTTGGTAGCGCTGCATGATGCTTAACTGGTTCTCTTGTTTTAGTCGCTGAAAAATCAATTATATTCATATCTCTATACATAAATTATGGATCTATATTGTGTGAAGTGTAAAACGCGTACTAGCACAAATGATGTGACGACGATTACAACTAGCAATAACAGATCAGCACTTACTGGTAGATGTGCAACATGTGGTATAAAAAGTTTAGATTTGTTTCTATGAAATCCGGAGATGTTTTTAAAAAAAAACGAGGAGGTGATATCGCAGCCAAGTTAGTAAAACTCCCTGGAACGCCGTGGGCAAAGTATCCAGGAGAAAAGCACCTTCCAGGATATAGCTACTGTGGCCCCGGAACACGATTAGATATCAGACTTGATGATCAAAATCAGCCCCGACCCGGCGAGTATCCGATAAACGCCATTGATAAGGCGGGTCACGCTCATGATGTCGCATATAAAAGTAGCAATTTGCAACACAGGCATCTCGCGGATGTGAAATTAATTCATGCGTTAAATGCTATTCCTGATAAATCTTTCAAAGAAAAATTGGCTTCGTGGTTGGTAAAATCAGCTATGAAAGGCAAATTGATGATGGGCGCTGGTAATTAATAATATGGAATCTATTTATTATTCTCCGAGGGGATACTGGAGGGGTAGCGCTGCAATCAGTAAACTCGCCAACGCCGCAAAAGTGAAAAAGGTTACTGCGGCTAATTGGTTATCCAAACAGGCTATATGGCAAATTTATCTACCGCGTCCTAAACAAATCAATTTCTCGCATTTTGATGTTACTGGACCCAATGAAGTTCATCAAGCTGATTTATTGTTTTTAGCACATGACAACGGTTACAAATACGCGTTAACCGTAGTTGACGTTGCGAGTCGATACAAACAAGCGGAACCGCTAAAAACAAAATCATCACCTGAAGTTGCTTCTGCATTTGAAAGGATTTATCGACGAGGCCCACTACGCTGGCCAAATCTGTTACAAGTTGATCCTGGCAAGGAATTTCAGGGTGTGGTTGCATCTACAATGAAACATCACAATGTCACCATCAGACCGGGGCATACTGCACTACATCGCGATCAGGCAATTGTAGAACGATTTAATCGGACTCTTGCTGAGCGGTTATTTGGATATCAATACGAAAAAAAATTCATCCAAAAAAAGCGATCCCGTGAATGGGTCAAAAGGTTACCAGGGGTAGTTGCAGCGCTAAATAACGAAATTACCAGAGCAATCAATATGAAACCTAACAACGCAATTAAAAAAAAGTATATACCACAACCACAGCGGGATAGCGTTTCTCAGCCAATTCTCAGCAATGTCACCGTGAGATATTTATATGAACCAGGACAACTGGAAGGTGGTAAAAAAGGGCTACTGATCCTATTTGGAGTGTCACTACGCATAGCATATCTACTATAACACGATCAACTGGTAGACCTCCAATCTATAAATTGGATTCAACTGCCCCTCAGCGGGGTTTTATACGCGAACAATTACAAGTGATTCCTGACGATACTCAATTGCCACCAACTAGCGCCGTTGCGTCTATTACACTCAAGACAAGTCAACATCACATTGTTTCTGACATGACCGAGACTGTTATTTTTTCTGTCTACGGTAAATTGGCGAGGATCTTTATCCGAATACTGCCAACGCATTATACAATTGCAACTCGCGCAATGATTATTCTGTTGTTGCTTCAAAGTGATTATTAATTCAGCATCAATGTCAAATTCTCGTTGTTTTTTTTGTCTTGTTTTTTATATCCGGAGAGTTTTTTTTTTATTAATGATGCTAACATCAATATCATCCATTGTGGTGTCATCATCGAAAACAATTCTTCGAAGTTGATTTATTCGCCGTACTCTAGACACTGCAAGATAGACTAAATTTGACCACTCTATGCGATTATCAACTATCCAAACAATTGTATCCGTGATGGTTAATCTATGCGAGGAATGTATCGTCGTTACATAACCCAGTGTCCATGGCGATTTATCAGCACGCAATGCGTCTTCGACAACACTGATATCAACCAGCACAATATCATTTAACACTAGTGTTTGTCTTTTGGGTCCTGACGAAGTCACACGTCCTGGAATTTCAACTTCAATATTCTGTCGCCGTGTATCATAGGGTCTATAACACAGCGGCACTGGGCGCGTTGGGAATTTTTCTTTGTGAAGCTCAAATAACTTTCTCTGAAGTGTGTCTCTGACTATCTTTCTACTTGCCACTACAAAATCGTTTGGTCTCCATGCTTCCAAAAATTCCTCCATGGGAGTTTCAGGAATTATTTCTCTGATTATTTCACATTGGATTTTATCCGGTTGTAATCTAATTAATTTCTTGACCTCACGTAATTGTTCATCAAGTGCTCTATAGTCAGTATCGATTTCTTCATAATAGTCAACAAACCCTTTTAACCAATCATGTGGACCCGCGACGACAAATGGTGGTGGTTGGCAATGATCTCCACACATTATCACCGCTGTATTCTTTTGCAGCAACCAATCAAGAAACATTTTTAATACATCTAACGAAACCATACATATCTCATCCCAAATAATAATCGCAGGGATGAATTTTTCACCCATTCGTTCAGGGGTCCATTTGTCGCCGTTGTATCGAAAAAAACTGTGATAAGTGCAAGCTTCAACGTTTCGTTGTTTTATCTCTCGCGCTAGTCTATGGGTCGGTGTCAGCACAATCATATTTGCCCGCGTTCGATATAATTCAATCACCCGAGTCGTTTTTCCTGACCCGCCACAGCCGTTTAAATAAACTGTTATATATCTACAAATTGGATCGGATATCTGTGGTGCATTAGAACGTTCTGATAAATTATCACCGCGTAAGTAATTACTTTTAATTTCAACGTCTGTTGATTCAGAATACTCACGCATCATTTCTTTTTTAATTCTCCATGATCCCCAACTTTCATCCGGATTAGTGAATTCAGCAACTGCGCAACTGTACTTGCTGTTAATGTAAAATGAATCAACGGCAACTCTAACCGCAGTGTCAGGAAATCTATTTATCATTGAAAATAAATTAATACAAGCATAACCCAGCATCGACGACCTCAAATGTGTATACGGGGATCTGTAACCGTCGCTGTAAGTAACGGTTGTACCCAATTTTGTTCCATCGGACAAAAAAGCATCTTTACGATCTACATATATGTTTTTGGATACTGCATCCGCGATTACAAAGTCGTATTCGGTGTTATCCATAATCAGCCGTGAACAATATCGTTTATAGTCGCATTTTTTTCCTCCCTGAGTAAATTTTCCGATTATTCTTCTACCGAGATCTTTTGCTTCGACGTTTCGTTGATTAAATACCCGTTTGGACCACTCAATGATATATTCTTCGTCGGCATCAATATGTTTTCTGGATTCCTCAATTATACTATCAAGACGTTCCGGTGTTGGTAACCAGACATTGGTTTGTTTCCGATATGATATAATTGCTTCACTGACCGTCAGCGAAATTAACATTTTTGTATCAATCATGAACCGTAATAACGCTATTGGCAACCACTTCTTTTCAGACATGTGTCTACCAATCCAAATATAACAAGCGCGATGAAGTCCTGCTGCGAACTCAAATGATACTACACGAGCGAATCCAGTTAAATCAAAATTGGGCAGCGGCCCATTAATTGCAACACGAGTCATTTCATGTACGGGGTGTCCAAATCGTTTAAAATACTCCGTACACTCTCCATAACCAAGAAAACTCGCTGGATAACAAGCAACCATATCAACCGAAATGATATTATCACGGTCGTATTTGTTATTCCATAAACCACCATGATTAAATTCTAAACAACTAGCCTCAATGTCTGGCAAAAATTCTACGCGTGTTGGTTTCGATGCGTTTTTGATTCTAGCAAAATGAGCTGCAACCGACGGGATTGTAAAACAGTTTGTCAATAATTGTTCGTCGTTGATAATTTCATTATTTATGGCTTCGCCACTGTTGTTGGCTTCGCCACACGCCGTTAAAAACCCACTAGCTGTTTTTTTCATTTTGTTGTGAAATGCTTCAGTGCGGTATAATTCACCGTTTGGTCTTACAAACTGATCAAATGTATCCGTGTCGTTTTCAGTGCTGCGAAGTAACCACACCGACACGGGGTCGTTTTTACTCAAATGCGCAATAGCATCGAATAGTTTCTCTTCAACGAGAAAACCATCCCTGGAGAATTCTTCTTGTAAGAATTCCGTGGGTATATACTTTATTGTTCTGTTTCGTGGAAATATTGTGACCGCGGACGTCCATGCGTTTTTGTTATGATCAATAATTTTGATTGGGGCTCCTTTTGATTTATATTTTGATTCGTATAAAACTGCTCCGGTTATCGTCATAACGGTTATTGGAAATCTCAGCGACGTTTCTAATTTTGCTATGTCGCTAATAGTTGCTCCGCGGTCTTTCACCGTTAACTCCCATTGAGCTATTTTGCTATGCCGTAGATCGGTAAGTTTGTTCCCTCGGGATGCATTTGTAAAATGTTCTGTTACTCGTGCTGCTACACAATTCAGCGATGAAGTCGCCGGCGACGACTGTTTCATCGGCGCTAGTTTTCCTATATCGGGTTTTTCATTTAACGGATATATCCCATGCACAACTGCTGTTTCAGGATATGCTCGTTCATTTTATGGTTTGTCAATTCCAGTTAACCGACCCGGCTTAGAATCACGACTAATAACAACTGTTTTCTTGTCTTTGAGAATCGGTTCAAATTTGTCTCGTATAATCCAACCGCCTGATTCTACACGGATAATGAATTTCACTCTAAAAAAATACTTTTTGTTGCCAAGTTATGATAACATCATGGCTGCGTTGCTGTCGTTCATGGTGGCATCAACAACGCCATCAATTCGAAATGTTGACCAGCTATGAGATGCACCGTCGTGCTTGAATTCATTAATACAATCGCGTATTTTATTTATCAGGGCTCTATCCGTTATTGCCCGTTTTGGCACATCTTTGAGGGTTCTATCGAGATTAAATTTAACGTTTTTGTAATGCTTAATTGCTGATAATCTCTCGAATTCATCATTCATATAATTAAAACAAGTATTTAAATAGAAAAATATAGTATAATGAATCACTGCAAGTGGCTAATGATTGGATCAACAACCCCGTGTAACAAATCATGCAGAAGCGAATTCTGTGGGTATCATTTACAAAGCGTGAAAAACGGTTCTTTTGGCCCTACCCCTTGTCTGGTTTGCTATGTTGGCGTTCGTGGGAAATCACAAATATGTCTCAATTGTGGCGGCAAACGTTACAGGGAACTAAAACGCTACTATGACAAACGAATAAAAAATGCAGTCATTGATCCTACCGATGACTCCGTCAGCGACAAAATCATAAAAACTCCTCAAGATTATATCAAGAGGTTTATAATTAAAGCAGATATAAATTAGATAAGTAGTATTATTATATAAATGAGCCAAGACTTCAGACCCCATCCAGTGCTTGTTAATTATGAAGCATCCCGTGATGGTGTTGTTAGAAATTGCAGACTAAAGAAACCGGTTGGACGGGTAAATAATATGGGATACTTGATGTTTACAGCCGGGAAGAAGAAATATCTTAATCACAGAATAATCTATGAAGTATTTCATGGACCAATCAAAGATGGTTTTGTTATCGATCATAAAAATGGCATTAAGATTAATAACCATTCTTCAAATTTACAAGCCATCTCGCAGCGCGATAACCTTTTTAAAAGCAACGCTGGTAGGCACTCAAAACGCCCTAGGGGGGTCAAATCGTTTGATTTAGAAAATAATGAAGAGAGAATCTTTCAATAAATAAATGAAGCCAGTAGATATTTCGATATTTGTAGGTCTTCAATACGATTGGTTGCAGAAGGAATACAGAAATCAGCTCTGTCAAAGAAAGACACACACAGGATAAAATTTTCATATATCAAGGGAGATAAATCCTTTATGGATAAGTCCGCCTATCCCTCATAACACTCTACTCACTAAGTTCCCTTGTATTATGACCGTCAAGGTATTTGTGTCGTCTGCTATTTACACAAGTAGAGAGAGAGGTATAATTGACGTGTGCGCGCCCACGTGACTGTAATGGAGAACACTTGATTGTGAGATTCGGTAGAGTTAGTTAAATAAATAAAACTTTTAACAATTTTTATTGTCGCTTGGCTAAAACCGCATCATTTAAACAGTTGTATTTATTTTTTTATAAACCCTTAGACCATCTACATTCAGCTATTATACACTTTCAGTACAACGTTCTTTATAATCCAACGCGTTACCTATGTTCGCTCAGCCGGAACGAGCATGAAACACTAGTGTTTTCAATTGCGAAAAACCCCCATTGGATTTCCCATTCATTGAAGTAAGTGGGCGTGGTTAAAATCACTATGTGAGAGTTGCAGTTATATATTAAAAATTCCTCTTTGTGGCCTAATCGGTAAGTACACGCTGTTATCTAACAGCTGTATTCTTTTGTTTAGTGTTTTATTCAAATATTTGTCTCATGTAAATGTTGTGAAACAGCATTAATAAGTAATTCAAGGAAATAAAATAACACACCCGTGAATCAACGCTGCTGTATTAGTCACCTTATATAGCATATGAAAGGTATTAAGCTTGGGGCTTTCGAAAGTCGATACGACCGATCAAAACTAACCCACGCCATTGACCAGGCGTGTGGTTGTCTTTTGTCACAATCATGCAACCGGGTTAATTTAATTGGGTTGCTTTTGATTGGTTGGATGGCCGTAAAATCCGCCCCGTCGTTTCATGTTTGTGCTGTCTTGTGCCGTCCCACATCATTACATCACAAATTCCATCATCGTTTCATTGAATATAATCCATCCTTAATTAAGTTAATTAAGTATATGTTATGCCTAAAATCTGCCACAACACTCGAGTGGAGATATATACGGCATTGTACTGTCCATTAATTAGGTACATGTAGTGACGTCCCACAAGCTTATCTTCTGGGCGGTCTAAGATGACATTTGTCACCTCAGGCCTCCCTTCCGGAGATGTATGCTTCGGGTCCCCTTGGGCTTACTTGGATGTGAAGGCAACCAAGAAGTTCCAAAGATGTGTTGTCGTATATGTAACCTCTGGGTCTCTCTGACGTCATAGGACGCCAGCGAGATTGCCAAATGGGGTTTTCATGTAATGTACTGTCCTTGATTAATAAAGTAATCTCTTGGTCTCTCTGACGTCATAGGGCGCCAGCGAGATTGCCAAATGAGTGTTTTATCATTTTTTTTTAAATTAAAGATAAAATGTATTATATAAATAATGGATATCAGCGATGTAAATGCTATAATTGCTGAAATTTCAAATTTGCAGAATCGAGGAATAGTATTATCTGAAGATCTCGACTGCGACAGGATTACCTCGGAATATGAAGACATTGAGTATCAGTCTAGTAAGGGTCGTTATGTTTTACCTAAGATGTACAGGCTTGTGAAAGGAATTCAAAAGTCCATCAGTGCTTGTTTGTACGGTAACGACATTAATGCATTTATAACGCTATTTAGCACCGTTGAAGCAATACGTCAAAAGCTCGGCCAAGAGTATCAAAAACGAACTGAAATTAGTTCTAAGGTTCGTGATCTTAGAAAAATATTAAACGAGGAAAAACCCGTATCCTAACCACGTGGGTGTTACTATAAAAATAGACTTTCAGTAAAAAAAAAATTAGCGTTTTTTGTAACACTTTACTTGTTACATAGGATTTTCTCCTGAAAGAATTCTCATCAGTTTGGGTTGGCTCATGCAGTTATGTGCGTACTGAATGATCTGGTCGTGGTAGCAAGTAATCACCACGATGCCTCCATTTTCACGTAGTTGTTGTTGTTGCCGCGAAGTTAACAAAAATCGTTCATCGCCGTGCTCAGATATTACAATTTTGAAACTCCCAGCGATGTTATTTCTGACACATTCGCGGATAGCGTCGTATAGTTTAACCTTGTCGGAGATGAATACTCTAGCTTGATAGTACATTATTTGATAACTCGGCTTTTAATTGTGATATAGTCTTCACGTGGAAACCCTCCGGGTTTCACATTTAAAAACTCAGTTCACAAACAATATATGGTAGGTGAATCGCTTACAACTGAATTAGCCCGAGAGCGGCTAGCAGCAATTAAAAAGTTTATACCGGTTCGAGACAGACTTCGCGAAAAACTTCAACAACGACAACAAATGCAAACTGACACTTTTTCTGTGTCAAGTGAACAACTGTTTACTCCGATAACAAGTGCGACCAAAGATGTGAAAAAGTTAACTGAAGCAGCGATATACGGAGATATTCCTGAGCGAGAACGAGCAAAGAAGGTAACGCTGCTTGATACGCTTGAAAAGATAGCAGCAGAGACTGGATAAATACGCGCAGGGATACAACAGCTATCCAGTGATATAAAAACTCAACGAGAATATGAACAATTAGCTGATATTGAAGAACGCGAAGAAGAACAACAAGGTGCAGCTGCAGGAAAAGACTATTCACCTGGAAATATATTTACAGTCGCAACATTAAATAGAATTGGAAGACTCGGTACGGATTCCGAATTAGCTGATTTTACTAGAGAAAATTTTCCAAAGGGTAAAAGAGACAATTTATTAAAAGACGGGTTTGAAAATTTTATAAAAACCAAAGACACTTGGGCATCAAAAATATATTTAGTGAAACACGGCGGGGATAGAATGTCAGCGTTACAGCACCTTGGTTATAATAACTTTCTAGCTGCGGTTAAAGGCGGTCCACAACCACCACGTTATACGGAGGATCCAATCCCGGAACAAATAGACATAAGAGCAGAAGCCGGTTCTAAGAAAACAAGCGGAAAAGGATATGTACGACGCAGCGGTGTTGGTTTCACTAACACCGTCGAATCCAGTGTGACATGCCCTGGTAATATTCTCTCGGATATATCACGGCTGGAAGTACTTATCGGGGGAAAACGAGCCGGAAACAACTCTGTTGAAATAATTAATGAAGCAGCTGATATCTGTAGACGATTATTTGCCGGCGGTATCATGGACATTGATGTATATCGAGAACTCATTGCTGAATTAGTTGAAAATCACAGAGATGCCCATGGTTATCACAGCGATTAAAATCAAAGATTTTCAATGGAATTGACTACGCAATTCACTAATTGAAAACACTAGTGTTTTATAACAAGATGATTATACATTACAATCATGATAAACCCGTAAGCGTCTACGTGGTGAACTCACGATTGCCTGTTTATAGAGCATATTACGGAGATGGTTTCGGCAATACCATCGCGGGGTTATTTACAAGAATGGCTCCCAAGGTGGCGCCGCTAGCTAAACAATTATCAATGAAGGCCATTGATGTTATTCGTGATAAGGGAATCAGCGCTGTTGGAAATCTTGCCGGAAAGGCATTTTCTGCTGCGAAAGATAAAATAGCATCATTGGTGCGAAAGAAACCAACAGCGACGAAGTCGGTGGTGAAACCACCAGTGCTGCCATCAACTGCAGTGATGCCTGCAAAAATCAGCAAAGCAATAAATAGCGCAGTGGAAGAAAAACTAGCGTCGTTGGCTGCTTCGGTGACTCCGTCGCCATTGACGGCTTCGCCGGTAACAGATAACGCTATCATGAACGCAATAGCAGGAAGTGGGTTGAAACGAAAACGAAAACGACGATGATTACAAAGAGTTTCACAATTGAAAACACTAGTATGTTAATAAAATGTTTAAACAACAAGCTGATCCCGCGTTAGATATGGAAGCCCCAGTGCCCAAAAACGATTCCGTCCGTGATTATCAATACTATTCCTTTCATGCAATACAACCTGACCTACGATCGCGAATTGAACTTCAAGTCCATGATACCAGTAAATACTTTTTGCCGTGTGAAGCATTTATTGAAATCGAGAGAAAACTCGTAACAAATGTTGCAGCTGATACCCCATATGCAGATGACCTAAATATCCGAATTGGTTTTGTTAATAATGGCATAATGGCTTTATTTGAAAGCGCACGATATCTCATTGATGGAAAAGAAATTGAATCAATAGACCGTGAAGTTGATGTTGCAACAACAATAATCGGACTAGCAAGATATTCTGATGATTATACAAGATCGGCTGGTCCGTCTATGATGTTTGCAAAAGATATTACCGATAACGCTGACCATCTTCAATATATTAAAGTGTTAACAGCAAGAGATAATGCAGAAGCCGATCAACAAGAAGCAGCTAATCCAGAACGTCGAGCTAGACCCGGAGCTGCGTTTGATATTCTCAAGGGCGATATTTGATCGATTAGGAGTCAAGGAGGTTTCGCTGAGAATAAACGGGCAATAGGAACCAACCGAGGATATACAACTTGATTACGACAACAACTATATAGCACGTGTGTATCATCGGATGCTGTCATTTATGGGTCGTGATCAAAACGTTGATACTGGTTTGCAAATATCGCAACTTGAATTTAAGAACTTGTATCCAATTTATTACTTTTCGTTGGAACATCTTGATTTAACAAGGCAATCCGTTGTTGACATAAATTTTCGAGCTCGTACAGCCCATGGTGGTGTTGATTATAGAGCGGTTGCTGTCATTCTCAGCGACAAATCAATGCTACTTGAAGGTGTTAGTGGGCGAATGAGAATCGTTGATGCACCAGTGGAAAATATGTAAACGATTCACAATTAGATCAATTGAAAGCATAAATAGTTTTACAATAAAAATGCCATATAGTGTTGTTAGTGTCAAGCTGACTGATGGTCAGGTCAAGAAATTACGATCAAAATCCGCAAAAAATGTGGAACAACAATAACGTTAAAACCAGCGCAGATGTCCGGCGGTACACATAAAATATCATTGACGGATTGTCAAATAAAACATTTCAATGATGCGCTAAAGAAACAGCGAGGGGTTCAAATTGTATTTTCAAATGCTGCAATCGACAGCATGATAAAATCAGGTGGTATATTTCCATTGTTAGCTGCAATACCAGCATTGATTGCAGCGGCCGCCCCAGCGGTGGCAAAGGCTGCGGCGTTGGGAGCCGTTGGTACCGCGGCAGGGATGGCGTTGAAAAAGGCAACTGGGAAAGGATATAAAAAAAGGGAAAGGGTCTAAGACTACCAGGAACCCCGTATTCATGGTACAGCGGAAGGGGTCTGGGAATACCAGGAACGGTTTATAAGTTGAAAGCCCAATTCTTTCCATGTCCAATTTTGATTTAATTGATGCTGCTAAAAAACTAGCGATAAAAAACTTCAGAGGGGTCTTTATGAAAGATCAATTAACCTAAACGCGTTGAAACCGGTATCATCAATCTTGATAACAGTAACGGATCGGGAACTCACTGGGTTGCATACGCGATTGATCCGCGTGGGATTGTCTATTTTGATTCATATGGGCTAGCCCCACCAAGCGAGTTTATGCGGTATATAAATTCTTCGATGAAACTCAAACAGTTTCCGATTTTTTATTCCACGCTACCAACACAACAACTAAATGATCCACCGATATGCGGCCGTGAGGTATTAAATGTCCTCGCGGAGATTTCATCGTCAGAGAAACCACCTCATCTGGTTGTAAATGAATACACGAGTGAGAAATTACGAGGTAATTTTAGAGAATCAATAAATTGAAAATACTAGAGTTTTTACAATAATGATTGATATTTGGGGAAGACCTCTGTCAATGTCGAAACCAACCGCCAAAACATCTGCGGGTTCTATCGAGGATGTAAAAAAAATAATTGAAGATGAAATCGCTGAGACGTTAAATTTAGCAAGTGTTGACCCGAACGAAATAGTTGTATTTCAAGATCGCCAGGGTAAATTGAAATCCAGTAATATATCCGCGGATGAAATTTTGATACGTCAGCGCGGCGCCGCTGAAAACTATTGCGCTGTATTGCAGCGACGAACAACTTAAACCAGGCGCACTTGTGTCTACGATCATCGACGCGATTGACGCCCTCGGCCGTGATCTGGATGATTATATACGAGGTTATACTACTTTTCGCAAAAATGTCGTACATAAATTCTGTGGAATCCCGCCTGTGGTTGGCATGACTCTCGCTGAAATCAAAGACCTTCTGAATTTATTCTTTTTTAACACGGAGAGGGGGATGATAATGACGGCTGCCGAAATCAAGGCAAATTATCTCGATATATACACGGATATTTCTAAACTAATAGAAAATTTTGAAAAGGTACAAAATCCCACGAACGACGTCGTTGGTAAGTTTTTGGGAACCCCACTTGTGGCAGGTATGACTCTCGCTGAAATTAATATGTTCATGGCGAGACAAACAACACTTAATACAAACGTGGATAAATTTTTGGGGGGAACACCTCTGACAGGCCCGACCCTCGCTGAAATTAAAAAAGCTATTGACGAACATAAGTTCACCAGCGAAATTGTTAATAAGTTCTTTGAGGACAGTAAACCTCAAGATATAACGACGAAAATTTCTGACATCGATAAATATATTAGAGACCGAGATCAGCTCGGAATCAGAGCCCTTCTAATTCCATTCTTTTTTAACACGGGGGAGGATGATGGCGGCTAGCGAAATCAAGGCAAATTATCTCGATATTTACAGGGATATTTTTGGATTAAAAGAAGATTTTAAAAAGGTACAAAAACCCACTAACGACGTCGTTGGTAATTGTTTTGGAACCTCACTTGTGGCAGGCATGACTCTCGCTGAAATTAGCGAGTTTATTGGCAAGCATACTCACAATGCCTACGTCGCTAATAATTTCTTTGGTGTCCCGGCTACATCTACGATGACTCTCAAAGATATTAATATATTTATGGTGAGACAAACAACACTTAATACCATCGTGGATAAATTTTTTGGGGGAGCACCTGTGTCTGAAACCACATCTCTGACAGGCCCGACCCTCGCTGAAATTAAAAAAGCTATTGACGAACAAAAACCCACCAGCGAAATTGTTAATAAGTTCTTTGAGGGCAGTAACCCCCAAGATATCACGACAACATTTTCTAACATCGACCAGTATATTAAAGACCAAGAACAGCTTGGAATCAGAGACCTTCTGACTTCATTCTTTTTTAACAAGGAGGAGAGGAGGATGATTGGTTCTGCCGAAATCAAGGCAAATTATCTCGGTATTTACAATGATATTCTTAAACTAAAAGCAAACTTTGAAAAGGTAAAGATTCCGCATTCACACACAGGCATTAAAAATATCGTGTATACGGTCAAACATGGAATCGTGGATTAGATAAGAGACGCTTATATTAGAACTACCGTCAATCTCTGGGAGGAGGTCGAAGCGGCGATCAATGGTATCTACAGGTTAACGTGGATCTCTATCCATCAATTTAATAAGATCGCGGACGGTAAAACCTACTCAGGTGGCACCGCGACGTTTATTATAAATAATCGCGTACAAACCTTTGGCTTCGTCGCGGTTGATAGATCCATCATTAGATCATGAATAACCTGGTGTTTAGAACTTGTAGATAATTTTCCGACTGAAACTCTTGTATAGGCCAGCAATTCCCCCTCCACCTAGCCAGCCCCTGGCCCCTTAACGATGGCGAACAATTGAAAACACTAGCGGGTTTAAAATAGTAATGACATCGATGAAATCAATATCCCCAGAGGTATCACAATCGCATCGATATCGATATGATACCGTGAAAGAATTTTCCGCGAACTTGAAATCACTTTCTGAGCGCTATCGTGAAAAAATAAAAAAATATCGACGCAGCGTAACAATCATCGACATCACCGTGTACTCGGTGTCCGGTGTGATGGCCAGCGCCGGAGTTATTTTGTCGACGGTGACCGTGATGGCTCCGATTGCAGTTCCAATCGCTATCTCCGCGGCAACAACAATTGCGGCAGTCGCCACCGCGATAACTAAAAAGTTATCATCGTGTTCTCAGAAAAAACTCAGCGATTATACAGCTCGGTACCGGGTGGTATTTGACGCGTACTCGAAATTATCCGAGTTGATCTCGCTGTCGATAGATAATTCGTTCATATCCGATGTTGAATTTTCCGCGATGGCCCAGTTGTATAACTCCGCAATTTTGAAATTGGAAATTGAAGACAGCATTAACAATAATGTCACTCGAACTGCTTCAACGAATCGCGGAGAATACCACTCCGATACGAACAAGCATGATATCAATAACATCAACGGATCCGCAATTCGGCGTGAACTTCCCTTCTCCGATTCCAGTGCGCGAGATCGCGCTGGCAAAATTACGAGTATATCATAGCTGGCCCAATATCAGATCGGTTGCATTTGGCGGTCAGCAACCGAATAACGCACTGGTGTTCTCGTATAAGAATAAACCCGATGGCACCCCAGCGTGGGAAACTGTTTCGTTACCAACTGGGTCGTACCAAATTGAGCCAATCGATGCTGAAATTCAGCGTAGAATAAAATCAATCACTGGAAAAGAATCAAAAATAACTATTAAAGTTCATGAACCGACGCTCTCGTCGTCTATCGAAATAAACTCTCCTGGATATGTTGTAGATATCTATAACAGCTCGTTAAGAACAGTGTTAGGATGGCCTGAAAAACCACCCGGAGCCACTTCCGACTTAACCACGGACGTACAATCATATCATGAAATCAATCCTGTATATCGAGATAATTTATCTGATATAAAAAAAGGAAAAATTTCCGATAGATTCATATTGTAATAAATTTGGAGTATGTGTTGGTGAATTTAAACCATGCTGGGGTCGTTATTAGTGAATTTGGGTACAAGCCGAATGCCTGTCCCTTTCAGTAACATAGTCCATATTAAAATTCAGCGGTGTATACAAGTATTGTGATTGAAAAGGCAGCATTTATGGTTGGAAATCAGTAAATTATAGAATGGAATCAATAAGTTGGAACTTGGTAGGTACCGTTTATGTGGCCATAGTGGAAAATGGGCGTATGTATATGAGCGTGATACGCCGGAAATTCTGTGGATTGACTGGCCTAGGGTCGCGCAGTTAAATATTTCCCAGTTAGTAAGGGAATACTGGTGTAATTTCTATGGCATGACAAGCTATCGGTACGGAAAACGGATGATAATGAATAAAAACCATGCTAAAGTGCGGTTAATGGACTCTTGGGCAAGTTGTCTCCTCTGGGTCGCCCATTGATTAGAGCAAAGTTTATTAATAATAGCAGACACGGCTTTCTTTCCATTTTACAACTCAAGTTGTATGGAAGTCTTTGGAAATTTGGGGAAAACTTATGACTTCCAGCGTGACTCGCGCCAGGGTTTTGTGCATATAACAATATTTACCGACAAAAACACGTTGCAATGGGATTTTATTATTAAAAGAACAGTCGACTCATCTGTTACTATTTCATTTACGCTAAATGACATCACTGGTTATTTTAATGAAATTAATCAGTTACATAAAACACAACTAGAACAACTACGGCAAACAAATTCACAAAAACACGTTGAAATGCTAAATCAGCTTGTATCTGACATGGAATATATACATGAACTAATTATTCAAACAATAACCAATGACAACAGCGACAATAAACAACGATTCCTAACCGGTTACAATATCACAGAAGCCGATCTGCGTAATTTCAAGTTTTCCGGATATAACGCTGAGGAACTAAAAGAATCTGTTAGAAATGTTATCAAGGTATTTCAAGTACAAGATTCAACTATCCTCAAGTATAATAATGATCTAGATGGCACTGGTAGGCATATTGCCCCGCACAATGTAAATATTTCATCGGTGATTGCGCTCAATTTAACATGTGACGCAATCGAAGGAAGCTATCAAATTGATCTAGAGCAATCAAATCAAGTTCAGCAGGGATATATTCTTTATTCGTTTGCACCAACAGCTCCTCCAGGATTTCTAATTATTGAAAACCCAATTAATCCTGTCTACATGCGATGCCATAATAATTCGCTAACGAGAATTAATTTTAGACTCACTGACCAATCAAATAATTTAATTGATCTACGCGGTGAGGTGTTTGCGATTAGTTTCTTTGTGAAATCCTGAAAGGATTTTCGTCGTAAGGACTTTCATCCTGAAAGGATTTTCATGTTAAATGATTTTCGTATCGGACTTGATCAAATATTTGGTTGAAATCGTAAAAACCCCTCGTGAAAAATCATTTATGATTTTTGTTAACCTGTAGCAGCAGAGGGGGCGATGACAACATCGTTGCGACCCCGATGATTGAAAAATCGCTAAGTCTCCGTTTGCCAAATGGAGACTTATTATTTTTTTGGTTAAAATATGAGATTCGCAGGAAGGCTCTATTTTCCGTTTTGAGGCTTCAATCAATTTTGTCGGAAAAAATTGTCCGATTAGCCCCCCCTGCTGCTACCTCTGACATTTGGATGCACACTGGCAGGAAACATTGCTTGTTTGTAATGTATGTGGAACTATTCGCTTGACGCACAAAGTGGCAACGATACCAGAAACGGAAGAAAACGTGATAAAGTTCATATAGTACCGGGTTATGAATGATATAGGAATATGTGTTATTTTCAAGTGTTATTATATCGACAATGCCAGACAAATAATTTTATAAAGGTAAAAACAAAATGTTACTCGAGCTGTTTTTGCTAACTTTGGGCTGATTCAGATATTTTTTGTTGTTGTGATTTTAATAGTTTATTATGCAGTGAGCATTGTACAAGCTACATGCTGTTTGAAAAAACTTACTTCAAAATGTACGGTAGGATATTTAGAAACAGACACCAATTTTTATATGAAAGTCAGCGTCATATTCCTACTTGAAAAATACAGCTACCGTAGCTGTTGAATCTCACAGTGTAGAATAAACTCATATGTAATACATTTCTCGTCTACTTTCCAATACGCGCCCACCGCTCCGGTAGACTAGTGCTTAGAGCGTCCGCCGCGGAAGCAGGAGATCGTGGGTTCGATCCCAATCCGAGTCATACCAAAGACTTACAAAAATGGTACTAACAGCTGCCTCGCTTGACGCTCAGCATTAAGAGGTTAGTAGCGGCATGACGCCCTAGTGTTAGACATCACTATAAACTGCCTCACTGCAGACATCGTAGCGATATAACTAAAAAAAGTTAAAGCTACGTTAAAAATCTTAATCAAACAAACAAAGAAACAAATACACACCCACGTACGCGCATTCATAAATTGTGATCGGTTTTGCATGCAACCCATGGGACTGAAACCTGCCCAGTGACGGATTCATGATGTTTGTAAAGAGGTGATGCCCGATAAGCATGTGATACTTAAATGGATTTCTTTTTATAATAATGAATTTGAAATTCAAAGTTAAATTAAAAATGTGTTATTCAAACACACGTGCTATAAAGATATACGTTTACAAAGATTTTGTATTTTATTGGGAAGATTTGAAAAA
The DNA here is from genome assembly GCA_030141615.1 of Unio pictorum. NCBI lineage: Eukaryota > Metazoa > Mollusca > Bivalvia > Unionida > Unionidae > Unio > Unio pictorum. The sequence continues at coordinate 8,619,401 of JARLTB010000227.1, forward strand.
ATGTTCACGTTCGGACAGAAAAAAACAAACATTTGTATCATCTTTGATGAATGTAATTGATGACGCATACGTGTTGCTCAACACAATATACCAGGATTGATATACTGCACTTGCATCCTTGAGATTAACTGGGCGGATCATTCACTTGTATGGTGAAGACGATATCTGTATTATTTTCACTACCAAGGTAGGCAGATATCATAATCTGTACACCTGTTGTTCAACATGCATCGAAACTATGTATGTTCCAATAATATAATATAAAAAAAATATAGAACTTAATTGAATGACGCATTTCTGCTGTCGTTTTCCTATCCTCTGGACTAGGAATTCTTTCTCTTTCTTGCACAGCAGGGTGCACAATTAAAAAGGAGAATTTAAAAAAAACCTCACGCAGCACGATAATAGCTTTATCATCCGAGTCATAAGAACACACTGTATCGGACATAACCTGCATTGTTTTTGGTATGTCTATGTAAATTTATTTGTATAGTGTCCCTCGTATCTGAGACGCATCATATGATTCGTAAGCACGTGTTTGTCGCCAACACTCAAAGTGGCTGAAACAGGAAGTCAGTTTAAACCAGTTGGCTCTATTTTTGTACGTAGGATGCAAATTTAAAGAAAACAAGAGACTTATCAGAATATTAAGTACCATTTATAATATATTTACTTGTCAATTCAGTTATCCATATTTTTAATTGAAAGGAAGGTAGTCAAAGTAACAAAGAATTATTTAAGACAGAAAACAAAAAGAAGCATAATTTAAACCAGTAGGCCTAATGAAGACAGAGTTATTTTTTTTCGAAAATAATGTTTCAGACAGAGATGGAGGTCAGTGAAAAAGTTCCTTGTGAAGAAAAACAGCCACCTAGCTTTTCCTTGGAAGTTGCAGTATTTGTGGTTTTTAAAATTGTAGAGTTACAACTGTAAAAAAAAACGACATTTGTTACTGCAATGTGTGAATACTTGTAGTTTTGCTGCTGTACCGTGTCCTGAAGGAGAGATTATAATATCACATCAGTCTCTTGACCTAGTGTGGTCGTTAAGGCACTGTGCTGCTGAACGTCTGGCCAGTTCCCTCGACTAATATCACAGCACAGTGGCAAAAGCATGTCTTTCCCCAGACGACTAGAAAAGTAAGGATATATCCAATGCCTATTCAGGCATTAGGTAACTTGGCAATATCGATTAGAAGAAACGCTTTTAGTGCTTTGTAATATTTTGTAATTAAAAATCTTCATTCATCCGACAAGTACAATGGCGGATCGATCAGATATTTCATTATGTTGTCTTAGCGACATCACTTGGATTGTATAGTTGCCTCCCTTGGTATATTATACCAACCAACCAATAGCACGTAACAGCGATGTTTTGTATATATCATCCGGAAATGGTAGACTGAAAGGTTCTATGTGCACAAATAATGACCAGCAGTGGAAAATTACTTGTTTAAGAGTCCATACGAGTTATGTATTCCCCTTCTCTAGATTATGTAGGAATAGTTTTCTGATTTGAACCATTCGATTTTACTGGATGCGCTCCCAATGAAATTAACAGACTCGAAGCACTGAAATATCTGATCGATTCAATGTGTAGCTCGGTTTGACGCATCGGAAACATGGCTAGCTAAGATGCAATGTACCAGAAATTGTCAACGAATACAATCATCAACTTGTGATATTCAAGAATGTAGAACGTCGCCTGTAGCTTTGTTTTTGTGGCAATGTTCTGACATATGATCTTATCAGAAATATGATAATTAAATAGAAAACAAGTTACACAATGCTGGTAAATATCCAAATGAATGTTTGAATAAATAATTACATACATCTATTGAAAACGTAAGTACATATACAATTATTCATATATATTGCAAGACAAGCGTGCAGACGAGATATTCTTGTTTGTCTGGATCAAAATTATTTATCATTCACTACCATCCAAAATACTTTTTGTAACCAAGTTAATAAAGGATGGTCCATTATCATCCAAGTTTACCTCTGGGATGCAGTGCACTATCATTCTTGCTAAGCGCACATTTTCATTAAAATAAGATCTTAAATGGATGGATCTAGCATCTTGATCTGTTTATACATTAATGTATTTCTTTAACAAAAAAGCTGATGGGTGACCTTTAAATACAATTATCGTTGCTGGTTACTTCTTCATTAAAAATCATTACTGAATGTTGGGTTAGGTAAATGGTGTTTAACTTGAGAAGAAACGATTATCTGAATTAGTAGCTGCAAACGAAGCTTAAAATTTGGTACGGCTGGGAGTTCGTTAGCTTGTCAGGGTATCATATTTTGAAACCATGCTTATAATATGGTGAAGAAAAGCTGTAAAGTATTGAATTTTGGATAAGCAGTGAACCTTAAATTTGAAAGTGTCGAGCTAAAATATTTTATCAGATTTAGACCAGGGGATTATTTGCGAAGGGTCATATCGACTTTTATTCTTAATTCATTCCATGTCAGTGTTAATTCTTCAAAGGGGCCAGTTTTCCGATTCAATGACATTGACGGGATATCTTTAAACGGGTTTAAGAAAGAGACAGCTGAACTTTCGATCTGTCAAATAGTCATTTTTAAAAGGGAAAAGTTATATAACTTAGTTCAGAGATTCTGATTGACGAAACAAGTGTTTGTCTTAGTAAACCTTTTTGGAAAACCACTGCTTATCATTGGCCGAGTGAAATTAAGGTGTACATCTTGGAAATAATAGGCATTTAAAGTGCCAACCGTGGTAGAAATTACTTAGTCCGAAATTTTTAAAAGACACAAAGTTGGCTTCGGCGGAAGCCTAAGAAATAATAGTGCTTTTGTCGTTAAAAACGGGAGGGACCAGGTGCCCGCCTGTCAAGAAAGACATGGTTTAGTGCTGGATACACAAGTTCTAAAGTTAACAACATCAATGTACGCAATTTTAATTTCACGTAATATTATTTTAAAAATTGTTTGCTGTATGCAAATTGTTGATATGACTAGGTTCCATATTATGTATAGTTTATTCAATTTCTTGGAAATGTGTTTGTTATGCAATTTATCTTATTCAATTTCATGGAAATGTTGTGATGCTAGAGTTGCTATACAATTTATCTTTTAATTTTTACAGCTATTGGTTCATTAGCAAAAATGATTGCATGCGATCCAAATGTTCATATGTGCAAGATTTATAGGGTTATATGAAAAATATGAAATAATTTCCTTTGTCTGTCAGGATGATACTGATTATCGTGAGTTAACGATAACTGGTCCGGAAGTGAGTAAGGATCTGCAAATTTTATGCAATAGCAATAGCATACGGTAAATTCTCAATAGAGATCACGTGGTAATTTATGGCAAGGTACTACAGTAAGTAGGTTTTACGCAGTGTCCAAGTGTCTAGAGTATTCTGAGTAACGTTAATGCAGGAATTTCACATACATCATAGATGTCACGATCGAGTACGCAAATTCCCACAATGCAACGCGCTCGCACCTTCGTGCTGCCATATTGAGTCCCTAACAAACCTTGTCAACATTAGTCATCATGTATATTCTTCAAGATCATAATCTGATTTAACTATCGATAATAATATTTACTTTATCGAAACGATACATAGATTATACTTTTAAAATAATGTGCCCAATAGCATAAAAATAAAATAAAAGCTGGAAGTTCCCTTGCTTATATCGAAAAACAGAATAGTGAAGTTGAACCGTAATCGTGTATATTGCTTCAAATATAACTGCGCTTATCTATTTAACAAACGGACAATACTGATATTTTTTTAAAAGTGATTCGTATCATATCCCTAATCTTTTTATCTTGAAAAAGTATTTCCGGCTAATGATTTTCTGGATACAATATCAGTAACGAATTGAAATTTCATAGCATGTATTTTATGCTAGAACTTTTATGTACAAATACCTTTTCGCGACAACACGTGTTTGTGCCAAAGACAGTTGACAAACCAATGTAATTAGTATGGTAACATGTTGTATTTGTGGTGGAGATAATGGACGTAGGATGATACTGAATGAAAGCGATAACCGTTCAAGGAAGTCTCCTCTTGAGTATATTCGTAATTATGCGGGAAGAACAATGTTATTAGGTGCCGGTTATGGGGGCTAGGGACTAAAAATGGCGGATATGGAAGTACACACGTTTTGTGATGTCACGTAAAACAACGGATAGAGATTTAGGGATATTTTTATCCTTTATGGATACAGTTTTCCGAGGGAGAGGGGACTTGACAATCCGGAGACGGAGTCTGAAAAAAGAAAAGACAAGGGAGAAGTGACGACTGAGGTCCGAAATGTGGGAGTGACGAGTAGAGAGTAAAATCTGTGAAGTCCAAGAAGGATGAGGCAGTCGGAAAAGGAAGACAAGAGGAATTAAGAAACGTTGGAACACAGTCGAGGGAAAGGTGATGCAACCAGTCGTGGACATTGCGCTCTTTTCACCACTCGATATGATGATGAAATAAATCCAAAAGAGACACTGCTATTAAATCATGTTGATATCATTTAAGTGGAATTTGAATTAATACTATTAATTTGTATGATTTTTTTTTTAAATCTTGTCTAAGGGGGCTCGTATTGATTTATTTCTTCCAATAATCTTGCCCAGTTATCTGTTGATATTCTATCTTTCACTCACACCGGATCATATAAGATCGCGGGAGGTCATTCCCTAGATAACGTAGCCAAATCCAATTAACTACCCAGAAGGACGTTTTACACAAACCTATTTGTAAATATTTTTAAAAGACAATATTTAAAATGTTTCGAAATATACTAGAAGATAATATTTCAGCTTTCATTTTTGCTCAAGGCATGAAATAAATCTTGGTGTTGCACTTTATTCTTATAGTGTGACTTTCCTGATTAAAACAATTTTATCGCAGAGTGAAATGAGTATTCCCCTCCCCCTCAAAGTCTCACAAGATTCAAACAGAATATTAAAAAGATAAATTACAGACGTACAGATCGTTCATACACACGAAAAGGTTATATTTTAAACAAATAAAAATACAATTGAAAACTTTGAAATGCTTGTATGATAATATTAGTTACCTATTTGTCATCTGATGACCATGCTAATAAATACATATAGATTAGTACCCTGCTTTCCGTCAAAACTTTATTAAATGGAGTAGATTGATTTTGAACAAAACTTTCTTAAAGTTTTCTTGTTTAATAATGTATCGTCAGTTATGTTTGCTTGAGAGAGCGCGCGCGCGTGTGTGCGTGTGTGTGTGTGTGCGCGCGCGTTTTGGAAAAATCATGTATGATTGAAGTGCAGTTTGGTAAAATGCTGTTGAGCAATTTAGACGTCATTTAATGCATGGCGTGACACTGAAGCTCACATGCCTCTTTTAAAGCGTTGAATATGGTTACATATTCGATAGTATTGCTAATGAGTATTATCGCATTATTTATTTCATATATGAATACATGTACAGATAGATCACTGATTTAAAGCTGGTAGCTTTGGTCTTGTGGTTTTAGTGGCATCACGACGAAGATGATCGTTTGTAATCTCGAGCAATTTTGGACATTTCTCTTTGTTTTTGTCTTTTGTAAAGAAGCGTCAATTAATAATCCATACTTTCGCATATAACATGTTAATATTCTACTTTCTGTTATAGTCATAAAACGGCATATAAAAGGCAACTAATGCAGTGTACTAAACGCAGTATATACTGACGAGAGCTCAAACAGCCACTAAACTTTTAATAGGATGTAATGCCCAGAGAATTTATTCAACCATATATACAATTTTGTTTCGTTTTGCGATAAGCGTAAACTCCCATCTATCGTCGCATCAAAGCTTTGTCGAGTTTTATATAGGCATATACGTATTTGACCTACTGAATAATTTTGCTCTCAACGCAACTGTCCAGCACACAGATAATGCAGTTCAAGGTCCACAGGGCAAATAAGGGTAATTGATTCCTAGATAATAACCTTTCCGCCCTGCGCGCGGCAGCTTTAATATGTATATTTACAAGTACAGGTCAGTTTGTATCAAAATGGATTAGGTGTCAAGGCTTAGAGAGATGGACTAATTAAAGGTTTATAGAATTAAAGGAAACTATTCACTTAACAACATGCTATGTACTAGCTTTTTATTTGGTCCTACATACTGCACCGTTTTTTTTTGAAAGGTATGTAATATACACAAAAAAGAAGACACCTATTTGTGGACAATTTAAATAAGTGACTGGGGGTTTTCGGTTTGCTGATGGTTTTGGTGGGGTTAATTGGCGGATTGTACCTTCTTACAAGGTGTCTGCTTTATTAGGTTCTTTTAATCTAGAGGGTGATCGCAATCGGTGTTGTTGCCCGGATCGAGTAAATAGTAATATAAAGTGTGAAACTTATAGGTTGAATAAATAGAGATCTGAGCAGGTATATAGAACAGAATGACACTAGCTCCCACACATGAAATACAACAAGTTAATAAATTGCATAGACAGCTGTGATAATACATTACATTAAGAATTTAATCAATTACATAGACAACTGTGATAATACATTACATTAGGAATTTAATCAATTACATAGACAACTGTGATAATACATTACATTAGGAAGATACACTTCTTTTTTGAAAATAAATCATTCACCTAATTACAAACACAAATATATTTATATCAATAGCTGATCGGTTTTAAATGACAGAATTGGTTTATCATAGAATCAAGTGAACAATGGAAGTCATTGCCTTGTATAACTTCATAACCTGCTTGTTTCCTTTTCACTCACAACTTCACTGTGGCTGTTCTTCTCGGTCCTTTTGCTTTTTTCTTCTCCCAACTCCCTGCTGTTTCGCCTCTTTCGGCCGGGTGGGTAGGTGTATATGTAAATACGTAGATACGTCGATACTTGGATAAATATGTAAGAGGATATGTCAGTGGAGCTATTTCCCCATTCAAAATAAACAGAGAAGCAACCTAAGTCTTCTGTCCGATATCCTAATGGGAATAGATCATTACTCCCTTCTCGTTATTTCAGATATCGTCCCTATCGGAATTCAAACAGATACCAAAGGTTATCTGGTCAAGTCAAACATGGCAGACCATAAACAAACCTAGTTTCATGGATTAATGTACTTCCTAACGGCTGTTTCATTACTTACTCACATTAACATCACAAGAGACATAAATGATCCGTTTTCGTCTCAATTACACAAGTAAATGAATACAATTCTGTGCATGGCTTAACTATGTGTTGTATATATATATATATATATATATATATATATATATATATATATATATATATATATATATATATATATATATATATATATATATATATATATATATATATATATATATATATATATATATATGCGAATACATACATTCAAGTCTTTAGCATACACAGTATCTCAATGCATGGCTTAACATTGTTAATTTCAGTTAATACGCATTCAAGTCTTTATCATACGTGAAATTATCTAAGATGATTCTCACGGATTCTCGTAACTCATACAAACTAAAGTAATGCATGAAATCAAAGAATACCCGATTCCTACAACAATCAAAATTACAAATTCAAACAATTCGTCAAACATATTTAGAATATTATTGAACAAAATCCAGATGGATGAACTCAACGTAGTTATACTTATATCGAGTAAATTGATCTGCGAATTTAAACAAATAAATTCATGCAACTATAAGCAAATATATTAAAGCAAATGCTTATATTGGTATCAACGAATTACATGAGATTGATGCATATACCTTGTGCTTTTAAACTTTGATCGATTCTATCTCCAGAAATGTCCGTCGACTCTCCAGACATCCGGTCCCTTGGATAAATGTTTTACGAGGTAATTGCTGCTAAATTAAATCTTGGAGTCTCCTATATTTTCTACCCTTGCAGGAAAAAAGTAGACTGACTAAATGTTTTGATGAGAGCATATTAAACCCAAACAATTTCGTGTGGGGCAACACGCCCCTTATTTGACGTAACCAATCAGTATTAAATATATCTACCACCTTTTTAACTAGGCGCAAAAAAATGCGGTCAGCCTGACCTATAGATTTCTAAATAACTGATTCTGGAAAATCTCAAATCTGACATTTTCTATACAAAGATCGAAATAAGCCTTTTCCTTCCAGTTTGTCTGACGGTTAAATAAACGAAGGCTTGAATAAGAATCACTTCCTCTCACGAGACAGACATTAAAAATCATTGCTTTATAGCGATTTAACACGCACCTGTCCCCATAAATCTAATTAATTGTTCTCTTTCCCAACTTATTTTGCTCTTTATAGATCTATAGAAATTTGCACCCTTACAGACTCAAACAGGGACTTACTTCTACCATACGTCATGGAAAACAAACATTTAAGTGATAAGTTCAGGTGCAAGTCAAGAACTTATTATATTCTTACTCAGATTTTAATATGGGTAAGCGCACGATGAAATGTATATTTCAATTTTTTATAGCTAAAGCTGTTTTCTTATCAAGAATTTCAAAGTTACTTCAGTGCAAAATGTTCGGAGAAACCACTAAACTTTTGAAGAATGCTGCCTTTATCCAATTTCTATCGACTCGAAGAATAACAATGCTGCATTAGTACCAGTCCTGTAGACTTAAAGAGTATCAGTGCTGCTGTTGTCCAAGTTCTGTATATACTTTAAGAGTAGCAATGATTTTTTTTGGTCCTAGTCCAGTAGTAGACGAGTAGCAATGCTATTTTTGTTCACGTCCTGTAGACTTGAAGAATAGCAATGCTGCTTTTGTCTTAGTCCAGTAGACTAGACGAGCAGCAATGCTATTTTTGTCCACAACCTGTACACTTGATGATTAGCAATGCTGTTTTTTTCCCAGTCCTGTAGACTTGAAGATTAGCAATTCTACTTTAGTTTAAGTCCTGTAGACTTGAAGAGTATCACTGCTAGCTCTGTCCCAGTCCTGCATGCTCCACAAGTAACAATGTTGTTTTTGTCACAGTTCTGCATACTTGAAGAGTAGCAATACTGTTTTGTCCAAGTCGTATAGGCTTGAAGATTAGCAATGCTGCCTTAGTCCCAGTCATGAAGACTTGAATACTAACAATTCCGCCTTAGGTCTAGTCCTGTGTAGCAATACTATTTTGCCCCAGTCATATAGACTTGAAGATTAGCAATGCTGCCTTAGTACCAGCCCTGTAGACTTGAAAAGTAGCAATGCTGTCGTAGTCCCAGTCCTGTAGACGTGAAGATTATCAATGCTGTCGTAGTCGCAGTCCTATAGATTTGAAAATGTGCAATGCTGTATTTGTCCCAGTCCTGTAGACTTCAAGAGTATCAGTACTTGAAGAGTAGGGATGCTACCTAAGTCCCAATACATGAATGTGTGGAATAGCAATGCTCGTTTTGCGCCAGTCGTGTAGGCTTTTCTTTGCCTGGCATCTTATGATTGGAGAAATACAGTCAGTTATGTTGTTTTATACGAATAACAACTGCAATTGTAATTATCAGTTTCTGACATGAAATGACAGGTGAGGCAAAATTGTCCCTAGGTCAAGGAAATGTTATGAAAAGACTTTATTTTATCCCAGTAACAGAAGGGAAGTCAGTCTTATATGATTATACTGACGTATTATCATTTTGATTGACAACATTCGTAGAATGGAAAATGAATATCAAGGTAATAAGCCAGATCCTAGAAGAAAATATAAATTAGAAACTGACAAAATAAAGATTGTAAGAAAATATAAATTAGAAACTGACAAAATAAAGATTGTAAGAAAATATAAATTAGAAACTGACAAAATAAAGATTGTAAGAAAATATAAATTAGAAACTGACAAAATAAAGATTGTAAGAAAATATAAATTAGAAACTGACAAAATAAAGATTGTAAGAAAATATAAATTAGAAACTGACAAAATAAAGATTGTAAGAAAACTGTGTTGTACATTAATAAATAAGTAAAGAAAAAACGTAGTATTAGAAAATGCATAGGAAAAAACTGTTTTGAATTCGACTTTTATTGCTAATGATACATATTCGGACATCATAAAACATCTCAATTTTATTATGTGTGAGTAAGGGTAAGAATACATTTGTATCGGTTGGCACATTTTGTTTTGGGTGATTTCCTAAAACAGTACATTGTTGGGAAATTCGATGGGAATTGTGTCGGGAGTTTCTATTTCACCACAGAAATGTTGCAACCTAATCTTAGTTTGGCATACAAAATCCAGGCAGTTCTTTCTCCATGGTAGTAATAGACCGAATCAATTAATGAGGTTCTTTCAAAATATGTTTTGGAAGAGTGCAAAGTATGCATGGTGAGGATTTATTTATGAGCAAAATGGTTTTTTTTTTTTTTGGGGGGGGGAGATATTTAGAGGAATGAGCTGTTGCTTCAATGTTACTTGATATTTTATCGACTATTTTATTTTATGAGAGAATAACAACAGTTCTGGTCAACATAATGTAATTACTCACGGTACAAGATCATAACTGATCTATACTCCCCAATGTTGCTGGACACCGTTGAAGTTTTTTTTAAAAGTTTACGGGACTAAGGTCATTGCACGAGAAGTCTAACACCCCCAGTCAACACAACTCTAACGTATAAAGTGTAAGGTAAATCAAAGAGAAATTGAAAGTTATTTTTCCTATGTGGAGAATTTAGATGTTATCTACAAAGCTACACAGCAGTATTTTAAAGTTCCATATCTCATGTCGAGAATTCCAATTTCACATCTTGAATCAAAATGCTTGTTGATATTTTCATCCAAGGTATGTTGTTTAAGGACTCTTCGTTCTTCAGAAGTGTGAAGATTAGACAACATTTGTATGCAGTTTTAGAAATCATCATATTCCAAATGATGGTTACAATCAGAGCACGCTTATATATTGCAAGATTTAAACATAGTTACTTTCATCTTTCTGAAGTGTTTCGAGCGAAGACAATTAATTAAATTCTGATAAATTATGATACACTTTGAACCTATCATACATGAAATCTCCCTCTTGTATCTCACTATAATTTAAAGAACCAATGTTGTTGTTTCGTTTTGCTTGACTGCGGTCTATTTTGTTTTTATATTGAATAAGTCCTGTTTATATTATATGAAAATCAAAACGACCTTTGGCTGTGTATTGTTTGAAGAATAATGTTGCAAAAAGGATCAGTAATTTTCTGGCATGCGTGGGACAAACATTTAGACTTTGTCGCACACTTCTGGCAAGGAAACAAATTAGCCAACGTGTGCCTCATAAGTATTTTAACACACGGTCTAAAAAAGGCGTGGTAATTATCCCAAAAAGGACACTTAAAACGGGTATCTCATGATCAAAAAAGCATCTCATTTTATCATGAATTGTATGATCGGATAGAGAAGTATAGCTTAGGGGATCGTCTGCATTTAAGCCGTTCGAGGGCATACTTTTCAGAGTCTATCGGTAAAGAATATTTGATATAGGAAATATTCCGCTTCCATCGTGCTCATTTTTGTTGCGGAGGAGGCTTATGCCTCGACTACATCCTCTGAATTATTGTTGTTTCGTTGCTTTTGCTAATTAATTAACTAAATAATTGATTGATTAATTAATTAATTAATTAATTAATTAATTAATTAATTAATTAATTAATAATAATAATAATAATAATAATAATAATAATAATAAACAGCTTATAAAACATATAATATTTGAGAAATTGAACACAAAACAAGATGACCAGGATCTACATGTTGAGATCACAATTAAGCCAGTGTTGGAAACCATGTGACCTTGACCCCAATGCACAACGTGGAGCGAACATGTTGCAGTATTACTTGTCTGACGTTGATAATAATTCCACCAATGTTTGAACAAAATCTATCAAGGTTTTGAGAAAATATAAGCAAATGAAAGAAAGAAGAAAAAAAGAAAAATAAATAAATAAGTAAAACCATTAATGCAAATTTTCCATATGAGCGTGACCTAGAATGATCTTAGCTTCGTAATGACTCATCCAAAGTATGAAGAAAATTCGTATTGTGCCTCAGAAGTTGTAAGCAAATAAATTTTTTTAAATTAAAAAAAAACGTAATGCAACGTTTCGATGGTAGTGAACATGACGCTAAGGCTTCCCACTAACATGAGCTCAAAAATAAATATTGAGCAAAGTCGTGAAGGGTTTAAATGAAATTGCAGTGATTTACTTTAGCTGATATTTTTGTGGTACTCCCTCAATATATATATATATATATATATATATATATATATATATATATATATATATATATATATATATATATATATATATATATATATATATATATATATATATATAAACCTTGTTTATACATGCATTTTGTGAGTGCCAGTCATATCTCTCCATCTTGGATCAGATAGTCATTACATGACAGCATTAAAGCATAACTTTAATGTAACCAACATTAAAGATACTAAACAAGGTGCAATAATAAATGTCGATGTAAACATAAAACAATGTATTTCATACTTATGGGTATTCCCCGACATATGAAATGGAACCTTCAATTACTGAAATAACAACATAAGAAATTTAAGTCCTCGTATTAAATGTAACCTACAACTACTGCAGTAACAACATAAGAAATCTAAGTCTTCGTATTAAATGGAACTTTCATCACAATAAATTTGATTAAACGTGTGAAATTATAATTCTAGACTCCATTGAAATATCATCCACCACTGCGTAATTGGAAATTTAAAGTGCCATACCAGTGTAGATAACGTAAATCAAATTTAGTATTATTTGAATAGAAAATAAAGTCTGGAAGCGGTATAAACAAACCCGATGGAAAAATTCTCCATAATAAGTGAAAAATACGCTCAGGTGTGTTTTCGAAAATATTACACATCGGACCGATTTTATCGCTCGGTCACATTATGAACACACGACTTATTTCGTTTCTATCGAAACATAAACAAAGCACGTTTTCCGTTCCATATTAGTTATTTAATCATCCTAATCATACCAAAAGCACACCGTTGAGGTACAAGCAAGGGCAGCAGGGTCAGGTGTGTTGCAGCAAATTGTGGGAATACAAATGCTGATGGGTTTTCCATGCATTCCTTCCCGAAGGACCAATCACTTCGTCGTATGTGGACAGACTTTGTAAAATTCAAAAGAGCAAACTGGGATAGTCCGACTGAGTTTTCTGCCCTCTGCTCCTTTCATTTCACACCCGAATGCTTCCCTTTTACGTATAGATTTGAGGTTGAGCATATGTGTGGGCACCAAAGAAAGTCAAACTCGATGATGATGTCCCGTCTATCCACTGTGTGGAGGATACTGACAACCAAACCAAGGTAAACAGAGGAATCGTAACCTTCAACACCAAAGCATCAGCTGTGTAGACTTCAAATGTTGTCACCATCAGAAGAAGTTACTTGTCAAGTGTCACCGCCAAAGAAAATAAGAAGTGCTATTCAAAGAGAGAAGCAGCAATGGTGAGCTTTTAATGACAAGTACCATATTATTATATCTATGATATTCAACAAATCAGTCACCACTCACCACATCATTTCCATGTGTACCCTAAATCAGTCACCACATCATTTCCATGTGTACCCTGTAGAACGTTTCCATAATTTCCAAAATAATGCAGTAAACATCCAATCAATAAAGAACTGAGATATAAATATTTGATAAATATAATATAAACATTTGATAAATATTGTCACAATTTTCATGATGCCTTCAATTTTGACCATTTGAATAGAGAAATCTTTCTGCTGGTTGATTTAGAAGGCCTACATATATATTTCATTGTCAGACTAATATGTGCATCAGATTAAATATAGATATTTACAAACATGATGAAGTTTATTCCCATCCCCAATTAATAAAAATCTACAAAACAAAATGGAATGTCGGTGGTTCTTCCCAGGATTTTCCAGGGTTCTTCCTCCAACAGTTATACTGGCTGCCATGTATCGCCTATATTGTGCTGAAAAATGGCGTTAAACACTAGAACAACAACCAGATGGAGTAGAAATTTTACAATATTGTATACCTCAAAATTATCTTTGTAATGGAAACACAATATTTAAACTCCCAATGTAGATGACAGTACATTTTTTATTTTAAAAAAAACATATTTGGTATGCAAAAGCACATTGGGGTCTTATGGAGTACATGTCATATAGGCATGTGACTTATAAACTTTATTGGTCTAGTAATTTATTGAATTTAGATATATTTTTGTTAGTGCACATTTTAATTTTCATGTAAGATATCATAAAACCAAGCTAAGATGAATATATTTTATAACTTATAGGATCTAAAGTATTTGAAAAGCTTGAAGAGATTGTGACCAGCAGGCAAATGAGAAAAGTTGTGCCAATGCTGTCATCTGGACAACAAACTTCAGCACTGGAGGGATACCACTCTGTAATCAATCATTTTGCACCAAAGATGATTGGTTTCACTTATTATGGAGTGCTTTCAAGGTAAATCTTATATTATTACACACACAAAAATACTGTTTCATGTTTTGCTGTGTTTTATATATAGTCCAATATATTCATCTTTAAATTAAATAATAAATATCAAGATCTGATTTTTTGATATCCTGCAATGTAACATTGTATAACAGTTTTTAGTGTTTTGGAATGTTTGCAAATAAAGTATTTGGTTTTTGATAGAATTATGTATTGTATTTTGCATCTTTATTTTCTTTGAAATAGGCTTTGGCTAGCTGCATTGCATTTTAATGAAAACAGCCAAAAGAGCAAGCAAGCGCTAAGAATAGGAGGGCCAGATATAAAATAGTGTATCCAAAGTACAAGAATGGAGAATACACTGTCAGGAAAATCCTAGTTAACTCAACATATAGTAAGAATATGCATTAGTAATTAATGAACAGAAAGGAATATATCACTTAGAGATATAAATACTGTTGTACCAAGTGTAAGTACCTATATTTTTTTATATATATTAAATTCAAACAGTAAAGGCAAAATCTTTGTTAAAGTTGACACTCCTTTAATTTTAATGATCAAGATTTCGCCCTATGGTACAATAATAAAAATATGCAAACATTTGTAAAGACAAATACTTTTAATCTATTTATTAACTTCAACACAAAGATGCAGCTTTTGGTTTGTACAATACAATGCATATTAAATTTTCTTTAATTTACAGATTATGTTGAAAGTCTGATGAAAACAGCATTCAGAATTGGACAGGTAAATGATGAAGGAGTCAAATTTTAGGTAGATGTACCACCACTTATTTGTAGTCTGTATGAGAAGCCTGATAAGGATATTGCTACTCAAAATCTTCTTAAAAGGTTTAATTGCTGTCAACCTCATGAAAGCATGTGTAGTTCAGGTTTTGATCAGGAAAGGCAGTGCGGATCCTCTGAACAGCACATGATGGAATGATGACCCTCGCTTCCTTGCCCAAGAAGTGCCAACATCACCGAACAAATTGTCTATATGCTGTATACAGATGTCTTCTGAAATAATAATTTGAAAACTAAGTTGAGATAAATTATGCTTTGTGCATTAGATCAAATTAGGAAATCAAAAGTTTTAGTAGATATTGTTATAGGTCCAGTGTGATTTATCGTTATTTTTTATACCAATAAAGTTATATGATTCCAAAGTAATGTGTGCATATATATATATATATATATATATATATATATATATATATATATATATATATATATATATATATATATATATATATATATATATTCTGACACAAAAACTGAAATAAAACAATATTTGAACATGCATATGTGTTTTTTTTTATTTTTGGGCATGACAGTATCACTGTGGTATAAAGGATAGATGGTGTAGGCCTCAAAAAGAGGGGTTCAATCAATGAAGGTGGCATAAAATGACTGGAAAAAGTGGTTTATTTTTTTCTGTATTAATAATCCCAATACTATGCTGTCATGCATAGGTCATGAAAACAAAAGAACATGAAAAATTACTCAGACATAATACTTACTCATTTCCTTATTCTGGAATTTCTCCAAATTGTTGTCTATACTGGTAGTATACAACTATTAAAGCATGGATGTCAAGACAAACTGGACTGAACAATGGATGGTGTGTTATACATTGTATCCCTGGTATTCATTGCAGACACTTTTGACCATCTCTATGTCACAACAATATACACATTCCCTTGCTGTGGTTATTACCAAACAATGTCCACAATTACACCTAAAATAAGAGTTTTCTTTAATGCATTGTGCTGTGCTTATCAAATTTATTCCTATATTTATGAACAAATCAACATCACAGTACAATGACGCAACTGACTAATGTCAGGAACAGGTAAAACATTTAGTACAGCCTTGTAAAATTAAATTAGAGATGAAAGAAAATAGAAGTTGCAAGTAGATGACTACCACATAAAAAAGGGTTTATTTCATAGTTTATAACATACAATATTTGCATACATAAAAGAAATTAGAAATTTTAACTTATAATACAGTGTACAAAATAAGAATTCAATTTTGCTATCAGGTATCAGTAAATATCATGTCTATTTCAACAGTTGTGCAAAAGAGGACGTCCTCTCTTAGGAATCTTAAGTACTTCTAAATCAGCGGTTCTCAACCTTTCTAGTGCCGCGACCCTTTTAATGCAATTCCAAATGTTGTGGCGACCCAACCGTAAAATTATTTTCGTTCATAACTGTAAAAATGTATATTTCCGATGGTCGTAAGCGACCCCTAGCAAATCGTTGTTCGAACCCTGACGGGGTCGCGACCCACAGGTTGAGAACCGCTGTTCTAAATCATATAAATTTTTTCACAGGTTTTCGAAGCTTACAACTGTTATCCAATGTACCTTTTACTTATCAACGTATACATACGTCTCTACCCATGAAATGCAATACACTTTTACATCCTTTATTACAGGTGAGAAACATTCACGCTTTCTTTTCACTAAATACCGGAAGTGGTCGGCAGTTGCGTTCGGTTATTATCGTAAACAGGTGCAAATGAGATATTAGATCGGCTCCCATGCAGTATTACTTAAAATATTTCAATCGGACTTTTTACATTCGTATTTTGAATACATATTCTCATTAACCAAGAAATAAACTGAAATAAATGTGGATACACTGTTATGGCACTTTAAAATCTTAAAGCACGACATACAAAATACAAGTTTGAACTCGCTCGGTAAATCAGCAAACACACGTTTTAAAACACGACATATGAAACGAAAGCTTCAACGCATAAATTTTGATATGGCACTGTTTCAACAATTTTGGTTTAGCACAAAGAGATACCGAACTAATGCTACATAGGACACTAAATCAACATTTATGAATCATGTAACAAATGAACAATGAGAAATAATGTGGGCCTGGTTGTTGACTCATTAAGCAAGAAATGAATATTAATGTTAGTGCAGTCTTTAAAACTTCCTAATTAGATAGTTATTATTCAACGTTATCATAAGAATTATCAGATATGGGATTACATTATCTAGCCCACCTTTTAGGCGCCATTTAATGAATCATAAACAACTAAACAACGATATGGGTTTTTACAGAAGAGAAAATATAGTATGACACTAAATGGCACACTACAAAAGAATACTTCGATTCAATGGTAAGAGGTTAACAGCCTGGAAGAAAGGCGTGACATAAAATCACTATTGTTTTTTGCATGTTTTCTGAAAATATGCAGAATTTACTTCAAAAGATAACTTATAAGTGCATAAAATGTATTCACTATATTAAAATATAAACGTTATTTGCACATAAATGTGGTGGACGGCTTCCGTCATATGATACCAGGGAACGTATTAGATATATCACGAACATATTGCCCATGAGGGCAAATCTCCCTATTCACGTATGTCACTGGTATGTTTGATACACTGTTGAGTATCAGTCATATCAACATCTTCATCCAATGACTGTGATTTTGACCCCATGTTAATCTTTGCAATATCCTAACAACTTTCACCGGTTTGCCACTAAATTGTGAAAATGACAGGTGCATTATTTAACTGTTTTGATTATATTTCTCGTTAGCTACATTTCCTGTGGGGAATAAATAAGATATAAATTACTGAACTCAGTTTGATGTGTGTAATAGTTACACTGTAATTGTACACGAGATCGAACGCAATTGGCGAATGCATGCTTGCATGGTCTGACATTTTACAGCAAACAAATAGTAGGCGTCTTCAATGGATCATTTCTGTTTGTGGATAATTTCATTTTTCCTTCGTATTTAAACAGTTAGTAGACCCTTAGTTATTAGTGTCGATCAGTCAGTGCTATGTATGTATGTATGTATGTATGTATGTATGTATGTATGTATGTATGTATGTATGTATGTATGTATGTATGTATGTATGTATGTATGTATGTTCTTACAAGCACACTTTAAACACATTTTGGCCATTTAAAGTTGATGAAACGAGAGCCAATTTTATTTTCCAAAGACACAACAAGGAACCTAAAGCTATGTGGTCTGGGCAGGCATAGTAACCGCAATCCTGTTATTACGACCAACCTTTTAACCGCAATCCTTTTATTACGACCAACCTTTTAACCGCAATCCTTTTATTACGACCAATCTTTTAACCGCATTCCTTTTATTACGACCAACCTTTTAACCGCAATCCTTTTATTACATGTGTATTTTGTAAAACAACTTAAAAATTGTTTTTTATTCCAAATCTGCACAAATAGTTTATGTTTGTCCAAATTTTGTAATTTACAATAACATATTTAATAAAACATAATTGATTTTTATTTTCAAACCCATTGCTTTGATCTACATTTTGTACCTATGTCGTCCATGATCAGTTACTACCTGTCACTTTATCTTGTCCTTTTGGTAACAATGGTTCTTCTTCTTCTGCTTATTATTTTTATTATTATTATTTTTTTTAAAAATTATTATTATTATTAGTAGTAGTAGTAGTAGAAGTAGTAGTAGTTTTGCAATAGACATGACCTCTGCATCTGTTTCTATTTTAATACATCATAGGCAAACGCATTAACACCTTAAAGCCAGCGTATCTTCGTATCTTCAAAAACACCTTTTAGCATTTTATTTAAGCATGCTATTGCATTATATCGAACGTACTGTACTGTAATATATGTAATTTACAATTTAATGCTTATCAATTTGTATTGCTGACAAGGTGTTATGCACTAAACTATCACAGAAACACTGAAAACTTGTCGAAGCATTCAAGTCTGGTAGTAGTACAGATGGATAATATGGGGTCTATTGTGGCAGTCTGGAGTCAATGAAAATTTAACATCAGTTTATTGGTTTAATATGACAGAACTTTGCAGAGCATCAAAAGCAGTATTATGTGATAATATTGCGGCAGTTAGGATCGTAGAGAGTCGATGGGAAATGAATATTAGGCAGTGTATTCAGATGGGATCATACGCGGTGAATGTAACAATAGTATATAGGCGTAACATGTTGGTACTGTATTGAATAATATATTTTACAAATGTCCATAGGTTTAATATGAACAGACTGCATGGTGTCAAGAGAAAACACTAATGTTAACAATGTTAATATATTAAACATGATGGAGTTAATGATAAATGTAATGCTAAATACATCCATTGGTATAGCACCACATACACAAACGCAGTATCACACACACAAGCGAAGGTGTGCTCGCACGCTGTACACAGAAACATTCCCTTGGAGTTTTTGTTTTACTTGTGAAAGATATACACAAACACAAGCATAACACATTATTTTAGCAAAAATTGGGTAGTATCTCTTTTTAAGAGAACTCCTTGGACCTGGATATATTGGTATGCTGTTAACCAAAGATGGTTGTTGAATGAATTTTGTGCATAATCAATCAGTCTCTCTGTCTGTTAGCACAAGACACTCCTCATAAAATACTTTGGCAAAGGACAAAACACTTTACACACACGTAGATCTCAATATTTGGTTGTTTAAGCTTCCAGTATGTCCACAATTGCCAGCTTGAAATATCGTCACTACTGAAGAAATGGTCATATCAACATGGGTTAGTTTGGTTTGGTGCTTTATGAACAAACTAAAGAATGTAATTTAGTACCGATGCAATGAAAGCAAAGTGCCTTGCCCAAGGAAACAAATGGTAGTTAACAAAGGCTCAAAAAATGGATGATCATATCAACACGAGTTTTCACCACAGAGTCTTTATGGCGTCTAGTTGTTCCAGATTTAAACTGTTGTCAATGTTTCATTAAAAATAGACCCAATGTTACCCATCTGAAAATCTTGTAATTTTTCATGAACGTTTGAGAGAATTTAAACACTTTGCAAATAAAAAGATGAAACGGTCTTATCATTGATGTCTGGAGGTGTGTCAGTCCCTTGGGTGACTCGTTTTCTAATTTCGATTTTCTCTAATAAGTACATATTTATTGGAGAGAAAAAATGTCGAAATTTATAACATTAGGTGCTGTGAATTACTTCTGTAAACTCTGCAAAATTTGAAATGCTTAAATATTTGGAAGTAATTTTAGAATGTGTGATGAAGTGAAGTTTACCAGTGCTAGTAGCGCTCTTATGTGCATTGGTCTTTGCGTTTAGTCTCTGCAAATTATTCGTCATTCGCATCAAAAGACTGCCTACAATGTAATGTAATGTCTGTTTATCCATGTTGCTAACTTCATTTCTGCACAATGACTCAAGTTCAGCTAATATCTCAAAAGAAAAATGGGTTTTGCACAATAACTTTTATTCCAGGGTAAGCTCATTTACCAGATTCTGTGGATATTTGCGCTGCTAAAAACACCTCTAGATTGTGGGATCTAATGGCCAGTGATTATGGTTATGCTATGTTTAATAAGAAAATAGTTCTTTCTGCACACTAGGTCTGGCGTGTTAAGTTCCTGCATAGACAATTTACCTGTCATACATGCACTATACAATGACTACAATCTTGTAGTTATTATATTGTTCATGTACAACACTAATTGTAAGCAACATTACAAGCTGCTGTAGAAACAAATGCAACCACAAATAAGTAGATACATGTAATTATTTTCAATTCACTTCGACTGAAATTAATCATTTGTTTATAGTTCAAGTAAAAGAGCCAATTATTAATATTAGTATATAATTTCATTTTTTATATACCCGGTAAGTATTTCACGAATAATTGGTTTTAACATTCAGTACAAAGTCCTGCTACATCGGGCAAATGCTTCATATACGCTGAAGATGAAATGGTAATTACTTACATTCAATATCATCCAATGTCCATCATCTCGACCGCAAATACAATATTTGACCGTACCTTTTAAAATTGGTTTGTTAGCTGTCTTTGGCAAGGTGACAAGGTTAGGATCATACAAAATATTTTTAGAAAACGGACAATAATATCTGTTTGCATAAAGAATTACTGCATTTCTATTTGACAGCAATATGCATGATTATATAGTTCAACTTTTCAAATTTCATCAACGCATTAGTTTTATCGTCTTTAAGCAGATTAAAAACATAATGATTTTAATACTCGCAATTTTTGAGAAAATGAATAATTTTCATATCAATTTCATGTAGGTATAACTCTGTTTAACAACATTTGCTAGTCCATCCGCTAAGAAGCTATGCTTTATTGCCACAATGTTGGCCTCTTGTGATGCTAGACTGGATTTCATACTTACCATTTTAAAAAATGATATTGACATCAAGCGGTCTGTGAAACAGAAAGTCTACTAGATGAATCTAATCCCCTAAGTATTTGGACTGTCTCAATATATTTATCGCAAGCACCCAAATGATCCAAACTGCAACCTCCTAATATTCTGGTTAGAACTCAATAAATTTAACTCATGATCATTTCAGTTAAGACTCAATTAAGTAATTGTTTTTTTCCCCCACAAATTTTCGTCAATATTTGCAAAATTGAAGGACTTTTCACACTCAGGAAATTTTTATCATTTCTCTTGACATTTTTGTGATAGAGTGGGAACCCTGTACTAATAGCTTCATTGCAGCACTGGTACCAGAAAGCCCATTATGGAATTTAATATTTTTTTTAACGTGAAGCAGAAAATAACTGAAAAGATATTGACACCACACTCAAATCCAGATAGCAGGGTTACACTTGTTCTGATGCATTGAACAAGTGCAAAACAACATTATCAACCTGGATATTTAATTGTGAAAAATTAATGATGTCCCTTGTCCCCACATGGTCGGGTAGGTTTGATTTATTTTCCTTCTTTTTCATCGTGGGAAATGAAAAGACAGAAAAGATAATAGAAAAAATACATAATTATGATGATACTCATTTTACATTATTGTAAATTTGAAGATAGTTGATAGTTTTCCATCAACTACCATCCACTTACATCTTCCAAAGTTTTCTTCACTATATTATTATTAAATTATTAAATTAAATTTAAAAAATAAAAGAAATTAGATATAAAAAGGCAAAATTTTGAGGGAACAAATGACAAGTGGTCCTGGCCAAGTGGATACATACAGCAAAAGTCATTTTTGTTCATAAATTGAATATGCCACTTTGTTGTTCTGTTGAAATCACTCCATGAAATTAAATTTACCATTAATGACCTGAACAATATTTATGGCCAATACAGAGCATTGTTGTTGTTTTCTTATATTGTCTATATTCATGTTCAATTTTCTTTTTATTTTATAAAAACTACTAAATTCATAAATTAGAAAATTAAAAGATACTGGTTTTGCTTATGGCAATGATGGACATAATTTCATACTATTTCTCTAAACGTTCCATAAACATGTCCATTATCATAATTCTCACCAACATATCCTGACAAGTATTTTACCATTGTATCGACTTTCATCGTGAGAATAATTTCTATTCTTTGTTTTAGGAAGCCTTTAGGTAGTTTAAACATATAAGTTTGAAATTTTCATATCTCCATGTTTGGTGTATATTTTTTACATGTCTAACGTATAAAATCAGGCACAAATCTAATGTTCATAAATCAGGTAGACTAGAAGGCTTTACTTGTATCAGCGTGTTGCTGGCGCCAAGTCACTCAGGACTGAATAAAAATGGATATATTTAACTGGATAAAATTATGTAATATCAAATACTTTAATGTTAATTCTGTACTCAACAACTGATTCACTTTTGTTTACATTGAAACAAAACATAATTATTTTCATAACTACAAAAGTTTAGATGAAAAGCCCACTACAACATTGAAATCCTTTATCTTAAGCTTGAAAACATTTTGTATTAGATTCATGCAGGAATAATCAGTAGAACACAGAATCTGATCTACCATTTCATAATACACCAATAGATCTGGGTCTGTGCTTTTGTTTTGGGTAGTAATCAGTAGAAAAAAATAGACCCTAATTTGCTGGCACATGTGAGGGCAGCTCAGGGTCTATGTTGCCTGCAGTTGGACTCTGCTTACTAGCAAATATGCTTACAAGCACATATCTATAACACTTATTTTTTATTGTGCTTTGTTTCTGAGCTTTCTCTTCATCCTGTACATATTAAGTTTGCACATATCAATTTTGGGATGCAGTGTGTATTAAAAGAAACATCCCAAAAATTCAATGAGAAATGGAGGATACAGATAGAAAATACTAAAAAGTGGAGCTTTTGATGTACAGTATAATAGTATTTATTATAATATCAATTTGCATAAAGACGAAACAGCAAATCAAACCAACAATTAATTACATCAGATTTTCATTATTTTGTGATTTTTTTTTAATGATTATCACATATCATTAACTTGAAAAACATTATTCATGCATTCAGATAAAGTATGACAATAAAAAATCGTAATACAAGTCACTTGTTACTTTTTCTTTAGGTGATACATGCATATATTTCTGTGAGCACTCTTCATTATTGATTAAACTGCAAACTAAAATCATCAACTGGTGTTTTTACAAGAACTGAAGGCTAGAATAATTAGACTTTGCTATCTTAGTCTGACTCAAAAAATTGCTTCATTAAAAATACAGGACTAACTTGTCTGAGAACTGATAGATAGAGGATTACTGCAAAGTTTTTAATGCAGGAGTCTCAAACTCAACTCACCGTGAGAATCATGAAGCTTGTACATTTTTCAGAGGGCCACATCCCTAAAACCTTTTCATACAGCAAAAGCAGCTCATATAAAAGGCAACCAGATGATATATTGGAATCATGAAGGAAACAATGTGTGTGATTTGGATTTTTAATGCAGCTGTAACAATTTTTCAGTCATATCGCTATAATGTCTGCAGTGGGACAACTTATAGTGATGTCCAGCACTGGGGCATCATGCAGCAGAGATGTAGCACGATGTCCCAATCCAGTAAAATTATCCTGACACCAGGCCGACCAGTACTAATACTAACCTCTTAATGCGGAGTGCCAATCGAGGCAGCCGTTAGTATTATTTATTTTTTTTACTCGGCCAGGGATTAAACCCACAAACTTCTGCATCTGAGGCGGAAGCTCTAACAACTAATACAATGGAGTGGTCCAGAAACCATGTATCAACTAAATTTTTATAAAAACTGTCTGGCTGTGAAGAAAACATTTGCATTATTAATTATTTTAAAATATTTCAGTAGTTATAGCAGGCTGAAGGAATTAATTCCATGGGTCATATGCATCTCATAGACTGCATGTTTGAGACCCTTGATCTAAACCATTATAGTAGAAGACTACTCAAACAATTCATTGCTAGAATATGGTGGTAGTGGTGGGGGTTTACAGCACAGCAATACCTAAACATTAATGTGTGCCGAGATAAGTAAAGTGCCTTGCCACAGGACACACCATGGCAGGCAGAGCACTTGTAACATCAGCATATGTCATCTTAATGTCAAATTCAATTATTAGGCATCCACACATATTATCAAGGTAATCTTGCATAAAACTGTTAAACACTATTCAGGATGCATTTCTGATCAGATATGATTTGATTTTGTATGTAAGCTTGTATCACTCAGATCTAAGATGATCTGGATTATAAGCAACATTCACACATTAATGCAGTACCCTTGCATCTGATTGGCTGTAATTGTTTCTAAAACAAGAGTTTGGTATTGTAAGCAAAACTGGATTTTTTGTTTCCAGTGTTTGTAAAAGATTTAGCTTGATTTTACATAAAGTTTTAGGACCATTCCTTGGTGTTTTTGTGTTCTTTGAACCATAATGTAACATTTTTGGTGGCAGTGGTGCGGATTGAATATACTTCTGTGTGAATTATTTGAAATTGTTCAATACGTTGGAATTGTATTTGACTTGTATTTGACAATTTTGAAAGCTGTGAATTCAGCAAATCTTTGTGTGATCATAGCAGTGACTGGTTGTACTGTGTACAACGTACAGTTGTTAATTGCTAAGTGCAAAGTGTGTATCACTGTAACGAGTGTAAACGTATAAGCCCAGAAATCATACAAAAGAAAAACTAGTCCAGTGGCTGTATATACAGCGATAGAACTTTCAGTACGTACTTATAGTTTGTCATTATGATGGCTGCTGATGTTGTTGAAGTTGAGGGAGCAATGATTGCTTCAGGACGACCATGAAGATGGAGTTTACAGATGCTGATATTCTGGAGTGTGAAGAGTTACTTAACCTTCAGCACATGTAACCACCCAAAGAAACAAAGCAAAAACCTAGTGCAAAGAAGAATGAAAAAGAAATGGAGTTAATACAGAAGGAGTTTGAATGGGACATGGAAAGAAGAGAAAATAAGATTAAATATGAAGCGTTTTGAAATCAAGTTAGAAGGAGTAAAACGTCAAGAAAAAGCAATGGAAAAAACATCTTCAATGCCATTTAAAGAAAATCTACAGGTATATGACCATGAATGAGGAGAACAGGATGTGTAAATAGGCGTGAGATCATGTTTGGTAAGGACACTTACTCGGATATTACCTTGATAAGAGAAGATCTCATTGATGAGAATTACAAGCTGGAAGGGCACAAAGTCACCTTATACACAGCAACGGGTCAGCCATTTACTGCACAGTTGGCTATGGTAAATATCGACACTACATATAAGGCAAACAGCACAAGTAGGTCTTGTTTCAAATTTAGCCACTGAAACTCAATTGGGGATGGTTGTTCTCAGCAAGAAAGGGTCATTTGTTGTTACAAGGTTGATAGTAAAAAAAGACTCCATGATGAAAGAACTGTATAAAATACTGACTAATGTGAGGATGAGGGTAAGAATGAAGTTGTCAACAGCATCGACACAGCAGATACTGATCAGCGTGATGACCCTGAAATTGACAAACTTTCAGCAATGAATGCGGACATGTTGTCGAAACTACAGATTGCAGATATTTCACTGCAAAGTATTAGAGAGAAGTCCTTTGCTACTTGTGAAGAGGTTGATGAGGAGTCAATGTCATTCCTCTGGGAGAATATTTTGTGACGGAAATGACAATCTGGTGATGGTTCCCATAAAGGGGAGCAAATTGTTGTACCTGCAGGATTAGGAAAAATGGCAATGGAGGTGGCACATGATTGACCCCTTGCAGGTCACTTGGGTTTGGAGAAAACAAAGGACAGGATTCTCCAATCGTTCTTTTGGCCTGGAATGTTTTTTGATGTAAAGATGTATTGTAAATCTTGTCATGAATGGCAGATGACAGCAAAACGGACTACTGGTGAGAAAGCATCAATTGTTTGCCCACAAGTGATAACAGAACAGTTTTCAAACATTGCAATGAATATTGTATGATCTTTATCTAGAACAAAGTCTGGACACAAATACATTCTGACAGTGGTTGCAACAAGATATCCCAAAGCTTTTCCTCTAAAGGATATGGAGGCAACGAGTGTAGCTAAAGCAATGACTGAGCGGTTTAGCCGTGTTGATTTTCTAAGGGTCATATTAACAAAGGGACCAATTTCACTAGCACCTTAATGAAACAATTGTATGAACTAGTGGGTATCTGTGGAGTAACAACAACAACCCAAGGTAGAATGTTTTAACGGGACGTTGAAGTCAATGTTGCGGAAGTTCCGTACAGACAAAAGGAATGCATGGGATAAGATGTTACCATTTTTGTTTGCATAACATGAGGTCCCACATTAGGAAACTGGATTTGCACCCTTTGAGATGTTGTATGGATGGCCAGTTAGGGGGCCATTGCAGATTTTACAAGACTTATTTATGGGAGAGGAGGATGTAGTCAACTGTGGAGTACACGTTGTGAAAATGTGTGAGAAGTTGGCTGACAGCGGGGCTCTTGTCAAAGATAATCTGTTGGATGGCCAAAAGAAAATCAAGGCACTTTATGATCGTCACACATAAGCATGATAAGTTTTTCCAAGATGATGACACAATGCCTGGGACCTTATCTTCCCAAGGCTAACTGAGCTTGGACTTTCTTCCTGCCTTCTGATAAAGCACAAATGTTAAATTGTGATCCATTATCTGCAATCCTTTCTAAAACAAGAGCAGAGTGGTAGAGTAGGCAGTTAAGTTATGGGTTTGGTACTGTAAGCAACACTTGAATTTTTGTTTCTAGTTTTTACGAAAGATTTATGACCCTTGGTGTTTTTGTGTCCTTTGAACCTGAAAGTAACAGTGTGATTTTGCATGTCTGCTTCCCAGATAAGCAAATACTCAGTCCACTTGGGCCTCTTGTTTAAATGCTGTCATCTGAATCTAGTACCTTCTTGTCATGATTACTAAACCACCACATCTCCCTTCATTGGGATCTTACTGTGTGTGATTCTGCATGTCTGATTCCCAGACAAGCAAATACTCAGCCCACTTGGGCCTCATGTTTAAATGCTGTGCAGATATAATCTGAATGAAATCAACTTCTGAAGAAAGAAATAAAATTTGAAGGTCACCATCGCTGTGATAAACTTAATATTTAACACATAAAAGTATGCAGAAAATTATGTCGGTCCAAGATGCAGATCAGAATATTGTCCTAATTTCACCAAATACAAATAATTTAACAAGTCATTTTAACATGGAAATTAATTAGTTTGGATTGTAAAAAATTCAACCTGCCTCAAAGCTATATTCACCTCAGACCTTTTTTTTACAATATGTTGTAACATGACTTAACTAAATGTCACCTTTACCAGCAGTGAATATTATTTCATTCATTTGTGAATGTAATGCTTTCTGTTAACAACCTGAAGGTTACAAAGTGTTTTTGTTATATTGATAAATATTATTGATAAAAACATTCAATTTACATAGTGACAAAATATGACAAGAAAATTACATGTCCAATGGACCGTCTTATTAGTACACTTACCATGTGTTTTTGCTTATGAGTCAAATCCAAATGCAAATAACATAGATTCTAATCTGTATAATGCATTGGCAGATCAGGGTCTATGTTGCTTGTTATTACTAACAAAATGTACATACCCAGATCTGCCAGAATATTGTGACAGCAGCTCTGGGTCTGTGTAGCTTGTAGTTGGACTAAAATCATAAGCGATTACAAATGATGTGATGCTATACAACCGTTGTGCATGTTCAAAGTGCATGTGAGAATTCCTTCAATACACGCACTAGTGTTGCACCTTGAATGTAGGATTGTGGGCTTCCAACCTTTTTTTTTATTCCAGGTCCCTTCAAATATTCACTACTGAACATCTTATGTACACATTATTCTATGTCTTTTCTGTGCTAGCAATCACTACTGTCATCAAAGGTTACGAAGCCTTTTAGATGGCAATAAATTTCCATTTTAAAATGACATATCTGCCAACTGAAACATTCAAGATTTGATGTAGTGATTGGGTTATTTTTTTCTTCTGGTTGAATTAATGATAAAAGCATCTGAATTTATTTTGTGAAAATAGATTGAGAAAAGTTGTAATAACACAATACAATAATGTAAACAGCAAAAGAAAAGTAACAAAGTCAAGGTGGCAAATGTGTTACATCAAATAAGATTATCTTGTATTTAATTTTACCACTATTAACGCATCAAGTACTATTGAATCTATCATTTTCTTTGTCCCTTTGAAACTGTTTGCATGCCCTTCCTGATCTGAACAACAGGGAAACCCAGGGTCCCAGGCCTTGCTATACTAGGTGCAACACAGATGAATGCACCCATCATGCATTGCAATATCTGTCTTGTGTGGACAAGGCTGTCATGAATATTACAATGGACAGGTCATTCTTTTCAGATAATTGGAACACTTGAATGAAAATAATCAACATCAATCTTTTAAAAAGCAGAATGCAACAAAAAGTAAATTACCAAAATTTTAACAAATAACATTCATTTAATTGTGAAATATTAACGACAGATAAATCCAACAAAATTACAAATGCATGCAGAATAATTAATTTTTACTGATATGCAAGGGACTGCTGAAAATGTTTTTGTGTGCCTAATTGGCATCATGAATGTACTGTCCAATTTTTAGCACTGTGCAGGCAGTTAAAACAGCTGTCTTTAAAGCATTAAGGCAAGCAGAACAATTATCCAAGACCATGCCTCTTGACTTGATGATATCCAATATTTCTTGATTATCCATTTTTGTAAATGAAAACTGCAAGTCTAATTTCTCTTTTAGGAAAACATACTGAATATGGCCATTGTCAACCATTGCATGGAGTCTGCAGCAGCAATACTTGCCATGATGACCAATTTGGTTTAAATAAAGATGACCACATTCATCAGTCATGTGATCCCCATCTCCATGGAAACTATGAAGTGCTGCCTTCTGGAGGCAGTTGGAAAAAATTTGAGCAGCTGCTGATAATACAGCTGAAGAACACTCCAGCTCTTGCTGTAGAGATTCCATATCATCATGAACCTACAACAAAACGATGGAAAATAGTGTGATATTGTACATAAATTTTTTCAGAACTCAAAAAAAAACAACCAAAGCAAATTTTATAGACCCTCATCTGCCATTGCACAAATGTGCCAGCAGATTAGGGTCTAATTTGTTCTCCTCATTACTCCTAACAAACTGCACAGACCCAGATCAACTAGCACATTGTGACAGCACATCTGGATGTGTGCAGTTTGGAGCTTGACTTGTAAGTAACTATATATGGTATGTTGTTATACATGTAAAAAATTGTAACTCAGTAACTTTCCCATGATCTACCCTGTAAATGTGATAAAAAGAGGTGGGCTTATAACTGAACAAAGCTATATTAAAAACAAATGTGCTATTATTTTGTAAAAACAAAATTATGTTTGGCTATTTATGAGGAATGGACTGTTTACATTTTAATTTTTTTTTTATTACCAACATTCACCACCCTATGTCCAAATTGAAAAGGCAATTCTTGTCATGCTGTCTTGTATTTTCCTCATTAACTATGAATCGTGAAATTAAAAAGGTCTTCAAGCCAAAAACAGGAAAATGTCAAATTTGGGGGGTGGGCTGATCCTGACTTGTCTAATGCATAACCTAGAACTAACTGATCTCCAAACTAAGCGCTGACAATTTCAAGCTGATGCTTTTTTCCTGGACTAAAATAATGTAAAGTGTAAGCAGACTTTGAAGTACATATTGAATAATTCATGAAAAGTGATGGAGAAATGTTGAAGTGACAGCTAACATTGTACATATATGTTACAGGTTGTAAAGGTAACCCAATGGGCCTGACTGACCAACTCAGCACAAACCAAAAATTAACTTCTGACTGACCAATTAACTAACCAAGCACAAGGTGCCAATAAGCATACAATACTCTCAATAATTACTGATTGAATGACCCAACACAAGGCACCAATATACATACAACACTCAATAACTTGTTCACAATAGAGTCCAAAACCAATACACCTTAGACTGCTGAATAAACAAGGGTGCAAATTACCGAGGGACCTCTGAAAAATTAACGGACATCAACAGTGACATGAGAGAATGGGGCAGGTATAGTGACTGAACACTTATTTTGGGAATAACTTTTAATAATTAGTTTTTTCTAATGATGTGGTTTGCTGTTCTGTATTTACTTTTATATTCAAGATACACAATCTCTGAAAGATCATAAAAAATTTATTCTGGAGGGGTCCTAGGTGGCAGAGTAGTCTCAAGCCACTGCCTTTATTGATTAATGCCATCTGTCTGCATGGGTTTGAGTATCTGGCTTGACCAATTTGGGTACATGAGAAACTTGCCAGTAGCTTGCAAAGGGTCAGTTTTCCCTGGTTCTTCTTCACCAGTTATACTGGATGTCATTTATCATGTGCTGAAAATGGTGTTAAACCCACAGCAACATTACTCTGAGAGGCTTCACCACATTGCATGTGTTCCAGAAAAAACTGTATTAATATCAATTAATGTGCCACAGCTTTTGCACATGGTTCTGGTGTTGCTTTTGTTTCAAGACCAAAAATATGGACTTTTGTTTCAAGCAACAATGGCATTAAAATTCAGATGTTTTTATTGTTCCGTTAGTTAAATACTGATGTTATGATTCAGACTTGTGTTCATTTACTTTTGTCAATAACAAATACAATTATGATGTACTTGCAGATGTCAATTACAATTACAATTTTAATTACAGTTGACTCCGGTTAACTGCACACCCTCGGGCCCATCACGAGACTGTGCAGTTAACTGGAGTGTGCAGTTAACCGAAGTACGGTACAGTACAGCTTTAAATCAGCACGGCACGAATATATGTGAAGAATAAATATAAACAATGATTAGAATCCACTCTTTCAGCTTTCACTTAAATGTTAAGCTTGTTTTCCTTCCTCCGAACACAATTTAACTGATTTAACCAATGGATCAAGGAATTATAGCGAATTTCAAGAAATTCTATAGATCGCTAGTTATTCGAAAACTGATGTCAGACATTGATGGATCATCTCCCGCAGAAAAAGTGTTCAGCTCCAAAGTCGTTTGCATCCTGTTTTCTTTGCCGTGTTGTCGTTTAAATTGAATTCTCCATCTTTCCAACCATCCATTTGTTGGTTTGAAATCATTCAATCCCGAACGGTTTAGAGCAATGTTTCCCATGCTGTATATGTACTATGATTTTTCCCACGCTATTGCTCTCTAGTGGGCGCGGATATACATGTATATACCACATAAGGCGTCCTTTACATGTCAATCATTTACAAAGTCGCATTTACCGGCTTATTTGTCAAATTATTTGAAGCGCTACAGCAGTGGACTGGCAATAACTGATCATGACTATATATTGTGCAGTTAACCGAAGTAAAATTGTAATGAATAATGTGCCACGGGCAGAAATTTTATTGTGCTATTATCCGGAGTGTGCATTTAAGCGAAGTGCAGTTATCCGAAGTTTGTTCCCATTGAAAAGCATTGGGAAAAAACGGGACCAACATGACTACGTGCAGTTATCTGGATTGTGCAGTTAACCGATGTGCAGTTAAGTGGAGTTGACTGTACTCAGGGTTATGACTATTCAATTACAATTAAAATTACACCTTATTGGTGATGTTCAATTACAATTACAGCAGTGTAATTCTAATTAATTACCTAATTATACCAATAATGTTGTAATTAAACCCGAATCTGGATCCAAACAGTAGACTAAGTAAAATCATTTATATACACATCTAAAACTTAGCTTTATTGCTATTCCATCTTAATTCCATATTATTAGCCTAACATCTGGCAGTTAAGATTATCTGTATAGTTTCTCAATTTTTATAATGTTTTGAATGAAAAAACAAGTTTATCTTAGCTTTTGAAACTGACATGTGGCAATTTTGAAAATCTAGACCTTCAATTACAATTACACCATACTGGTGATGCTTAATTGCAATTACAAATATAGTCTAATTTTAATTAATTACTCAATTACACCAATTTTGTTGTAACTGAACCCATATCTGCTAAAAATCATGTGAAGTAGGAGCAAAATCTTAGCTTATCATGACGCAAGCCTATGAGTGACTATGAGTGACTATGAGTGACTATTGATATAAATTCACTATAAACTTTGGAACTTGTCTTTCCATAACAAATTTTATCTGTGAAATTCAGCACTGAGCATGCAGTTTACTTTTTTTGTTATTGCTATTTTTGATCATATTTGCAAAAAAGTAGAATACTCCACTAAAATGTTCAATATTTTAATTATGTTTGATTGGTGGATTGAAATGAGTTGCCTTGACACATGACCATGCATGCTAGCTCTTATACATGTAAGATTTACATGGCCTGTAACTCTCGTCATTCTTGCCCTTTAATTTATTTGACACAAAAGACATAAATACTGTCATAATACAAAAACAGATCTATTTTGAATTGATTCAATATAACAATGCAACAAATACTTCCACAAGTCATGGGTCAAATCACAGTAGATTTTCATGGAATTGCTTGCAGACACCAAATTGACAGTCAATATACACCTTTAATTTCTGAATACATGAAGGCATATCATATTTATGATTACACTAAAAAAAAATTAAAATAATAGAAGGTTAGAACTAAAATATGAATTTCACTTGAAGAAAAAAAAAACTTATTTAATGAGATTTTATTTCTTAAAGTGTTGTCACCAGTAGATATTACTAACATTTATTCAGGGGGCCCCAAGTGGCAGAGTGGTCTAAAGCGCTCTCCGTTACGGATCACTGACATCTCACCTCTGTCTGCGTGGGTTAAAGTCTCGGATTCAGCCAATGTGGGTATGTGAGAAAGCTTGACAGTAGCTTCTTGTGGATCGGTGGTTCTTTCTGGGGATTCCTGGGCTCTTCCTCCACCATTAATACTGGCTGCCATGTATAGCCAATCTTGTGCTGAAAACTGGCATTAAACCATATTACACCAACCAACATTTATTCAATATTTCATTGTATATTGGTAATTACAGTATAGTGAACACTATTTAAAAAAAAATTAAAATAAATTATGTGATTCTTTATTACAATTTGTGAATACGAGCAATTATTTGTTTTTTTAAAAAGAATAAAAATGGGATCTATACCTGCCCTGATAAGTGGATTCAGAAGTTATACTAAAATGAGCAATTAGTGTACAATGAATTGTACATTATAAACCCATGTATATAACAAGTACAAGTAGCACCAAGTCGACCAGTCCTAACACTAACCTCTTAATGCTGAGCACCAAGCAGGGCAGCTGTTAGTACCATTTTTGTAAGTCTTTGGTGTGACTCTGCCATGGATCGAACCCATGACCTTCCGCTTCCACAGCGGACGCTCTAACCACTAGGCCACAGGATAGAAGGGTTGGATAAGAGAGGTTGTGGATATTTTTGTCTTTTTAATGTGACCAGGAAATGTATTTGACAAACAAATATAACAGTCCCTGATAAAGTTATGCTACAGTTTTGAAGGCAGGCAATCACATACCATAACTTCTGAGGCTGAGAATAAGACTGCATACCAAATTCAGTTGAAACTAAACAAGTTCACTGAGTTGGCCTAATTATATTACTTGCTCACTAGTCAATCCACCCAGCATGTGCACATAACTTTGCTTGTGCTGGCAGTATATCCCAGTTTCCATTTAGTGATTCTGTCTCCTAAGCTTAACAGTAAATGCAAAATATAACATACTTTCCACTGGATAAACTGAGCCAGACTGGTTTGCCAGCATCCTCCTCCACACAGCACATATGGGTTGTGAAGTAATTGGTACAGACTGGTCAATGCGGTATTGCACACTTCCTAGAAATGTAACATACACTATATAAACAATGCTGTAGGTGAATAATTCCTGATTAAATGCTGTAAATCTGGAACAAATAACACATAAAAATTACTCTGGGCAAAGCAAAGAGATAAACACCATACTTTGTTAAATTTTATTTTTATATATCTTATATTGATCAGTATAGTGACATTATCAAAGTTCCTCTAAAACAAATTGAACAAAATCCCCAAACACTTAAAAGAAAAGCTTAACAAGACAAATGTGTATTGAAAATTCGAACTTTGGTTACTTAAAAGAGTTGTCTAAGATAAAACTGCAATGAGAAAAATGGTTTCAAAATCTTTAGTCGAAAAGACTATCATGATCAGTTCCTGTCCTCCAAGTAATTCATTGCTCCTATTTCATATCTGTTGGCCCTGCATCTTGGCCCAAGATTGAAGTTTGAAAAGTGGTAAGCACATTTATGATCAAATTTCATTGCTACTGTTTTAAGGCTGCAATTGTAATATTGCAGATATAATACAACAGCTGGAAACACATACAGATGCATATTCTGACGGGCATGATCTTTGAGTTCTGTATTATATCACAGAGGCCTGACAAGCATGAGAACCATATAAAGTTAATGATATTGGTTATATGAATTTCAAAAATAAAATGTTATCATTCCTGAAGACGTTCAGTATTAGTTTATACAATGGAAATTTAACAGCTCTAAATCTGAATGGGTTTCCAGTAAAACCCATTAGATCCATAGCTGCCAACCCCAGAGTGCAAAAATACTGATTACTTGTGACAAAAATACTGATTTTCAGGAACAAATACTGATTTTTAAATTTCAATGCATATGTATCTATTTACAACATATACAACCATCAGTAAAGTTGGACAGTGCCTTACATAACTATTTAATGTCAAAGATGCACCAGTTGCACATTTGTACCTTCTGGAGTTGCACCATGTTCCATATGGGTGCCCATTCAAAAGGTGCAAGCGTTCAACACATTCAAACACAAGCTATTTATGGGAGCCCTTTCCACGCCTCGTTTCTTTTTTAATCATTGATTCCAACGTACCAACTTTCATTGATTATCTCAGTTCTGAGATTTTCTTATTGAAATGTTTTCGTTCAAGCATAAGAATTATCTTTTGCGATTTTAATGACTGAAAACTTCTGCAAAATAAATCGCCAACAACACTAGTAACTGAAAAATGAAGGTTTATTTCTAAAAGAAATTTAAAAATCAAATTTCGATCGATGTACATTAAGGTTCTCTCTGTCATTTATCTACGTCGTAAGTTCAGGCTGGGTTGTATGCGATGAAGCAGGAAGCTGATGTTTATTAGCTTTTTCGTGCTCTTGCATTTCATAGGCGCCTCCGTGCCAAATAGCGAAATCACGTTACACAATTTACAAAACGTCAATTTTTCTCCTTTACTATATTGTTTCACAAATCTATACAAGACGGCACAAATATCCTTCCAGTTGTCTCCTATTTCTCCTGGAGAAAATTCTGAATATTATGCCTTCCAATTTATCATGATTAGAAGCTGAATATTACGAAGACTAGATACAGCAACAGCGGTAACTATTGCGAAATCCAATATGGCGGAAAATGACAGGCCTGGTAGCCTCGATTTCGAATGAACCAATCATATCGTAGAACTGCATTCGTATATACATGTGATATATTGTGTCAAAAAAGAACCGAGAGCGCGTTCTAAACTAACAATTCCAAAGAAATTTTATTATTATTTTTTTAAAAATTAAAAAACGTATTTTTGCCCAAAAAAAGTACACCCGTATTCAGGTCCAAAATATGGGACAAATACGGAAAAAACGGGACAGTTGGCAGCTATGTTAGATCTGTGCAGCTTTTACACAGAGCTTTAGCTTGAATATACCTCCCCATTCATTTGTACCCCTCCCCCCCAATGGATTTAAAAAATGAAAAACACAAATGACATAAAAGATGCATAGAAGTTGGTTCTTTTATTGATTTATTATTTCAAACCTAATTATGTCCAGGGGGCCTTAACATTGTTATCATCTGCGTGTGTCATTCCAAACTAAAGATTTCAGCATAAAAGATGACCCTGTCAGCCAGTCATTTCCAGTTCCTGGACAAGTCCATTTTCAGCGAAGAGGCATATGCACAACTACACATGTATGCACATAGAAGGAAAATACTATGTCATCTGCTTCTGATATTTACAATGTTGAATCAAGCGAGGAAAAGAATGAACTACAAATCTGCCATTCACATGGATTAACTAGTGGTTTAAATTCTATGTACATATGCACAAAGGGATATAACTCTAAACTCTCAACATGGTAATTTACAAATTACTTGGCACTTACCAAATAGGATGAACTAGAGCACAATGTTGTCTGAGAAAATCAATTTATTGCACGCAACATGGCACTGTGTTAGTATGGAAAGTCCATTAAAGCATGAAAGACTCAATGATGTCAGTGTTTGGATCATTCTGGTCATAGTCAGGTTAGAAATTATTAATCAATGAATGAATTGCTAAGTTCTGTGCTTTTGCTATCATGTCAAGGACTTCTGTTATTGAAATCAGTAGGGTGGTACAAACAAATGGGGAGATACATTCAGACTATAGCAGGGATTTTTTAAAGTTCTTTTTAAAAAATATAAAAAATCTAAAATTAGCATTCATATGATAAAAAAGACAAGCTAAGTTAGCTAAGAGTTGCTGCTGACATTAAGTTGCTGAAAAGTCAATTAATCATACTATATTCAGATATATAATCACACACATTCTTTAAACTAGGGGCTCTTCCAGGAAATCTTGATGTCTGAGAAGTCACAATGGAGCAGTTATCAGAGTTTTGCAGAGCTTTAGATAGGATTTGTGCGAGTGAAATCTGAGAGAACAGTCTACCCCTGCAGAAGGAGAATAAAGGACTGGGATGAGGGAAATATGTTTGAAATAATATGCATTTGAAAAAAGGTTTAAGCCAGCAAACCTTAAATTCTTGTAACTGCTCTTCTTCCGAGTGACATAAGAAAAGCGTAGCAAGCGTTTTATCATTCCTCTTCATTCTGAGGTAACCTTTGTTGAACACAATTTCATGTTCCATGTTGTCAACATAACCAAAACCTTCCTGACTGGGTCTAGTGAGGACAGAGACTACAGGAACTGCATCTGAAGTAAAGAGTTAAAGAAAATTACATTGGATAAATGTGAATACAATGTTGCAACTATTTACCATACAAATCTATATCAGCTGAAAAAATATTTAAATACCTTACAATTTACATATTACCCAAGGTCTAATCAATCATGCACAATTGCAAGATTCATGCAAATGTTCTCAAAACTTGTGCCACCGAACACCTGTCCATCATATTTTCAAGCCATGCCTTAATTTCATTAAACCCTCTTATATGAAGGAACTGTCTTTATTGTATATATTGGGACAAGATAAAAGTAAATGGATTTTTTTCCATCCTGTAACTTATGGCTCAACTTTTTTTATATATACAAATTTTACAGAAATGAAGCGAACTGATAAATTTGCTATAATTCCACATGTTGAAAATGTAATAAAGTAAATAGAAAAGTTATCTGGTAATACACTGAAAGAAAATGACCTTGTTCTGTTTTCATTTATTTTATTATTCCTAAGTAATTTATGTGCAAGACACAAATGAATCCACTATCAAAATTACAAGTTTTTGTTATCACTTATGTCAACTAAAAACATTGACATATTGTTCATTGACATGAAGATATATATCCTGAATCGTGTTTGGCTGTCCTCAAAAGCTTCAATATGTTATCAAACTGAGAGAGAGAGAGAGAGAGAGAGAGAGAGAGAGAGAGAGAGAGATAGAGAGAGACAGACAGAGACAGAGAGAGATAGAGAGAGACAGAGAGAGAACTATGCGTGATTTGGATTTTTAACATAGCTTTAACAATTTTTCAGTCATATCATTACAATGTCTGCAGTGAGGCATTTTATGTCTAGCACAGAGCATCATGCTGCAGACATGTAGCATGATGTCCCACCCAGTCACACCATCCCCATACCAGGCTGACCAGTCCTAACACTAACCTCTTAATGCTGAATGCCAAGCAAGGCAGCTGTTAGTACCATTTTTGTAAGTCACTGGTATGACTCTGCCAGAAATCAAACACACGACCTACCGTTTCCACTACAGACGCTCTAACCACTAGGCCACCAGAGCGGCTGAAATGGTAGGAACAGTCTAGTGCCAAAAATAAGTTTGCTGATGTCGAAATCTATCATTCTTTGTTAAATGGATTGAACAGTCTAGTGCCAAAAATAAGTTTGCTGATGTCGAAATCTATCATTCTTTATTAAATGGATTGAACAGTCAAGTGCCAAAAATAAGTTTGCTGATGTCAAAATCTATAATTCTTTATAAAATGGATGGAACAGTCTAGTGCCAAAAATAAGTTTGCTGATGTCAAAATCTATCATTCTTTACTAAATGGATGGAACAGTCAAGTGCCAAAAATAAGTTTGCTGATGTCAAAATCTATAATTCTTTATAAAATGGATGGAACAGTCTAGTGCCAAAAATAAGTTTGCTGATGTCAAAATCTATCATTCTTTATTAAATGGATGGAACAGTCAAGTGCCAAAAATAAGTTTGCTGATGTCAAAATCTATAATTCTTTATAAAATGGATGGAACAGTCTAGTGCCAAAAATAAGTTTGCTGATGTCAAAATCTATCATTCTTTATTAAATGGATGGAACAGTCAAGTGCAAGATATAAGTTGGCTGATGTCGAAATCTATTACACTGGATGCATCACATTAAACATGCATGTTTACAGTAGGCAGTAAACTGGAACTTCCCATTGACTCACTGATGTTGCCATCTAGCAGTCAAGGGCATTAACTTGACACTGCAGTTGTAGTTTACTGATCCATATTTTGACCACATCATGTAAGGATGATGAAATCATCCAAATCCACCAGGTGTGGTTTATTTTGTTCCCAAAAAGATAATTCAATAAAGTGAGTAAACATCTGAAAAAATTGTGATACAAATGGCTAATTTGGTTTCCTCTAATGAAAACATGACATCTGCTGTTCATATTCTTTACACAGACTGTTTATTTCGTCCAGTATATGAGAGTATTAAATGAGATCTCAATTTCATTTCTATTATTACAACGTAACTGGGCTCATGACAGTTCCCTTTTGTCCAAATATTTAGTGTAGCAAAATTTATGAACATTTTACCTGTTAATTTGAGTACCAGTTTTGTTTGCTGCAGGCCAAGTCTATCAACCACTATTATGCCAGACTGGGTCAGCTGACTCTTCAGCTTGGGATGGATCACTTTTTGACAAAGGACCAAACCAACATCCTGTTCCTCAAGACTGGTACAAAATTCTTTGTGTCTTTCAAAAAGAATCATTCCTGGATTAAGATTTGATTCCCATTCATATTTTGTTTCCATAACTTCCTCAACATCACCTGACATTGATACAATTATAACGGCAACTTTCACTCTTTTTTTCCCATTATGCATCACTGTTCTTGGAGAAAGTTTACAAACTCTCAGACTTGACACTTCTGGAAAATCAATCAACAAACCATCTGTACAGAAACTCTTCTCTGCACAAAGTCCTTCAGAATATATGAAATGAATATTATCCAAAATATACGTTAAAGTTCCTTCTTTGGGCAAAATGTTCAGAAAGACTTCAAGCAAAAGTTTAGCAACAATGGTCAGTTTTGACCCTTGAAGTCTTATCAAGGGCTTGCTCTGTATAATTGACTTAACACAACATAACATAAAGTCAATATCTCCTATGACAGTCTTCATAATAAATGGACATGATGAAGGGTCTAAAAACAATGTTATTAAATGAAGAAACTTTTCATAAATCTCTGGCAACAATTTTCTATTTATATCTGATTCCAGAGATCTAACAATTAAATGAGTGGCAAACTTTACAAGGAACAATCCAGCATCATCATAGGTAGCCAAGTGACCCTGAGCAGCAGTTATTATTAGACGTATCACTGGTTTTGAGATCGAGATGCTGCTAAATAACCTTTTGGAGGTCGATGTCATGGTTATGTGACCCCCTAATGAATTTTGAACCATTTTAATTTTTCCCCATGGACCCTGGGCAGAAGATGTGATGTCTAGCAGTACAGCCAGGGCATCTCGAAGTTGTGGGCTGTCATGAGTCTCACGCTCAAGGCTAAACTCTTGCTTGGGGATCATTCTAGATGATGATGACATTCTGAAAACTAGGAAATAAAACCGCTGTTAGGCAAACAGTCAAAATAATTATTCAAGACGAAAAAATTAATATAGTCCTATGATATCGACATAAATTATGTTGACAAACCGCCTATTTGACAAAAAAGTAAAGTCACAGTCCCTTGGTCTACTATTACTACCAAAACTGTCATACTTATGTCGATGTCGAGATAAAAAAATAAACGTACATGTCGACAGAAGCCCTTGGTCCCAACTTGAACAAATCCTTTGTTTTCTAATCATTTATGTTGACATTCTGCCTGTTCCAACCCATACTTTGTTCAATAATTAGTTGATCTTGCTGCCAGGATTTAATGTTGCGGTGGGTAAAAAAAAAAAAAAAGAGACCAAGAAAAATATTTGCTTTTGTTTGATCCAATAAATGTGCCCTCTCGCGACAACTTAAATAAAAGCAATGAAATCTGATCTATTCTTGCATTTAATAAAATAATCGGTGATTAAAACAAGTTTATTGTGCTGTGAAAGTTTCATTTTTAATTTTATTTACATTTACGATGTCTACCAACAACAGTGTAAAACGCAAATTAAATTTACAGTCTCTGTAAACTAAATATCTGGTTGTTAAGGAAGTTGAGGATGAAGCCTATCACAAAGATGTCTGTGGTCTGCCAGTGTATATTGTGAAGGTGGATCATGGTCCACACTGTTTCCTCCATGGATTACTCTAAACTGCATAGACCCAGATTTGCCAGTGCATTATGCAACAGCAGATACGGGTCTGTGCAGTTTACAATTGGACTAGTCTTACAAGCGTCCTTGTACAATTTAAACTATTTACGTGTGTACAAAATACATAACTGCAAGCAATAAACACCCAGATATGGCAACATAATGTTGGCAAATCATGGTTTACAATGTTTAGCATGCCTAATACATCATCAAATATGCTGTTCTGCATCCTTTATGCACTGTAGTTGATGTATTTAATGTGTGACAATGCAAAACATCACCAGTGCTTGCAGGTAAAATAAGTGTTATGTTATGGAGTAGAAAGAACATTAAAAAAAAACTCTCAGACTAAATGGGTGAGTAAAATAGTCAATGTGGAGTTTGGCATCAAAACAATTAAATCTGTTTTGGATACACGATCTTTTGTTCTACCAAACCTGGAAAATATTTTTAAAATTTCCTTAGATGGTTCCTGTTGTGATCCAGTAAAAAAAAAAAAAAAGCTTCCAAGCCAAAATCTCAATAAAACAAGAGGTCTCAGCAAATGGGGGGGGGGGGGGGGGGAGGGCACGGAGGAACTGAACGCCCCTTATGCTTCCATGCAAACTCATGACCCATACTAATCCTCTGAGATAATTTCTAACCATAACTGAACGGGTGAGTAAAAGGATATCTAATTATGAGACAACCCCTCAAGATTTGCTCTAAAACAGGAGAATTTTTTCTCCCCAGAGCCTGAGGGCTTGTGATACCAACCCGAGAGAAGAGCTTTTCATCCTCCCTGCCTGCACCTACTGATGGGAAGAGGCAGGGGATCCAAAGGAAGGAAGCAGCTCTTGATTAACCAGTCTCTGTTCTTGACCCAGGGAGACAGGACACTGAGACCCCATGTTTCGCTGTTGAGGAGGAGACCTGGAGAAGTGGTATCATTGTTCGGAGACTCATCAGGTGGAGTCATGCAACTGATCCTTGTAGCAGAAATGGCATAAGGTCAAATACACTGCTAACCATTTCATCTGGGGGAATATCTGCCACCCTCCATTCTCTCTGATTCCATTTAAGCAGGTGACATAATACATGAATCACAAAATCAGCACTGCTACAAGGCCAAAAGACATGTCCATGTCAATAAAAATGGGAAGTTTAATTAATTTCCCTGAAATGAATGCCTCCTGAAAAATATTAAAAGGAATCAAAGGGAAAGAGGTTTTGTGTATGCAGACTCCCTGGCCCAAATGGAGTTTATCAACAGCCTGGAAAAGCAGAGCGGGAAGTCTCAACTTGATCAATGTTCCTGTACCACAGGGACTCTAGTGAATGGTGACCAGGACTCGAAGACTGATGCATGGAGCCTGGAGACCTGTTAATGACCAGTCAGGCAACTTGGAGCCTAGTGACCTGTTAATGATCAATCAGGCAACTCTGATCTGATGGAGGAGAC
The DNA here is from genome assembly GCA_030141615.1 of Unio pictorum. NCBI lineage: Eukaryota > Metazoa > Mollusca > Bivalvia > Unionida > Unionidae > Unio > Unio pictorum. Next base: position 8,662,348 of record JARLTB010000227.1, read on the forward strand.
TTCCTCAGCAATTACAAAGTGAGATCATTGCTTTCCCTCTCCAGGAGTTCAATCTGCTTGTTGCCATTGCTGGGCTAAGAACCTGGAGAGGGTGTACTGCTCCTTTCTCATGGGGGAGGGAAGCAGCACAACTGAGATGAAATCCCATGTGCTCCTGAGGTGAGGAGAAACAGTGTACAGTCTTCTTCCCCTTACAAGTTCACCTATTTTAAATGAGGTCCCAAGCATTTAATACGTGCAAAAGAGGCAGCTTGGGGGTGTATCCCAAGCGGCTACATTTATCCACGCTACAACATTTTAATCCAGCAAAATGAATTTTTATATAAAAAAAACAGGAAACAATAAATCAAAATTACTGATAACGAATGGTACAAGGCATCAATCTAACCCAATTTAACACCAACAATATATTAACTTTCAATACTTTATAGATGATTAGTGGTGAGAGACCATATACATACTATTTATGATAATGGATAACGAGTTTACAACCATCAAAACTCACTTCAAAGCATATTATTTAATGATAATGATGGTGTATAATATTAGTCAATGTACAAATCAAACTAGATATACATGTAGACAAAAACCTGAGGTCAGCAAAGAGTTAAGATATGAAGCAATGTCAAGTCAGTTATTCATTTTAGTCATGGAAATACTATTGAATTACTACATTGCATGTATGTTAAAACATTATATTGAATGTTTTCTCAACAATTTATTTATTACTATTTTAAAAACTGCATCTAGCTTATGTAAAGAACTAATAAGAGAGTGAAAATATGACATGTCACAGTGACCTAGATTTGTTACGAGGATGTAGTACCAGATTGGGTCAGCTAATGTGGTGATTCCATAGCAAGGCACTTTACTCCAATTGCCTCAGCACTAAATAACCTACTTGCTGTGCCATAAAGCACCATATGAAATCCTCCAAAAACTAAGGTACATGTATTAACTGAACACATCACACACCTTCACTGAAGGCAGATGCTTTGCAACCCTGTTAAAATCAGAGGTGGTACAGCAGAACCTGTCTTGAAAGACCACCCCTTCTGCCAAACAATAATGGTATCTCAAGACAGGTGGTCTCTCATAACAGGTCATAACACTATATAATGAATAAATCTGTGCATGGAGATTCTGGTCTCTTGTAGCAAAGGTCTCTCAAGACAAGTTTTACTGTACACACTCAACTTAGTTGAAGTGAGCAAAAAATTTAAAATGCAGTTGAATGATTGGACAATTCCTGCAGACTGTTACCTTATGTAGGATTCTCCTTTTGGGTCAGCTGGGCCCTTTCCTCAGCAGTTGGCACCTGGCCTTTTTTTACTTTTTCTTCTACAGTAGGAACTCCTATCGTCTTGAAGAAGGAAACAGGGCTCATCCAATATCCAACACCAGCAATAATAACAAAGGCAACAATATCAAGTTTATAACGAAGACCGGTCATCATGACCCTTCTGAATCCACTAAATGGCACTTGTTGCTTATCCATTCTTGAAAAGTTGCCAGGCTGAAATTTACAAAGAGATTGAGATTAAGAAGCATGCAAAATGAAACTTCCTACTACAGTTACCATCCCTACTTACTTAGAAGTCACGTCCAACTTTAAATAACAGAGTCCTTCGTCTGCCATCGCATACTGTACCATCAAATCCTGAACTCTGTAGGAAGCATGCAAAATGAAAATTCCTTAACTACAGCTACCATCCCTATTCACTTAGAAGTTTTGTCCAACTTTAAACAACAGGGTCCTTCATCTGCCATCGAATACTGTACCATCAAATCCTGAACTCTGTAGGAAGCATGCAAAATGAAAAATTCCTACTACAGTTACCATCCCTACTCTCTTAGAAGTCTTGTCCAACTTTAAACAACAGGGTCCTTCAGCTGCCATCTGCCATCACATACTGTACCATCAGATCCTGAACTGTTGTTTGTTCTATTCATTACTAGTAAACACAATTTACAGACCAAGATATGTCATCGCATAATAAGATGGCATATCTAGGTCTATGCAGTCTGCAGTTGGATTTGAACTGAAAGTGATTATATGTGGTATGCAAGATCATTTATTAACACGCCATATTTCACAATATGTGGACCTTTCCAGTGGCCTAGTGGTTACAGCATCTGCCTTGGATACAGGAGGTTTTTGTTTCAAACCGTGGAGTCAAATCGAATATTTATAAAATGGTACAAAATTTGAAATAAGAATTCAAGAATACAAGTCATAACTTGTGGATTTTGTGTCCATCTGCAAAAATTACTGCAGACATGTAAACTAAAGTGTTATGCATAAACATTTTATCAATTATTGTGTGTCTATACTCTTGTACTAACTACTAATCCATGGGGATTTAGCTGATTTGTAGAAGAAAATTTACCTGCAAATCCAGGTAAGTAGCAAAAAATAAATTAAGTTTTTCATAGTTTCTGTAATTATTGAACGTAATATATAGATTGCTCTTTTTATGCTCAGATTACACTTTTTTGCCAATTATTTTAGTAATATTTATGTTAATACTCCTCTAGGTGGCTGGCATGTACAAACCTACAACAAAGCAGTTCAGGTTCTCATCATTTATGACAATTTCCTTTTGATCGGGTAAAAAGGCAAGTTATATTTTCAAGCCTTGAATATGCAAGTTTGAGTTTTAAATACAATATAGATAACTTCACATCCCAGCAATTGAAATGAAATTTCTCATATGTGCAATTCATGTAGGGCAGAAATATTACAATAGTGAATTCAAATATCTACTAAAATGAGCAACTAGGAGAACATTTTGCTGAAAAGTTAATAAATATGTACTACAAAAAGTTATTTAGTTATGGATTCAACAATCCTATGTATAATTACTACTGACAAATAAAAAGAAAAAAATGAGAAATTCAACATGTGATGCATGCATTTTTATAAGACAATAATACACTAAAACATAAATATCTAACATGTCAAGTTAAAGAAATTAATACTACATGTATTTTGTTTGTTTTTATAGTTTAACACCATTTTTCAGCACAAGATAGGCTATACATGGCGGCCAATATTAGTGGTGGAGGAAGAACCCGAAAAACCCCGGAAAGAACCACCAACCCACGAGAAGCTGCTGGCAAGCTTTCTCACATAACTACATTGGCCGAATCCAAGACTTGAACCCACGCAGAGGTGAGATGGCAGTGATTTGTAATGGACAGCACTTTAGACCACTCGGGGCCCTACTAGCATTTTGTAGATATGCTGTTATTTTGTATTTTAAACAATTAGCATTTACATGATTCCTCATTATTGACATGCTTTAATCATAACTGTCAAAAGTGGATTAGTAAACAATCACCTTGTCTTGTATACGAGGCTGATGATACCAAATAAAATCAATACATGTTTGTGCTTAAAATAATTTCTACAACAAAAACTAGTTCATGCTAACAATTTCACCAATCAATCGCACAAGTTTTTTTGCATATGTTCTTTCCTTTCACAATCGTTATAGGCACTAGCTCGGCTACAATCTTAAAATCTTTAATTCTCCCAATAACTTGTTCAATGTGAATAGGTGTTCTGGATGTTTGTCTAGATTCTTCAACATGTGATTTCTTTTTAATTACCAATATACAAAGCAATATGCCATATGCATATAAAATAAAAGATTAATGTTAAATAAAATCCTAACCATAAAGATTTTTTGTATATTTATTTAACTCGTTATGTCAACAATTACAAATATTTACATGCAATAAACTTACCATATAAAATTGCTTTAAAGCTGATTCTAACTGCAAACAATAGAGATCCTGGTCTGCCATCATATAACAAAATGGAAGATCTGGCTTTTTGCTGTTCTTCTACAGATTACTCTGTACAAACCACAAACACCCAGATCTGTCATCGCATTATGTAATGACAGATCTGGGTCTGTGCAGTTTACAGCTGGACTTCTCTAGTAAGCATGTATAAACAGTAGTTTAAACCTTAAACCAGTAGCAAATGACTTTCAAAATGTATTAGATCTGTAATACTGTACATATTTGCCAAGTGAAACTGCAAAGTAACTGACCATGAGTTGCCATCATATAATGCACCAGCAGATCTGGGTCTGACCACTTTGCTAGGAGTAATCAAGCAACATACACCCTAATATGGCATCATAAGCAATGGCAGATCAGGATCTTTGTTATTTGCAGTTGGACTGGACTTAAAATGTGAGCATATATTGTAACTGTCATAAAGACAACAAATGATAAAAATTTCTTTCTTATTTCAACTCCATCTGCAAAAAACATGTAACCCAAATCTACAATTCATGAAATATGTGTGGTCAGATTATTAGATAATTATTTAAACTTACTACTGTCGCTTTTTTTTCTATTATTGCTTAGTTTCTTTCTCTTGCTGTTTGTCTCCTTTCACAACAGCAATACCCAGAAGTTTAGTTTCCTTTGCCGAAGGAGGTACAAGGTAAGGTATTTCCTGGATGCGTAACCAAATGTAGTGTATGCCAATTACACCAAGTGTCATAGTGATTGGCAATCGGAATCTATGCAAGAAAGCACGGAATGAAGACATTCCAATTATGCCAGTACATGTGGGGTGTATTACAGTCCTGTAAAACAAACAATAACTTTAATTAACTCTATTCTGTAATGTACATACATTATTTACTCAAGATATAAAAAGTTGGTAATTAGTTTTAAAAATGCTGGAGAATTGACATAAATGAAATACTGTTGCAAAATAAATATTATATACACACACACATACATATTAAAAGCACAAAGTTATACAGTGCAGTGCACTATAAACAAAAACACCCATTACCTATTTGACCCAAAACACACAGGTCCGCCTGTTAAATGTTCAGCACTGTAGTATGTTATGTTTAACAACAATTTTTACCATTTTAGTTTGTTTTGGAACACTATTATGTACAGAAAAATTTAAAAGTAAAACCCTATCGTTATAACTGTACAATTATTTTTCACTGAAGAAATTTGTATGTGCTTTAAAATCATGAGAGAACTTGTTCACTGTCAAAACAGTGAAGATGTGTGACCAACCATTGCTCCCATTTCTCTTACTCAAAATTTACAAGTTCTCTGTCTATATCTACATCACTAAATCATATGAATCTATTTTATATAAAAATATAAGCGTTGCCTATATCATTATCAGAGCCTTAACCTGTTATTGAAGCTTTCATAGTAGCGATTTTAATTGAATTTACAAACTCAAGTACTGAGCAACACTTGGAAATGAACACAATAATGAAAGTCAAATTGTTTTTTTTTAATGTACTCTTATAAATAACCACATGTACATCTCTGCATCTTTCTCCCTCCAAATTAAACCATTGTAAATATCAGCAAATTTTCCCACCCAGCAGCCAGACAAAGTCTTGGAACTTGTCATCCAGCTTTTGACATGCTCATTAGGAGGTTGGTCACCACTGAATTTTGTCACTAAATATCAGCACTGCAAATTGATCAACACATTTTCACAGTCAGCAGGTTGTTAAAACAAGTCTGGTAAGTCTTTGAATTCTGCTGCCCACCTATTACATTCATACAGAGGACTCTTACCTAAGTGATTTTTGAGTCCCAGATATAAATTTTTTTTAAAAAAAAAACAATTTATATTCAATTTAATACAAATAAATGCACATACATGCCCTCTGCGACTTTTACTATAAGCAACTGTACATGCAAATGATGTATACTCCAACGCTGTATTATCATGTGCTCTACATTATTACGGCAAACAGGATTTCCCAATTAATTTTTAACAACGTTGCTTAGCATTTGTTTACAAACATACAGCTGTAGCCGGTACAGATTAAAAAATTTAATAGCACAATTTCTCCAAAATGGCAACATATTTGATACGTCTATATTCAAAAAATAACGAACAGCACTTATTTGGTAATGTGCATGCAATTCTTTTGATTACTGTATACAAAACTTCTTTTGACGAGCAATGAAAGCCAGGAATGCCAAAATCTGTTTTGTCTTTAGTATATTTCTTTAAGGAAACAAACAAAAATATATTAATAATGAAGAAAGTATTTACACAACTTCATTTTGTTCAAGATTCTTATTATCTTTTAAACCAATTTCGGTATTCTTGGCTTCCATCCCATTCCAGCCAATTGAAATGTAGGCCAATGGAACTTGAAAACATGTCTATTTGCTTATGTGGGAGTTTTAATTTATGAGGAAAAAGACATCGGAGTCGGACTAAACCATTACAAATATAATCTAGAAAAGCGCCGATATGGGCTGCCAAGTGTGCAAGATATTCCTGAATATTTGAATTATCATTCCGTTATTAGACAGTAAGCCCTCCATTTGTAACTTGTTTCCCCCATGGTACGTTAATCTGGGTCAGCTACCATTAAGCTGTTTTATTTATATTTATACGCTTAGATTGACGATTTTAAAAACAACTCAACAGAGGGAAAAACTATGAAATTGTATAAATTGATAGCTGCACCAATGGCAAAACAGTTTTAATATGTAATGATAACAACTTTAAGTTCATGTAATGCAATTTTCAGAAGTTTCTTGACTGTTATGTCACACTTTGCTGCTTTGAGCATGCTTAAATCCAGTAAGTATACACATTATCATTACATTTACAATGACCAAACTTGCCTAATACATGTACACAAATACATCAAATTACATAAATACTTTTATACCAATTCAAAATACCTTTATTTTTTCAATAATGTCAATGAATTGAAACACTCATTCCAGCTTGTTTTGTTGTTGACTGTCTAATGAATAAAATCAGGTACCTCTTCTCTGTTCACTACCCTATTGAAGATCATTAATTAATCAATTTCATTGTTGAATTTGATGACATTTTCTATTTCCAGTTTGTGAATAAATAAATAGGTAACCTAATATATGGAAATCAATATATTTTTCAAAACTAAAAATATTTTTATTTTGGTACATTAATATTTCAGTAATTTTATAAACAAAACAGTATTACACTTTTCTAACCCTGTCATCAATGCATTGCCGTTCGCATGATTTTGAAAATGATAGAAAACTGCATCGTTGTTTAGACAATGCATTGCCGTTTGCATGATTTTCAGAATGGTATAAAACTGCATCGTTGTTTAGACAATGCATTGCCGTTTGGGTGATTTTCTAAATGGTAGAAAACTGCATTGTTGTTTAGACAATGCATTGCCGTTTGCATGATTTTTAGAATGGTAGAAAACTGCATCGTTGTTTAGACAAACAAATTGGTCTCCAGTAAAAAAAAAAAAAAAAAAAAAGGTAGAGAACAATTTGTTGGTATACATCGTTGCTATAATCAAAAAGCTTTAATAAAACCATATGGCATATATAAATGTTAATGAAAAGAACAAAATGAATCATATTGAGATTTTTTATTGTTACAATCGACAGTGTTGTCATTTCCTGCGATCGTACATTTCTTTCTTCATCTCTTTCAGTCTTTGATGATCGCGAGTGTCGCTGTGATCAACCGTTCGGAAACATGTTATAACTTATAAACAAGGAAAGCAAAACATGGTACTCACAAACACTAAAACAGTCACGGGAAAAATGTCTGTAGACATGAATAGTTTAAAGACTTTGATTTTGTTTCAGGTATAATGATGATTCAAAGTGTAAATGAATTTTTAATAAAAGTCAAATTATTTACAAATTATTGCGCGAAAAACCGAGCTCCAAACCCCGATACCGCAAGGATACAACATACCAGGCTATTATACATCTATAAAAGACAAAGCTGAATATTTCACACAGCCCGAATCAATCTGCACCGTTAATAAAAGACAGTCGATATAATTCATGGTTGCTCAATCCAATGAAGTCGTTTTGTACAGTTACCTCTACGTTCACAATAGTCGTTCGACCTCCATCTACTGGTATGACATTGGATTTGTACTCGGCGTGCCCGTTACAAATGGTTGTACTTGATTCTTACTTATATATTATTCTATGGATGGTGTGAACTCGGTTGATCACGCACGAGTATCCTTTTGTTACTTAACATGCTAACAATCAAAGTTCCAAGTGAACTTATAATTTGCAACATAAGTGTACTCGTGATTACAAGCCGCTTTATTATTGTTTTTGTTAACTTTTCAGCCTTTCTTCTCCGAAATTCAATGCAACAGATGACCCATATTGCTAGCAGGTTGGCCATTCATCCGGTTTTATACATAACAGTCATGTATTCAACTGGTTTGCCCCTTCGTAACGTGATATTTACGTATGTAGAAAGGATTGTCCGATATTTGAGTTCCGTCAATGTTCACCCTCTGTGTACTCTTCTGTATAATCAGTTCCATTTTCATAGCTCTTTATCTGTGTGGAGGACTAGAAGGGTGCCTGGTGCAATGGCTTCCAAGTGGCTGCAATACTAATGTGCCAGTCCAAGGTCTTCGACAGTTTTCTGCACAGCATTATGATTGAAAAAAAATGAGAGTGTATAACATTTATCTGAAATAGATCAAACTAACTGAAAACGTTTGGCATATCCTAAAACAGCACATTAAACTGTCAATCATATATTAGCTGGTATAAAAATTCCAAAGGAGTACCACAAGGCTAAATACTAGGACCTCTCATATTTAATATTTCTATAAACTGCATTTTCTACTTTATTAAACAAACAACAATGCAATTTACACCGATGGCAACACCACATACACATCTGACATCCAGAAAGACCCCCCCCAAAAAATAATTATCCATTCTAGAAGCAAATCCTAGAATTCCAAGTCACAATTAGTATGCAAACCAGATCCAATTTCAACAGATTAGACCACGAAATACACCGTGAGAACTGTGTAAGACTCCTTGCAGTGGATATAGATTATCTACTAAAATTTTGCAAGATTTTCAAGATGGTAGGTGTGACAGCCATATTGTTTCCGAGCGGTACCATTTTCGTTTAGACCCAACTAAAACATAGGTCAAATGTGTGCATGAAATTTCGTTGCGATCGTCGAATTAATTTAATAGGAGTAGAGCATAGAAGTAAGAGTTCAAGAGTGTGTGTGTGTGTGTATATATATATATATATATATATATATATATATATATATATATATATATATATATATATATATACATTACATATTACATGTCTACATTAATTGTTTGTGTGCAATGACACGTAATGAAGCAGTAGGGTTGGTTGGTCATACAACGGGATGGACAGGGTTCCATTTATATGCTTCTTGTGCAAGTAGTGGGAATGCAAAATTGAAAATCATTAAAATAGATACAATTTACAGATCATCTAGTTATCAAGGTGAAAAAGCTTTCTGATTTTGTTAGCCTAGATCAGACAGTTTCTGTGTAGTTGTTATAACGTGGTTTGTATGCAAACATTGTTTACTGTTGATGGTATGAAAGCCTTTTTTTGATGCAGTTCTGCTAACAAAGATTGCAAGCCCAAGTACTGACATCTGTAATTTAAAAACGGATAGGTGTGTATAAGAAAAGAGAAAACAATACAGAATTGATTGTCATATAAATTGATTTTTATATTTGAAATCAACTCGTACAATAGTAGATTGTATTTGTTCAAATAATTCAGGTCAATAAATTAACAATTGGAAGCACTTGTCCGATCAATTGGAAGTCAGTTTTCGTTGTCTGTACACCGGGTTTGGTTGTCCAGGGTATTATGATACCTATCAGTTTTAATGCAATTTAGAAATGTAGCCACATTTTGTAAATGTAATGCAATATAAAATAAAATCGAATCAAATGTTGATGAAAAAAGAGCTAAAATAACTAACCTCATATTTTGACTTTCCAATTTGGGTTGTAGACCTTGCTATTGTTTTGTTCAAGCAGACGCCTACAAGAGATTAACACATTTCTTAAAATAGTTTCACAACAAAGAATACACTGAATTTTTCTTGTCATCGATAATAAATGAAGCATTTACTAAACACGTCCTTTGAAATTTTAGACATTTTAACGAATCAGCGTAGTACCGTTGTGAATGGCTTAGAACTAACGATGTGACACAGCAAACAGCTCTTCTACTTGGGTTTAGAGGAATAGCCTTACATATGTAAAAAAAACAACAAAAAAAACATGAGTTACTCACACATTAGGAGTAATAGCTGTTTCTTATTATATGATTGAATGATCATGGTTGGGTATTTATCGATGCGTAAAGTTTACTTAATCACTTACAAATTAAGTAAAGTCCGATTAGGTAACAAAATTACACACTGATAAATACCGAACCATGACCATTTAATCCTTGTAGTTTCAATTTACTTTCTTTTTGTCATCATATCTGCAGATTTAATTAATAAAGCGTTCACTTTTAGGTAGCTCGAAGTTTGTCTTTTTTATCATCTTTACTGTGATAGAATACATGATAGATTTTTTAATTTGTAAATTTTGATAAAAAGTCAAGAGGTAGCTAGGTGGTGGCTTGTTGTTGTTGTTATTATTATTATTATTATTATTATTATTATTGTTGTGCAATGAGTTGATATTGATAACACTTCAAATAAAATGACCTGGAAACAAGGAACCAAAAGTAGTTCTTATAATGTATTCATGTTTAGAAAAAGTCCAGATGAATATCACGTGACCGTTTTCATTCAATAAAATTGTAGAAAACGCGATCAAGTCCTACAAATTAGAATTATTCTCCTGTATAATCGTTGTAAGTCTAAATACTATATCATAAGAAGCTGTCGAAAGAAATCGGTTCATTTGTCCGTACAAGACTGGATGGAGATAATGTTTTTTTTGTGTGGGTGTGATGCAGCTGAAGATACAAAAATAAAGAAGTAATAAAGAATAAGCAAAGAAATCAGCCTTGATTTTCATTGGTATTTAAATGAATTATATATTGGCCACAACGGCGCTTGCGTATGAGGCAGTGATTCAATACAGTACAACATATAAAGATTAAACAGGTCATCAATTGTCATAGAAGTTAATATACCAACAAGAAAAGAAGACGTCTCTGAGTGTGCTATTGCATTTCTGGACGCTTTGGAAGAGATGATTCGCTAAAATGTCTCTAAAACTTTGACAATGTTGCCACTTTAATTTTGTGTTGTTGTTTAAACCATGTTTATTTGAGAAACTTTGTAAAATACAATTACAAACATAATTCCGGGGGGGGGGGTTTAAATATAAAGCATAAGTTTATCAGCACTGTCCCCACTGTAACAAGAAAAGATACAATATCAAGGACCTCGATGTCGGTACCAACGGTTTTACAGAAAATATGCATCCACTAGCATACAAAGCATAATAATGAATAAGAACTAATTAGTGGCGGTTGAAATGGTCGTGAGTTCCGTCAATTAAGTAAATCTCTAAGTCATCCTAATATAATGTTGCACAGCAAAAATAATTTGTGCGTTGTTTTCTACAGTTAAAATAGGGTTGCTGAATAATAATGAGGATTTTGTCTTTCTTTCACTGTCTTCATCTTTACCTAAATATTAACGAGAATTAGTAAATACTTCAAGATTTTTCATGATAAAATTGAATTTCTGTTAGTTACCCTGTATGCAGAGCACACCCAAAGAATGTTTACCAATTTTAATCAGGCGGATATGCCGATGTAGTATAGGCAGGTCAAAACATGCGGGTAAGCGCTTCGGAAATGAAAATTATGATCATTCCAAACCCGAAGTCTATAATCAAAAGCGACCAGTGCCAAAGGGAGATCAATCTATTTGGCCCATGTTACTTGCCTGCTGATGCCGATGGCAACATCGGAGTTCATGCTAGGCTTTTATTCAGCTATCATGCACGTGAAGAAATGAAACAGACAAGGCAAACTTACTATGTCAGGGTATGATACAAATAGCAATGATGATATGAAGTATGCTGCACTAGAAAACGTTATTAAAAAAATGTGTTATTGTGTTTCCGCCAAAATATTAAGACGTCATTTGCTACTGTATTCATACATTAGACCCTCCCCCTCCCCCCGAAAAAAAATTGATCCAGAAAACACGAATGCTTATTTAAATAAATAATTTGCATTTAGCTGGTATGCCATGTATCGCCCACCCCTAAGGATGGCCTTGCATACAGGGGTTCTGTCCCACGGACACCTCTCCTACTTGTTTACACTCCTTCCCCGTCAGGATATTTCTGGATCCACTTGTGGCAACAATGTAAAGAAGTCGAAGTATGGAGGTATAGAAAAACATATTTAAAAATCAACAGCGATCCTAGAAAACCCACGAATTCCATTGACATCACTGGAAACCATTTAAAAAAAGATTAACATTTTAATATACCGGTAATCCCGAATTCTGTCAGGAAACCCTTGAAAAAAAGATGCAAAAAAGATATTCCGTGGTCATATGACTTGTCAAAATAAATTAGAACAAGCTGTAAGAAACAAATATCAGAACAAAAATAGATAATACCAGAAGAAAGGTTAAATCACAATTTCTAGTTACATTTATAACATTGTTATACTTTTATTTCCATTATTTTCAATTTCATTCTGACATTGTTTTTTTTCTCATTATTTTTATGTATTGATACTATGATGGGAAATGTTTAGGGGCCATATCTTCTATGTACCTCAAATGTATTAATACCAAAATTTTACTTCACTATATATATTTTGGGATGTTTATCACAAACATTGAATTTTGTAAGCAGGATATGCTATATTAGGATTGTTTGCTAATGTTGAATGTTGTTGTTGCTAATGTTGTCCATCGATTTGATAAGGACCTCTCTAGTCATCCAAGGGTTGCAAGGGCTGGTTCTGTTTTGTGTGTGTGCAGGCGGCTGATGAAGCCAACCCTTGCACATAATGTTCATTTGCGTAAGTGACAGGGGATGAGTGGGACATTTCCAGGAGGGTTGATAGCGCATGCTTTTCTTACTTGCCTCTTCAGATCTGCAGCTGTTGTCCTGTTAGATTGGCACAACTTGCAGCCTTTGTGCACAGAAGAACACCAAGTGACTTGATTGCTTGCTGTTTTCTCCCAGCAATTTGGGTTTTTTGTTGAATGCTTTCAATGTTGCTTTCAGATTGTCTTTGAAGCATTTCTTCTGACCTCTGTGGGATCACTGTCCTTGCTGCTACTGGCCTATGAAGAGTCTTTTAGGCAGCCAGTTGCCTGGCATGCATACATGCCCCACCTAGCATAGCTGGGACTGCATCAGAATGGTGTGGTGGCTGGGAAGATCTGCTAGGGCCAGTACTTCAGTGTCTGGAGCCTTGTCATGCCACTTGATGTTGAGGATTTTCTTGAGACTTATGGTGTGAAAGTGGTTTAGCTTCCAGGCATAGCATTGGTACACTGTCCACATTTTACATTGGAGTTAAAGGATATTCACAGATAATGCCTGTTTTCCTACCCCCTTCCCCCTTGTCTGTTTTTGTCTACATGTAGCTTAACCCCCCCCCCCCACCACACTCACTGCTCTCCCTGCTGCAGACATCTGTATCTTGCATTATACACTACTCTATGGTCTGGTAGTGTAATAGCTGGTGCTCTCAAAATACAACATTCACTGATCTCATCACAACATTATTTAAAAGATGGAAATGTAAACCTTAAAAAAATTCTTTATCCTAGTTTCTCACTTTGCAAGAAGTTTTACAAAATCGTCAGCTACCCAAGGTATCAACTTTTCACTAGAATGAACTTCCAGGGCATATAGTCTGTTTCTAAATTCTATTGTAATTTTTCCCTACAAACGATGTTGAAAACACATTACATCCTATTCATTGTTGTTTCTCTTCCACATATTAGCTTTCTTTTTAAAAAAATGTTGAACTTTACTACATTTTTTACAGGATCAGTTTAGTTTGCTTAATAGCTTTTGCCATTTATTGGCATTGTTACATTGAATTTTGTAAAACTAGCTATAAACCTGACCTGATTACTCAACTGCTGAAAGAAATAGTCCAAAGTATTATATTTCATTTCTAGAGCTGGATAGATGAACATTCTATCTATCTATCTATCTATCTATCTATCTATCTATCTATCTATCTATCTATCTATCCATCCATCCATCCATCCATCCATCCATCCATCCCTTATTCTTGCCAACCATTGGGGCACCACTGATGACCTGACAACCAGCTTCCTCCATTCCAATCTGTTCTTTGCTACTGTTTTACTCAGCTTCAGTCCTGTCTATTCTGAGATGTTATCCTCCCATCTTTTCCTCTGTCTGCCTCTCCTTCGCCCTCCCTGCACAGTACCTTGCATGATTGTCTTAGAAAGCCCTGTTGATCGTGTGACATGTCCGTACCACTTCATTTTGCGCTTTTTCACAATGGTCAATAGCTCTACATAGGGCCCAATGGCTTGCTTAATTCTGTTTCCCACTTAATCATTCATGACATGATCTCTATATGTAATGCCAAGCAACCTTCGAAAGCATCTCATTTCAACAGCTTGTATCCTCCTTTCGAGATCTGCTGTGAGGGTCCATGACTCACAGGCATATAGGAATACAGATGCAACCAAGGAGCGCATCAGTCTGATTTTTGAGCTGACTGAGGTGTTTCTGTCTTTCCAAACTGTCTTCAGCCTTGCCATTGCTGTTATTGTCAGCGCAATCCTGGACAATATTTCTGGTTTCGATCCCTCGTCTGCCACGATGGCTGCTAAGTACTTGAATCTATTAACTGTTTCCAGTTTTTGTCCTCTAATCATGATGTCAGTGCTGATGCCACTGGTGTTGTTGGTCATCAATTTGGTCTTCTCTGCACTGATTTCCATACCAAAAGCAGTAGCTGTCCTGTCCAGTTTTTCCACCAACTGAGCTAGCTCCTCATTTCCTGCAAGGCCATCGATGTCGTCAGCAAAGCACAGATTCATTATTATTCTGCCTCCAATACTGACATTTCCTTCATGGTCTTCCAGTGCATCTGTCATGATTCTTTCAAGGAAGATGTTGAAGAGAGTATGTGAAAGCAATCAGCCCTGTCTGACGCCCACAGTTGTCCTAAACCAATCTCCTATTTGACCATTGAAGCATACTGAACATTACATCTTTTAAAAGCTGTGCGCAGAATAGGCCAACCTTTTGTGAGTTATAAGAACATGGGGTGGTATCTGGTGTATCCAAAATTAATATTAGCATGAACAGAATATACAAGTGACAATTACCTCTTTTCAAATGGTAAGAATTGCAATCATTTATTTTCGACAATTGGTTGAATTCGGTATCCGTTTAGCTTCAGTATTGGAGACGGAGACCTTAAAGTGCGCAGAAATGCCTAACAGCATTACATTCCGTGCCAAGAATTGTACAAATGAAATTTACAAATAATTTATACTTATTGATCACCCATTAAGGGCATCTGCAAAACATACTTGAATACACACAGTAGGCCCAAAGCAGTTGTTAACACCGAATATCATAGCAAAAAATATTAGCATGCGGATGTCCACAAGGTTATTTAACACCCTCTCTTATTTGAGGACATCCTTTATGGACAACCCCATGCGTAAAGTAGTGTGGGGAAGCAAAACTGCCTTATAGACCTTTAGTTCAGTCTGGATGTTGATGCCTCTTCAATTCCAGGTGTTGGCATACAATCTACCAAAAGTTGTGCTGGCTCTGGCAATACAAAGGTTCACCTCATCGTCAATAGTGGTGCTCTGTAATGTTGTGCTGCAACACTAGTTGAATAGGCGAAGTGGTTCACTACGTTGAGATTTTGTTCATTGATGGTGATGTTGGGCTCAACATAGGGCTTTCCAGGAGCTGGCTGATGCAGGACTTCAGTCTTCTTGATACTGATGGTGAGACCAAAGCTTGTGCAGGAGCTGGAGAACTTGTCAACGCTGCATTGAAGGTTGGCTTCTGAGCCAGCATTGAGGGCACAGTCATCAACAAATATAGACTGTGTCTGTCATAACCTTGGTTTTTACTTGAAGCCTCCTGTGATTGAATAGTTTTCCATCTGTACGGTACTTGATGCAGACTCCATCCTCTCTGTCTCTGAAAGCATTAGTCAGTATGGCGGAAAACAATAGACTGAACAGTGTTGGTGCCAGAACACAATCCTGTTTGACACCATTGGTTACTGTGAATGGCTCAGAAGTTTCTCCATTGTCTTGGACTCATGCCTGAATGCCGTTTTGGAAATGCTGCACCATGGATATAAATTTTCTAGGGCATCCGTACTTGTCCTATTACTTTCCACAAGCATTCTCTGCTGACAGTATCAATAGCCTTTGTCAAGTTGACGTAGATGGAGAAAAGGTTGGAGTTTTGCTCTTAACAGTTCTCTTGTAGCTGCCTACACCAATATCGATGGTCCCACGTTATTTTTGGAATCCACACTGGCTTTCTGGCAGCAGTCCCTCTTCAAGGTGCCTTGTGAGGTGGTTCAATAGGATTCTGGCGAGTATCTTTACTGCAATTGAGAGTAAGGATATACCTTGGTGGTTGTCTCAGGCCTGGCGGTTCTCTTTGCACTTATACATGTACAGGTAGATTATGGAAGCTGTTATTGTTTAACAAGACCACTTATTTTATTGTGTATGAAAAAAAACAGGGTCTGTTAAAATGATCATATTTTCTCAGTATAAAATTTAATACTTGGAAAACAACACAAATGAATATTTAAGAACTGCACTTAAGCATAGAAAGCAAAAAATGACAATAAAGTAAATAAGGTACTATCCTGTTATTGTATCAAAATGTGATTTGATTACTGTAATTAAAATTTTAGATATTTTATCTGGCTCAGATTCTAAGTGAATACAACATATAAAAGGAATTTGCCAAAATTTTCGCTTTTGGTAAAAAAATAACATCTTTACAGATATGAAATTTTCTAACAGCAATCTTTACTTCATACCCCTCCCAAAAAAAGACATAAAAGAAGATAAACGATGCTTTCACATCTCTCACACATCTCGGCACATATGTTTGTTAATGTTTCATCTGTTTGGCATTATTTCTGAACTGTCAAAAAAAAAAGTTGTTGCAATGTACACGATACAATTATTTGTTAAATTAGGGGGCCCAGAGTGGCCGAGTGGTTTAAAGCGCTCTCTGTTACGGATCACTGCCATCTCACCTCGGTCTGTGTGGGTTCAAGTCTAAGATTCGGCTAATGTAGTTATGTGAGAAAGCTTGCCAGTAGCTTCTCATGGGTCGGGGTTTTTTTTTGGTTCTTCCTCCACAAATAATACTGGCCACCATGTATAGCCTATCGTGTGCTGAAAAATGGCGTTAAACCCTACAACAACAACAATTTGTTAAATTAATTTAAATTGAATTTCAATTACTATTATATGCTTGTACTTTTTAGCCTAGAGCATTTAATTTTTTTAATTCTCATATTGTTTACCTGTCACATATATTTATTGTTGTTCAGAATTATCTCACATGCTAGTGTATTCATATCATCAGTGGAAATCTCACATATGAATAAACTTTGTTATGAAAATTCAGACAGTTACTATTAGTTTTATTTCTTTTCTGATCCAGAGTAGTTGAAAATCATGATATTTGTCGGATTCTGGCCATCTGTCTGCTGTTTAAAGAGAATAAAGAGCAGATGGATGGGAATGTGATTTCTTAATTGATAAAACAACAATTTGCTTTGAATTGCAGCAATAATTTACCACATTTCATTTATAAATGAATTCTCTATCAATAGCTCAGTACATCAAGTTTTATTTTCCTTGAAAACATCTCTTGGACCTGTAGACAGCTTTGTTATACACATATTCCTCTTTCGAATAAATCATAAAACATCACGTCAGTCTACTTTGAGATTAATTATAATTAACATTCAGAAGACAATATAGTGAGTATTTTCGACTATCAATTTTTGTTCCAGTATTTTGGTTTGTTCCAGTATTTTTGGCTTGTTCTACAATTTATGGTTTGTTCCTGTTTTTTCTGGTAAATAGACTGGATATCCTGATCTTAGATGAGACTTTCGTGATTTTCAACAATCAGTTTTGCCTGGATGTAGTGTTTTGCCTATCAGGATGCAAAGATGGTGAGCAAGTCAAAGTTTACAGCATTAGTTGTTTGTTTTGTAGTTTGACTTGACTTAGAAGTGAGTATGTATATAGGTATGACATCACAATCGATCTTCATATAATACTTGAATACAGGCTATGATTTATTGTCTAATAAAATTAGTATTTGCTTCAGCACTAATTTGAAGTGATCCCTATTTCCAATCACCCTTGAAGAATCCCAATTGTCGCTCGGTAAAAATAATTATGAACTTTCCTTATAAACAAATTAGCATTGCTAATGGAAATCTGCTGGCATAAGTTTTTGTACCAGTATTAATATCTGACAGCTTTTAATGACTTGATTTTTCTAGGTTGGTGAGAAGTTGGTGGTTTTATTAGAACTGCATTCTGTGCATGATAGTAAGGGGCAACAAGTGCACTCAGAATTGGACTGGTTCCAGGAAGTTCATTTGCTGGTATGGTATATTGCACAATGTAGTAAAACTTTTGTTTTTTTCTCATGATATAGCAAGATAGTTTAAATGTTTGGATACATAGGCTACTGAGATTCTGAAGAATGTACAGTTATATGTATGGATGTATGGGCAAAAAGAGATTCTAATGACTACACCAGGGATGCAATGGGCCGGATCCGGCCTGTAAACATGTTCTGTTCAGCCCTCAGGGCAAATTAAAACAGCACAGAAATCTGGCACAGTAACAGTAATTACCGGGTATATTAAACAAATTAGTGTTTGTGGCGCTTTAGTGGTCTTAGAAAATGCAATCTGGCCCTTGGCTGAGAAAGGATGTGCACCCCTGCTGTATACAGTTATATGTATGAATGTATGGGCTAGAGAATCTAATGACTGTACACCCACACACACATACACACACACATATGGGTGTATGGGCCATTGAGATTCATGTGTGTGTATATATATATATATATATATATATATATATAAATGCAAAAAACTGACAAACAACAGTGCAGAACTAGTGTCACTCTAGCCTGAGCGCTTTCGACTCTTAATGAGTCTTTATCAAAGGCAAATACAGAACATAGACAAGACAGACAAGTAAAATACAAAAATCGTGTTTCTAGTTTCTTCAACTTGTTGCGGATGCTGTAAAATGTCAAAATCGATGACCCAAAGCGACACATATATTATTGTATGTAAATTTATGTACGCGTAAATTATATCCCGGATATTTTACATCAGTAGTAAGAGGCTATTAAGCAAATTTAGAGAATTATTTAATAGAAAATGTGTCAGCTGGAAAAGATAATTACATTTGTGCACGGCTGTCTTTTTCTAGTCTTCTTGGTTTAAACCACTTGGTTTCAACGTTCGAAGGCGTCGTATCCAGTAACGCTGATAGGATACCATTTATCCTGACCTACCATCCAGACAACCCCAAAATAGGTAAAATCATCGGGAAACACTGGCCCATCGTAGAATCATCGGATGCACTAAAGTTAATCTTCCTGAACAAACCTGTAGTTGCCTACCGGAGACCAAAAAACCTCAAGGACATCCTAGTCAGGGCGAAGCTAGCGCCAATCACTAATCAAGACCACCCGAGTCAATCTGGCCCCTGTCGCGATAAAAGGTGCAAAACCTGTCAACACATGATAGAAACCAGGACATTTTCTAGCACAGTGACGAGAGAAAAACTAAACATACATGGTCCAAACAAAACGTGCAAAACAGAGAATGTAATTTATCTCATCACATGTAAAATCTGTAGCCTGCAATATGTCGGAGAAACTGAGAGGCTACACAAAAGGATCAACCTTCATAGATCTGATTGGATAACAAAGAAGCTATACAGAAGTCCGGTCGCAGAACACTTCTCCTCCCCTGGCCACACCTTCAGTGATGTAACACTTATTGCAATTGCTCACAACCACAACTGGAGCTCCGAAACCAGGAAAGAAAAGGAATCTTACTGGATACGACGCCTTCGAACGTTGAAACCAAGTGGTTTAAACCAAGAAGACTAGAAAAAGACAGCCGTGCACAAATGTAATTATCTTTTCTAGCTGACACATTTTCTATTAAATAATTCTCTAAATTTGCTTAATAGCCTCTTACTACTGATGTAAAATATCCGGGATATAATTTATGCGTACATAAATTTACATACAATAACATGTGTCGCTTTGGGTCATCGATTTTGACATTTTACAGCATCCGCAACAAGTTGAAGAAACTAGAAACACGATTTTTGTATTTTACTTGTCTGTCTTGTCTATGTTCTGTATTTGCCTTTGATAAAGACTCGTTAAGAGTCGAAAGCGCTCAGGCTAGAGTGACACTAGTTCTGCACTGTTGTTTGTCAGTTTTTTGCATTTATCTTTATCAATCCCTGACACACGTGATCCCTTGCTGGATCCAGCGCATTTGAAGGGACTGTTATATGCCATATGATTTGTATTCTTTATATATATATATATATATATTTGTTCCCATTGAAAAGCATTGGGAAAAAAACGGGACCAGAGTGACTATGTGCAGTTATCTGGCGTGTGCAGTTAACCGATGTGCAGTTAAGTGGAGTCGACTGTGTAAATACAGTGGGACCCCACTATAACACGGTAGTTGGGAGCCATAGAATCCGACCGAGCTATGAACCGAACCGTGTTATAAGCAACCATGTACAATACCCACACATTTTTGGATTTAATTGGGGGGGGGGGGTACATAAAGACGGGTGCGAAAATGCATGGCACAATTACCATTTTTTATCAGTATATATTAAATGAGAATAAACATTTGCTGTGGTAACAGAAATTGCAGATTTAATATATTACTTTATTCAGAGAACCATGCATTGGTACATACACGTGTCTAATTTATATATACATGTATAATCTATTGCATGAAAAGAGTATCAACACCGTGTACTCACCAGCGAATCTTGTAACATACACAGGTGCTCGACGCGAGCTTGATGTGAAGAAAAAAATAATAATTTAAAGAAAAAAAAAACATACAGAGTGAGAAAAATACCTTAGAGTACCCCCATGAATTATATAGTAATATAGAGGGGGTCATATGTCTGAATGGGTCATGGGGGTACTCTAAGGTATTTTTCTCACTCTGTATGTTTTTTTTTCTTTAAAGGTCAAATGAAACGATTTTATATGAGTTATACGATTTATATAAAATGTTGTACAGTTTTGTGTTTAAAATCATTATCAACGTTTCCCCAATTGAAAAATATGATCATACTCCATTTGAATCGATCAAAATGATTGGGTACATATTTCACGCCATAATATTTACATCGTTTACTTCCCTTAGCTGATGATGTCACTTGTGCCACAACAAGCTTTGTTTACAAGCATGTTTACCTGTGTGAATCGATAAGCAGTGAAATGGTGTATTGCGTCGCTTTTAACTGTAAAACTGAGCCAGGTCAAGGGGTAGTATTATTTGAATTTCCGAAAGACGAAAAGCGGAGAAAAGTTTGGATTTCCCGAATAAAAAGGAAAAATTTTAGTCCATCGAAAACTTCGAGGCTTTGTGCAAAGCACTTTACCAACGACCAGTTTGTTGTTGATCCTTCATTAGCAATGATAATCGGCTACAAATTGAAAAAAACTACAGCTAAAACGAGATGCAATACCATCAATTTTCGATTTTGAAGCGAAAAAACAATGATGTGAAAACGCGGATTCACTCAAAAGAAAACAACGACAATCGGGGGCAGTAGCAAAAAGAAAAAGAAGTAAGTAATTTTTTTTCCTTTCTTAAATTTATAATTGAATTGTTTTACTAATCATTATTTTTTAAAATTAAACTGTATTTTCAACATTAATATGAATCTATAAATAAACTAGATCTCTCAAATTTCACCCAAGAACAAAGGGTTTGTATGTATGAGATAAGCACAGCAGGAGAGTCTGGACTATGTCTAAAGATATAATCACTAATTAATACAGTAAATAACTGCTCATTCATTATGATTAGCATGAATAATTGCTATCCACACAATTAACAATTTCAGTAATACAAAGATTTTTTTAGTAAATTCCTTTATAATTTATTTATTTTGTTGCTAAATAAAGATGTTAAATTATTTTATTTTATTTTTTAAAAATATTTGCAGACACTTGCACAAGTATTGAAGGATTAATCCGATAGTGATCTAATGAAAACATTTGTTGGAACAGCTTTAATTGTAGACATGTGCTGTACATGTGAAGGGCGTTACAGATGGTATAGTCAGCCTATGTCAGGAATTATGCCTTTAAGCAATTTGATTTTATCTGGAGCAATCATGTTTGCAGGAGCAAGTCCAACAACTGTACTGAATGTGTTTATGCATTCAAAAATTCAGTGCTTTTCACAGAGAACATATATGTCGATACAAAATGCATATATTGTTCACATTGTATCATCAGTTTGGCAATTAAGTCAGTCCTACATGTTGGATGAAATTAAAAACAGAGGGAGTGAAATTAAACTTGGCGGTGATGCACGATGCTGTTCTCCAGGACACATAGCAAAATATGGGTCTTACAGCATCATGAACCTTGAAAGTGGGAAAATATTGGATCTTCAACTTGTTCAGGTAAATTTCCTTTCAATATATATATATATATATATATATATATATATATATATATATATATATATATATATATATATATATATGTACCTTTTGTGCCTGGAATACAGTTTATTGCTTGCTGCATTGCATTTCGATGAGAATGTAAATAGAGGTCAGGCGGTGACATTAGATGGCAATCACCAGTATCGAGTGTCCTTACCAAAATGGCGAAAGGGAGTATTAGTTGCAAAAGAAATTAAAACCAGACAAACATACAATAAGTTATTTGTTTAATTTTTTACAAAAATTGTAGCATTCACATCTAACAATCTATTCTTCTTGTTTCAAGTAATAAACAGTTTGATTTGATTGTTTGCAGGATATATTGATGACTTGTTTGATGAACTTCTGATCAGACGGGAAATGTACACCAGCTATTCAGAAGCCTTTGATGCCAGACAAAGAGAAGACAAAGTTAGACCAGCCCCTCTGGCACAGGCATTGCCAAGACAGTCAAAAATTGAAATAGTCGATAGACATATTTCAAGATTCAATTTAAACTAGAATTAAAATTATTTGTGTTCAGTTTTGTCTCTTTAAGAAGTTAGTTAGGATAGTTAAATCCACAATATTGTTGTGATGGAAATTTATCTCTTATCGCTTTCACAACACATGATGGCAAGATCTTTCTTTGCTTTTTACCCAGTCTTTGGTAAATCCATCGCACAAATCTTCTATAAGCTATATATCTGTACAGTCTGTAAAAAAAAATATTTTTAAAATCATTGAAGAGGTATTAAAACTGAATGTGGCACATAGATGTACAGATGAATAATCATTTATACATGTATATATATTTATTTTAAATTGATTTGATTTCATTTTTATTGTTGCTGTCATGTTCATCATCTATTACTACATTTATTTTGCATTACTATTAACACTTCTGTAAACAGCTGTTGTTTTGTGTTTTATTTCTACAAATTAAGAAAACTATACATAAAAGGGTAAAACTTGATTTGGGGGCAAAAAGAGACCGGGTGTTTAGTGTTTACTAGAAGGTGCAAACGAACTATTTAACTTGAAGAGTTATTCCTTAATAAAACAAATGTAAAAACACTTACTCATGTATATTTTGATCATTTATTCCATGTTCCTCCAAATACTCATAATAAGATGTTTCCAAAACATGTTCATTCAAACAGTTTGCTTGGAAACCATCATGCTCTGTTATGCAGGAAATGCCAGCTTCTTCCATTTTTCCATCCACTATATTTGTGTGTTTGCAACACTTTGACTCACTTCTTGTCTGCATTGTCATGCAGTGTTGACAAGAACACCTGCAACAATTAAAAGAATATACTAAAGTAGTGTGCCAAATCAGTTTATTCTCATTAAAAAATCTACCTTTTCCAAGATCTACATATAAACTGTAAAATGCACTAACAAATTGATCAACATTATATTTGTGGTGACAATACGAATGAACTTTTTAAGTTAAATTTTTTCAAGCAGATGTGAATAAAAATCTGCACATTATATACAATGTAAGGTCCTTAGACACATGCAGGGAAATAGTCTGAAAACAAAACATCACCCCCCCCCCTTTTTAAACTCTTTTTGAAACGAGTAAAACATTAACCGAATACTTTAAAAAAAAACGATTGCATTTTGTTCCTAATATAAGTATTTGTTAGAAATCTTACCAAAGATTCACTTCATCAACCTCTTCATCAAGTAAGGAGTCTTCATTCTCTTCGGTCGAAAGGTGACTGTCGTCCGAGTCAGACTCAGAGCTTGTGTCTCTGTTTGAAACATTTTGTACCGAAGATAATCTTGCTTCAAACATATATGGTGTTATTGACGGTTTCGTCAAAGTCAAGTCTAGCATTTTTTCACAATCTGTCGAACTTTCATCAGAAACATAATCCATTTTGTTATCTTGCTACCCACGCCGTATATTGTTTACAATTGTATGGCACGTATGACGTCAGCAGAAGAGGTAATTCAGGGGAAGTAAGCCAGGTCACATTTGCACACAGTTCGACTTTTGATGACCGGGTACGTGCACCCGACATTGATTTAATTAATTTTATTAGGTTTTTTTTACTTCCAAAATAATAATCAATCATTTTACTTATTAAATTTGAAGATCAAAAATCGTTTCATTTGACCTTTAAATTATTATTTTTTTCTTCACATCAAGCTCGTGTCGAGCACCTGTGGTAACATACACTGAATCCATAATACAAATATTTCCATCAAAAATATCCACACAAGGATGTAAAATATTCAATAATTTTGTCACAGATCATTATGTGACTGAATTCAATGAAAAGAAAATAACAAAAATTACGTAACGGGTGTACGTAATGAATGATGAAATAGTACATGTCCGTAGATTAAATAATGGAAGCTAAAGTGTATTCTTATAATAACTACATGTACATCTCAGTATCTTTCTGTCTCTGAATTCAGTCATTGTAAATTTCAGCACATTTTCCCACCCAAGCTGCTAGTCAAAGTCCTTTGAACTTGCCGCCCAGCTATTGCGTCATGTTCTTTTGATGTACTCTAATACAGCAGGCGAACTGGCTGTATTTTAACCACTGAATTATGTCACTGTTTAGCTCGGCAGTTCACTTTGATGATGAACAATGTACTTAAAATGATTGATTTATACATTCTGGTGAGAATCTTTTATCAACCCCCGCATTGGCTATTGCTTAGTTGTGTATGAAATTAAGAGAACATGTATCGGAGATTATTAGAGCAACGATTGTATTCAGAATGCATTCAAGACATACACAAAGTAGACACGATGGCTTCATTACTCAGGAATCAGTAATTATAATATTGACACTTATGAGCTGTAATTTTTCAACAATAAACAAAGATCAAAGTTCTCAGTAGGCCCAGCAATTGTGTATTTCCAACGTTTATTTTGGCACAAAACTAGAAGAAATTTGATAATACATTTTCTACACGTTCTTTTTCGCACTGTTTAGATGAATATGAGAATGATAATTAAACTCTTGACGTATTTTTTTTTCATACTTAAAAAAAAATTATTTTTTTTTTTTTTTTTTTGGTCTTTGAGAAAAATACCTGTAATAAATTACCCAAAATTTCGGGAGCCATGCCATGACCGGGTTATATCCGAATTCGGGTTATAGCGGGGCGGGTTATAGTGGGGTCCCACTGTGTGTGTATATATATATATATATATCACTGCTCCCTTGATAACTCACACCCTGATAACTCGCAAACCCGCTTATAACGCAGTGTCTGGCATGGATCCCAATTTTTCCCTAGAGAAAATATATTTTAAAAATCTGTCAAAATATGCTGAACAAATTACAATAAGAATTGGTAAATTTTAACTCTTATACATTTCTTGTTTTATCATCAAAAATGGTGATTAATGCCCATAAAGATTGATTCCATATTGTGAAATTTGCAAGTTTTAAAAATTATATCACATATTATGTTAGGGTTTATTTGTTGATAAATAGTCATCAATACACCGTAAATAAACAGTCTGGTGAAATAGAGTTTGCCTTCTGCTGCAAGCCGGGTCTTGCTCATGGCAGCAATGTCCACATTGTATCTAGCGAGTTTCTTTCCTGTTAAGGCGGTTCTCCTCAGTGGTCTTTCTGCATTGTCTCTGTCCAGTAAGGTCCACACAATCCTCATTTTCATCTTGGTATTTTGACCGCTGGAGTAGGGTCCCTACCAGCTGCGGTGTGCTGGCTAGGGGGGTTTAGAGCAGGCAATGTTTAGGGCACCTTTTCTTTCCCCTTACTCATGCCAGGGAGGTGAGCAGTGCATTACTGAAGAAGGCTGCTCAGTTACTCAGGGGGCTGCAGGACTCCGCTGATGTTCCATGTCTGTGGTGAATGACCCTAATGGCCTGAGCCACCCATATGCTACGGCTGCCAGTGTACTGACATCTGCCACTTTGTCACTTGCCTGTCGCCACAGGACTTTAATGGTGATGAAATGGAATGGATGGATAACGAGAATGACTTGCACAGTGACTTTGTTTTAAATGAGGAAGATTTGCCCAGTTTGTCGACCACACTGTTTCGTCCAAAACCATCAGAGTCCAGCAGCACGACAACATCAAGATGACTGGAGATGGAGTTGAGTGCAGTGGATGACCAGGATGTCCTATGTGTTTTGTTGAGCACTTAACACTCCACAGTGCTTTGCTGGGAATCACCTTTCTGCCCATTGATCAGCTGGTGGTTCATCAGCACAGGCTAATGAATCCAGTCTTCACATGCTAAGTAGACAAAGCCTAACTCACTGAGGGTTTATGACCCATTGGCATCCTTCAACCTGGTTTAACCAGCCAGTTGAAGCCCTTTTCCAGGATGTGGCAGCTGTGCACGCCACGACTTTTTGAAGCCATAGGTAAGAGCTGAGTGCCGAGTAGGGACCAAAGGTGGGTGAGCTGCCCCCGAAGGAGTATGACTGCTTAGCCAGCCAGAGGTGTTACCCCCTCCCAGGGCAACCCATATACCCCAAAACATTACATACAGTTATATGTATGGATGTGTGGGCCATTGAGATTCTAGACTGTACACAGTTATATTTAAAGCTGTATGGGCCATTGAGATTCTAATAACTGTACACACAGTTATATGTATGGATGTGTGGGCCATTGAAATTCTAATGATTAAACACAGTTTTGTGTATAAATGTACGGGCCATTAAAATTCTAATGGTTTTACCTTTATATTTCTAGAAGACAATATATGTAACGGATTTGGAATTTCTGATTCTTTCATGACATTTTTGCAGATGAGTTCAGTATTTGCACTTAAAAGTGTATCATATATTTTGTGTGCATAGATTTCAATACACCCCATTTAAATATGGAACAGTAGGGCTTTTTCTGGTACCATTTTAAAAGTTAGATGATTTTAGCTATGATTTTATGATGAGGGTCTTAAAATATGGAACAGAAAAAGAGTAAAATCCAGAAGTTTTGTAAACTTCAACAAATAATTAAAAAAGTACTTATAGTATTGCAAATTAAATCCTAAATAGTCATAAAAATTTTATCAGCAGTCCTGGTGAATTAAGTTCTAATTCAAGTTGTGTTCAAAATAAGATCAAGCACTGAAGTTGTTGATGTGTCTGTAGTGGCTGTAATGTGACAAGTCAGTTGGTAATATAATCCATGATTTCCTGTTTTAACTATAATTTCCAGTTAACGTTTCTGACCAAGAATATTATTTGTGAGCACTATATATCTCCAGTGTCAGGTATATTTAATTTGCATTGTTAGTATTTTTTAATGCAAATAAGGAACAAAAACACTATCAATATACATATCAATGGTGCTGATTTGAATTCAGATATGGCGATCATGGCAGCCATCTTGAAAATATTCTTGTTGCTTCTATTTCTAATTTCTAAATGAAATATCATATTAGCATGCGGTTTTCATCAGAAGATATTTTATGATATCTGCTTGATTCTGAATGAATAAGATGCCAAGCTGACATCCACTATTGTGGCCATCATGAAAATCTTTTTACTACTACTCCAGTATTGTTGGTCATCTTGACATAAAGTTTTTTACCTGTAGGAATGATCCTGATATTTAATTTTCACTAAAAGTCTTCTAATAGTATCTAGTTTGCTGAAATGAAAATGGTGCTTATCTATCATACATTGTGATCACCAAATAGTTTGTAAAAATTATATCTCAAGAATATCAGCAATAGTTTCAGCACTTTGTTGTTGAAGTGAAGAAATGAACTTTTATTTAATTCCTGAAAATTGTTTTTGGGCAGTTAAGCACGAGTCACTTTTAGGGACACTTGTTTTATTTTTATGATATTGCAATGTTTGAAAACATTTTGTGATGCTACTGTATGCATTCCTATTACACATTCCTGGGAGATCACTAGTACCATCATTATTTTTCATATTTTTATTATTATTGGTATATACTATAATAATGGCTTAGTGGTTAGAGTGTCCACCTCAGATGCGGGAGGTCATGGGTTCAATCCCTGACTGAATCATACCAAAAATTTACAAATATGGTACTAACAGATGCCTCGCTTGGCACTCATCATTAAGAGATTAGTGTTAGGACTGGTTGGCCTGTGTCAGGATAATGTGACTGGGTGGGACATCATGCTACATGTCTGCGGCATGATGCCCCAGTTCTAGGCATCACTATAAACTGCCACACTGCAGACATTGTAGCGATATGACTGAATTTTTTTTAAAGCTATGTTAAAAATCCAAATCACGCACACAGACACACATACTATAGTAAAGGTCATATAGGTCATATATGCACATTTACTCATTTTAAATTAAACATACATTTTTATTCATTTGTTATTTAATACAAATTTCTATAACTAAAGTCTATTAAATCCTGATTATTGAATGTTCTGTACCGTCACTGTCGTCAAGAAACTTCCAGAAAAAATTATCAATCTCTGTGGTCTTTTACAATGGTGGTCATGTACTAAACTTGGGTCAAGAACAGCGCACGTCAGGTGGAATTATCACAATATAGGGTTGTACGAATTTGCTTATCAATATGAGTAGCTTTTGTTGTGATATAACTGTGCACAACATTCAATCAGGATTTTATTGGATCACACATTTCTTCCAAAAATGTCTATGTACTTTAACAGTGATTTTGTCTTATGCACTTCTCAAGGTGTCTAAATAATGACCTTCCAAAGGAATGTAGATGTATAAGAATCCAAATGAATACTTGCCAATTTAAAGTTATTTTGAATCAAATTCTAAAAAATGACACCCATTACTGAGATAGTTGACCTGTGAAACTTTTACTATTCTGCTGTTTTGTTGATTTTGAAAAGGAATTATAAGTGGTACCTTATGTTTCTTGGTTGTTTTTTTTTTTTTTTTTAAAGAACACCCACATACATGCTTTTCTTTAGAGTTTGTAACCCTCTCTGTACCAGTGATGCACATGCCTTGCCTTCACAGCAGAGGTTGGTGTTAGGTGCAGTTTAAAAATTGAGGACATTATTTGACTATTAAGTCAAGTATCTGCTTAGGTTCACCCCATGGTCATGAAGTATTATGTATGTATGGAAGTATCTGGACAAGTGCTGTATAATTTCATTCTTCTGGACATAACTTGCCATTTTTGTATAATTGTGACAGTTTGACATGTTGGTCAAGTTATCATTGCATTTACATGTATGATGTTAATTATTTTATAGGAAGATTTCATAGAATTTTAGTAAATGCTGAATGGGAATCTTAAGTACTTTGTGTAGATAGTAGAGGTCACAAACTAGGACATATTTAATATTTTGGAGACCAGCTTATATTTAACACCGTATCAGTGACTTTTTATCCCGGGCTTGTTAAATGAATCAGTATACAATAAATAGATCACCATGACTATTTATTATTTTGTATACATTTGAGACTTTTAAATAAAATGTAAATCGTTACTAGTTGTAGATGCTTAAAGATAGCTTATATTCCACAAATTATTTCTCAGTTTATTGGTTTTTGATGTTTGTTAATATTAAGTCGTTTTGAACTATTCTGTCTGCCAACAGTTCTTGCATTAATTCTGTACACATCTAAAAACATGTTGCACTTTTTAATGAAATCCCTGTTAGCACTATTTAGTAATAATAACTTTGAGATAGACATTGAAATTCAGTAGATAATTTTGCATGTAATATTTGTTAGAGCAAGATTTCACAATGTATCTTTTAGGAGTTAAATGTTTGGTCTGTGTTCAGGGCATATGTGTTTTGCAAGCACAGGTCTAGTTCCTGTCCTTGTCTTCATACACAGACATACTGTCTGTACATTCCTGTGTAGTAAATGTATGTCTAAAATATGTGATCCAAACTTTTTTATGAATTAAAAATGGTATTTTAGGCTTGTCCCCCTGTTTCCACTTGAATTACACTTTTTATATACTTCTGTGATAGGA
The DNA here is from genome assembly GCA_030141615.1 of Unio pictorum. NCBI lineage: Eukaryota > Metazoa > Mollusca > Bivalvia > Unionida > Unionidae > Unio > Unio pictorum. The sequence continues at coordinate 8,692,849 of JARLTB010000227.1, forward strand.
ATTGTTACAGCTGGTACAGGATGTAATTCAACAGAGGGTAGAGCAAGTAACCACATCCAAACATCAACAGGCTGTTGCCAGGGCAACCAGTCCATCAGGTTTTATTACAGGTAAGAGATAATCAATGCATCATTCCCACAGTACATGTATTTCAGTCTAAAGTCAAATAAACCATAAACATGTGTACATTTGATAAAAAGGTTCTTTCTCCCGATTCATTTTCTTAATTCTTTCACTCTGCTTCCATTACAGATAGTCAAAAAGAGCCACTGCCTGTTCATTTTCCCCAATGGCTGCCAATTTTGATAACCAATTTGTTTAGGTTACTCCTTTTCCCCCATTATTTCGTTCGAATGATATGGCCAGTAGTGTGTTAAAAACCAATTAGCCAATCATAATTATTAAAAATGATTGTAAATAAAAAAGTTGAAAAAAATCATTTGTTTTTTGAGGCAACAAAATCTTTCAAGACTGGAACATAGTGTATTGTAATATCCCTTTGGGTCATTGGGTCATTGAATGCCTTGAGGGCATTGGATATTTAAAGACCTTGGGATCATTGGGTCATTGAAGGACTTGAAGGCATTGGATCCTTAAAGACATTAGGGTCATTGAAGGCATTGGATCTTTATAGACCTTGGGATCATTGGGTCATTGAAGGCATTGGATCTTTGAAGATCTTGGAGTCATTGAAGGCCTTGAGGGCATTGGATATTTCAAGACCTTGGGGGCATTGGGTCTTGAGAAGCTGCAGTGTATTTAATTTAGCTTTATTAATGAAATCATTTTTAAATGAATCAAAGTAATGTTGGCTGTTTTGAAAGGCTGTAGTTATTTATGGATTAAATGAATCAAAGTAATGTCCTTGGCTGTTTTGAAAGGCTGTAGTTATTTATGGATTAATCTGAATGGACACTTAATGATTTAAAAATAATTTTGCCCGATCCTAACTTGTCAGTCTTGTACAATTCTAATTGCCTTTAAATTACATTTTATTTTGGAGAACAGCAAAATCTGTATAAGTTCAGGGTCACAGGGTATACAAGACAAGTGATTTTCATCACATGGAAAACAAGAAGATATTTTCTTTTTAAGGGAATTCTTTAAGACTGGTATACACCTTTAAGAAGCGTCAAGGTCACCAGATCTGCCTGATATCTAACAGTGACCAGGACAGTAAAGGGCAGCAGGAGGAAAAAGAAGAGAACAGAGATAGTGAGAGCAATACTGATAAATTTTGAAATTTCTATAATACATAAAAGCTATAAAAGCTCAATCTTTTATGCATATCCTCTGCATAGTGATCAGTCAAAGAAACCTCTTTATAGTGGTCAAAGAAACCTCTTTATAGTGGTCAAAGAAACCTCTTTATAGTGGTCAATCTAAGAAGCCTTTACTTTCAATTCTCTGTTTTCTCATGATTTACTTATAAATATTGCAGCAGAGAATGCAAATTTCAGACGAAAGCAAACTAGCGTTTTCCTCTATAAACTTATGACTATGAGATCAATTAATGTTCCTCATAATGCAAAAACAACTTTGAATTGATGAAGCACATTGCACTTTACAGCTAAGATAATATGTTGTTTAGAAATTCATACTTAGGGCTGTTACAGTAAAACATACATGGGAACCACTGAAGGCACGTTTTAATGTGGGGTAGTCATCCAGAGATGTAATTTAGAATTTCTTATCATTTGAATATGAACTCTTTGAAATCAAAGTATCCTATTTATATAGTTTTCAAAAACTGCCTTCTCTAGGTACTATGTAAATGGAATAGCCCTTAGGCATCAATTGACATTTTAAAATAATAATTCAAATCTGCCTTAGGATCATTTTTGGAATACACCTATGTATTTTTTTTTTTTGAATAGCAATCATAATCAAATTTACTTGTGTTGTAGATGGTGGCAGAAAGAATTACACAGTTTTCCAAGAAAAAATTATTGTTTTTGTCTGCCAAAGAAAGCAGGGAAGTCCTCATGGAATGTCAAAGGTATCAAAATTAAAATCTGAAAGTGTACTTACCATATACACTTACTCATAAATTGATTGAATCTGCCCAAAAAACTCAAAAGTTCCTGATTTGCCAAAGCATGAACCTGGAGATTAGTGTCTATATTTTTTGTTCCACTGATTACTCCTTACAAACTGCATGGACTCAAATCTGCCAGAGAATTATGCAAGGCCAGATCTGGGTCTTTGCAGTTTGTAGTTGTACTGATCTTATAAGCAAGTATATGTGGTAATCACCATTCAGTATAACATTTAAATTCTCAACCAAATAAATGTCTCATTTAAATAGTGATACTGCTAAATTTTAAAGAAAATGGAACATATAGCTTGCATCCAGTTAACAACCACAAAGTATCTTCAGTCCACTGCTCTGTCAGATGATAAAATAGTTGCCGTATGTGCCCCCCCTCCCCCGTCTGTTAAAGATCCATCAAGCACTCCCTTGTTTGCTGCAAACCCGTTGGTCCTGAAGCTATGGTCCTTCAACACGAGGCAACCACATTCTTCCTTCAAGTTTATGTCATCACCAACAGTAGCACACAGGTTTTTAAAAGACCCAAAGAGTTGTATGACATTTTTTTCTTTTCCAAACGATATGGCACAAAGTATGGATACATTATTATAAGTGAGTTGATTTCAAAGCAACACCATACAATACTCTGTGTTCATCACATTTCTCAAAGGAATGTTACGAGAGGGATCCTGAAAAAATGACAGCTCTATGATATGCAAATGCTAGGCCTGGACTAAAACCTAAATTTGGCACTGTTTCAGACATACTGTTGGATATTTCAAATCTTGGGAAAAGTGTTAATTGTGTGAGTTATGAAAATAGGCAGAAGGCTGAGTAAGTGACCACACAATGTAACAATCAATTCACAGATCTTTTATCTACACCAGCAGTACTAAAAAAATATGGTAGCCATAAACCCTGGGCGACTCTAATTTTAGCTCAGGCCCATCCTGTATTAGAAGTGAGGTACCTGTCGGGCTTGTAAAAAACAAATTGTTTTCCTGATTAAACTTGGAACGCGCTGATGAAATGAGTAATGTATTTTCAAGATGTTGACATACATGCCTTAACACAGCACAATCAAAATCAAATAACCATTGTCCTTTGTGAAATTGAGATATGACTTTAATGGAAACTTTGCTAAAACTAAGATTCTAAATCCCTGACATGGTGCTGTTTCAAGAAAACACATTTTTCAGTATCTTAAAAAAGAATTACAAATTAAAAAGAAAAAAATAGCTTTCAGGCCATGCCTGTTATACATTGATTGAATAAACAGTAATCTATAATTCATTGGAATTTATATAAAACTATCCCTTGGGCAGTTTAAATGGCAGAGATTAAAAAGAAAAAAAATTCCAGTATGAAATCAAAGTTTCACATTAACTGGCGGACAATAGAAATTGGGGGAGGTGACTATTGACACTTGGCCCAGTGTGCGAGCGCCTATGGGACACACTATTTCTCCCTGTGATACGCCTTATCCTCCAGGACAATACCCTTTTTTCATATTCTGGTCATCTGTGGCTAAACTGCATAATAGATAAAGGTTAGGCTTAGGTACACAAACATAAGGCCAGTGTAACTAATTAGCAGTTAGTCCTTATCATTGCATTGATCTTGTGAAAAGGACCGGTCCTCTGACATAATTCCAAAATACCATGTGCTACAGAGTGTGTATGGAAGTACCATTAATTGATTGGCAAATAAACGATGCCCTGTTTTGTTTTAATTTAAGATCAGTAGGATTTCATTTTAAGTTCAAGTCTGGAGTCACAAGTTATATTATATCTTGTGATATAAACAACGAAGATCATGGTCCATCATCCCCTAGTGTTCCCACTGATCAGAATCAACACAGTTTGAATGAAATCATCAGTAAGACAAACAGCCAAGATCATGGTCCATCATCACCTAGTGTTCCCACTGATCTTGGCTGTTTGTCTTACTGATGATTTCATTTAAACTATTTGATCAGTGGGAACACTAGGTGATGATGGACCATGATCTTGGCAGTTTGTCTTACTGATAATTTCATTCAAACTGTGTTGATTATGATCAGTGGGAACACTAGGCGATGATGGACCATGATCTTGGCAGTTTGTCTTACTGATGATTTCATTTAAACTGTTGATTCTGATCAGTGGGAACATTATGGGATGACAGACCTTAATCTTGGCTGTTTGTCGTACTGAAGATTTTTCATTCAAACTGTGTTGATTTTCTAATCAGTGGGAACATTATGGGATGGTAAATATAGGTCCAGGCTTCTTCCAGTTGGATTAGTTGTATGTGTCAAACAAACAGTATAGTTTAATCTCTTTAATTGAATTAGCTGGATTAACCTGATATTTTAATGTATGTGAATTGGGTTTTGACAGATTCACAATAAATCACTCCCATCTTGGTATTTTAATGGTTGTAATAATTGGATCAAGAGGCATCAGATAAACTAAACTAGACCATACATTTTAATTTGTTCTTTTAAATATCAATAAACATCAGAGTGAGACCTGGAGATCATAAAACCATGAGCATTAGTTTTAATTCAAACTGATTTTCTCCATCAGCCAGTCAGAAATGAGCCTTTGGAAAAGTAATATTATTATAACAAAATGATATCTCCCCCCACCCAAACTGCCCCCTGCAATGAATACTTTAAATCATTATTGAAGAAGCCAGTCTCCGACTTAGATGCCTCTGACAATACATTAGTGAAGAACTTTCTCACAGACGAGGACTTAAATACTCCTATTACAAATGATGAAAAATAGTTTACTTAAAATCAGAAACAAAATTCCTGGACCTAATATGATGCCAACTCTCATTTGCCATTATATAACTGAAACAATCTTACTGTTCTGTTTAACAAAATCTTTGAATCTGGCTATTTTCCTAAGCAGTAGATTTTTAAAAGCTTTTGAAAAAGTATAACATGATAAATTTTGATTGTCATTAATACATAAGGGTATGCTTCATTAAATAGTAAAAATTTATGAGATATGTAAAGAAACTTGAAAAGCTGTGTGCAAGCACCTTAAGGTTAAACTGCTTACTTCAGATATACATTATGTACTTGGCAAGATTGTGTTTTGAGCTTTATGTTTTCCCTATTTCATATATGATTGATTAAACAGTTTAAGCTCAAGTGCAATGGAGGTGTGTGTGTTGGATTTTTAATATAGCTTTAACAATTTTCAGTCATATTGCTATGATGTCTGCAGTGTGGCAGTTTATAATGATGTCAAGCACTTAGGCATTATGCCGCAGACATGTAGCATGATGTCCCACCCAGTCACATTATCCTGACACCAGGCCAACCAGTCCTATCAATAACCTCTTAATTCTGAGCACCAAGCGAGGCTGCTGCTAGTACCATTTTTATAAGTCTTTGGCATGACTTGGTCAGGATTCGAACCTGCGACCAAATGCATCCAGGATGGGTGCTCTAACCACTTTGGCCACTGGAGTGGTTAAGTTTGCGAAAGATTTCTTCAAACTTCTGAACAAAACTGTGTTTGGCAAAACTATGGAGAATCTTTGGAAATGTAGTCACGTTGATCTTCTCCACAATTCTGAACAAGACAAACTTTGAAGGCTTATTGCTGACCCAGCATTCAAGTCTTAAAAGATCTTCAATGGTGTGTTTCTTTGCTGTACAAAGTAATAAACCAAAACTAAAGATGACAAAGATTATTTAATTTGGCATCTCACTGCTGGACTGGTTTAAATTATTCATGTATGAGCTTTTTTAAGCTAAGATCAAAACGTGGTACAGCAGCAATGTAAAAATGCTGTACACGGACACCAATTTGTTGTTAATGCATTTTACCATCAATGATGTATACATCACCCATGGGTGAGGTATCACTAGTAAATGACACAAGGATCTTGGAACAACATGTATGTGGAATGTTTGGAGCAATGAAATGCATTTACAGCAAATCTATTCTGGTTAAAGAAATATCAGATGGGTGAGTATCACAGACATGCAGCATGATGCCCAATGGGCACCCAGTCACATTATCCTGATACCAGGCCGACCAGTCCTAACACTAACTTCCTAATGCTGAGTGCCAAGTGAGGCAGCTGCTTGTACAATTTTTTATAAGTGAGATAGACAAAGTAGGACTGAGAAATAATAGGTACTGTGACTTGTGCCAGAAAAATGTCTGATTGGTGGCTGATTAATTCCATTTCCTTTGGGTTTGTTGGTCATGCAAGAAAGACATACTGTAATGAAGTTTACTATCAAGTATGTACATGTACCGGTATATGTATGTTGAACACATTTAACTTGGTCTGGTGACCAAAATTACTGCATAAAGCATTCTTGAAACAAATTCTCAAACGATGTTTGATTTACAGGGTGACTGGCTCATCCTTTTTTGACATTTAGTAAATATATATATATAGTAAATATATAGATTGATTGCTTCTATAGTAAATTTACAGATTGATTGCTTCTGTAGTAAATATATAGATAGTAAATGTACAGATTGATTGCTTCTATAGTAAATGTACAGATTGATTGCTTCTGTAGTAAATATATAGATAGTAAATGTACAGATTGATTGCTTCTATAGTAATTGTACAGATTTATTGCTTCTGTAGTAAATATATAGATAGTAAATGTACAGATTGATTGCTTCTATAGTAAATATATATATAGTAAATGTATAGATTGATTGCTTCTGTAGTAAATATATATATTGCTTCTGTAGTAAATATATAGATAGTAAATGTATAGATTGATTGCTTCTATAGTAAATATATATATATATATATATATATATATATATATATATATATATATATATATATATATATATATATATATATATATATATATATATATATAGTAAATGAATAGATTGATTGCTTCTATAGTAAATATACAGATTGATTGCTTCTATAGTAAATATATATATATATAGTAAATAGTAAATTTATAGATTGATTGCTTCTATTGTTACGGCTATTGGATTTAATTTGTTTATTTTTTTTAATCGTTAAATCCAAATTTATCATTTAGGGTTTAATATCCATTAATTGGGAAATTATTCTAGAAAGTTTAGGCTGACCATCCTTTAATTGTAAACAAGTTTTTGACTTTGGCTTGTTGACCCAATTCCTGACCTTGCTTTGGACATTGTCAACAAGTCTCTAACACTATTGGTTAATTTCAAGGACAGCTTTTTATTTTTAGTAATTAGTGGCTTATTTTCTTCTGGATCATTCTATTATTATATGACTAGGTGAAGGTAAACTCTTCCTCTGACCTTCTATCAATTTCTAGAAAAGCGCATGATCACTTGTTTACTTCAGAAGAACAGTTATATATAGCTGTATTTTGGAAGCTAACATATGTAGAATTTTGGGCTTTAAAATGAACAGTTGTGTATTAATGTTTGAGTTATAATTTTTATTATTTTGTTCTGGACTTTGTGTCAGTTCATTGAAGAAAGAGGATTTATTATCTATTTGGAGGAGAAAACATGTACTCATAATTCATTTGGATGATAAATTAAACAAGAACTGCATCACGTGACATTGTCAGCCATTTTGGATTACATCGTCAAGATTCGAACCTGGAACTATTTATTAGAACATTTATTTATCAGGACTCTTACAATTCCATTAGTGGATTATTTTTGTGAATTCTATATTGGATTAATGTTGGATTTGATTCTCTAAAACTGTAAGTTTATTTATTTTATGAAAATAATTGTACTTAATAAATTCATTGTTCAATTTATACAAGCTTGTTAGTTTTCACTATTTCTTTGTTGCTGCTTATTCGAGCCTAAGCACGTAACACTATAGTAAATATACAGATTGATTGCTTCTATAGTAAATGTACAGATTTATTGCTTCTGTAGTAAATGTTAGTGATGGGAATCGGTCAGAAATTCATAATCGATAATCGGTTCCCCTTAACCAACTGATCATCGATTATAATCGGTTACTAAGAGCAAATTAAAATTTTTGATAGTTATATCTTTGATCAAGAGTTCAATATGTTTATAAATGTACAGGAGTAATCTCTTTTAATGACATGTATTCTTTAACTTAACAATAATATTACGTTGTGTGTTACTTTTGTTCTACAAGTTTGTTAAATGAACGCAAATTTTTATGGCTGATCAGTCATATGTAACTGAAATACTGCTACAATTCCCCAAAATTCTTTCATTCATATGTGATGTGTCCATAATTTAAAGCAAAGAAGGACATGATTTTCTTGTTTGTCATTGTTTATAAATACTACAAAAGATGTTGCAATTTAACTGAAGCAAATCAACAAAATGTATTTAAATTAATTAACTCAAAAGTTTAACAACTTGACCATGTAATAATAACTATATATTCCTAATTATGAATCAAAAGTTTTTTATTTGTAGTTGTGAAGGGAATAATAAATTTCAGGTCAACTTTAGTGGCTGGGAGTTTTACTAACCTTTGTGCTTTGCATACACATAAAAGTAGTCTCCTTTTGCACACAATCGATTATGGAGTTTCACAATCGATTATCTTATTGATTTGCTCAATCAACTGATGATCGATTATAATCGATAATCGGAACAACACTAGTAAATGTACAGATTTATTGCTTCTGTAGTAAATATATAGATAGTAAATGTATAGATTGATTGCTTCTATAGTAAATATATATATATAGTAAATTTATAGATTGATTGCTTCTATAGTAAATATATAGATAGTAAATGTATAGATTGATTGCTTCTATAGTAAATATATATATATATATATATATATATATATATAGTAAATGTACAGATTTATTGCTTCTGTAGTAAATATATAGATAGTAAATGTATAGATTGATTGCTTCTATAGTAAATATATATATATAGTAAATGTATAGATTGATTGCTTCTGTAGTAAATATATAGATATTAAATGTATAGATTGATTGCTTCTATAGTAAATATATAGATAGTAAATGTATAGATTGATTGCTTCTATAGTAAATATATATATATATATATATATATATATATATATATATATAGTAAATTTATAGATTGATTGCTTCTATAGTAAATATATAGATAGTAAATGTATAGATTAATTGCTTCTATAGTAAATATATATATATATATATATATATATATATATATAGTAAATGTATAGATTGATTGTTTCTTTAGTATATATATATATATATATATATATATATATATATATATATATAGTAAATGTATAGATTGATTGCTTCTATAGTAAATGTACAGATTGATTGCTTCTATAGTAAATATATATATAGTAAATGTACAGATTGATTGCTTCTGTAGTAAATATATAGATAGTAACTGTATAGATTGATTGCTTCTATAGTAAATATATATATATATATATATATATATATATATATATATATATATATATATATATATATATATATATATATATAGTAAATGAATAGATTGATTGCTTCTATAGTAAATATATAGATAGTAAATGAATAGATTGATTGCTTCTATAGTAAATATATATATTGATTGCTTCTATAGTAAATATATATATTGATTGCTTCTGTAGTAAATATATATATTTATTGCTTCTCTGCTCATTGTACAAGACTCAACCCCACCCCATTTACCCTTACCCTGTATATCCTTCCCCACTTATCAAATAATAAATGCAAATTGGTGCAACTGGGAAAGATCTTTGTTAAATTGAATATCTTTATCTGATGATATTTTAATCAAAATGCATTTTGTTTCTTTCAGTTGCTAAAAGTTCTGGGCGATAATGGCCAGCAGACTGGTTCCCAGATGGTCAGTATCAGCAGTTATTTCAACAAGCTGCCCTCATTACAAGCCACATATGCAGCAGGAAAGTCTGTTGATTCACATTGTCAGCAGGGATCTCTGTCACAAAGGAGCTTACATGATCAGCAGTCTAAGTCACATGAAGACATAATTCAGAACATCAAGTTGGAACCACATGGAAGCTTGCCTCAGGCTCCACCAAGTGAAGGCAAACGTCATGCGATAAAAACAATGTGAGTTAGAAACATTTCAGTGTTGATTTCATTCAGGGAGTAAAGTTCAAATCACTGCTATGAAAATGATAGTTTAAAAAATATGCCATCTTGACTTATTTCAAGTTTGTTGGAAAAAAATAGGTTGTAGTGTAACACCTCAGCAGGTTTCACATGACATACTTTTAGTTTGTATATAGCGGAATTACATATAGTTTTAACCATACAACTTATATTGAGGGTTATTTTAATAAGGCTGTATCAATATTGTGTATTAACTACAGTTTTCAAATGATGTGAATTTAAATAATAATTGGTTTTAATTAGCCAAGAAATAAACAAGGTCCATAATGGACCTTGAAAAATAGATTGTTCCCTTAAGGCCTTGAAAATTCAAAATATTGTCTGGGTACCTTGAAAAGCCTTGATTTTCATGAAACCAAAATGCATTAATAGTTTTAGCTTTGCAGAATTAAATACAAATAATAAAGAAAAAAAAAAAAAAAAAAAGAAATCTCTTGCAAAGTTTGTGCTGTAACAGAAATTTTTCCACAATTGAATAGTTTTAAATATCCATAAGCTGTGTTTAAATAAGCGATAATAAAAAAATATCTTTACTTTCTTCTTTATGGGGATGAGTGAAGAAGAAAGGAAGATACTGAATAAGACATTGAGACAGTGTCAGCTGCTGCTGGACTGTGCTGGTGACTGCATTGAAAGCAAAGATTCATGGGAAAATTTCTTTATCACAATATCAAAATAATTTGAGGAAAAATTAAAAGGACAATATCGCTAAACTTAAAGCTCTTGAAAAACAGTTTGATGACAAGCTACAAGAACTGAAAAATTCACACTAAATATTTTGGACTTTATAAATACTGTAGCGCAGACAGAGTAAAATGAACTTTGTTCAGTGTCTACCTTATTCTAATGCCCAGATATAGGATGTTTAATATTAATAGGATAGACATCAATGATCATAGTATTGACTGCAGGTTTTATTTTTGTGTTTTGAAAGTTAGTTTGCAGGAATGTTCCTCAAATGGTGTAATAGTAAGTATTAACTTGTGTTTACATACAGTTTTATTTTTGTATCCTTTAAAATTGATGTAATAAATGCACCTTGAAAAACATGATTTTCGACCTTGAAAAGTTTTTATAAATATGCTACTAACCCTCAAATTTTTTTTGAAATAAACTAAGTAGCATGATAATGAGGTAAGTGACCAAACCTTCATTATAGGTGTGGTAGTGCTTATATTGGGGGATTACTGTATTGTGTTTCATGATTTACTTTCACCATTTGCTTCATCACTTTAATTTTCATGACATTTCATCATAGGCATCCATCTTGATTCTTAGCAATGTTAGCTTTGTTTTTTGGTGATCTTCTCTGATGCCAGCCAAATGATGAAGCATTCTATAATTATAACAGTAACCCAGTCCATCATGTCTGACAATTATAAGCATATTAATTAACGGTAAGCCATTTAAATAATCTTTCTTTCAGCCCTAAGCATGCTATGTTACAGAAAGCTAGTTCCTTTATCTCTTTCAACTCAAAGCACACTAGATAATGGTAAGCCTGTCAATACATTGTCCATGAAATCTTAACATACTATTTAGTTGTAAACCAGTCCATTCACCTCTCTGCAAACTCATAGTTTAATGTAAAACAGTAAACTAGTCCATTATTCTCTGCCAACTCAGAGCACAATATTTAAGAGTAACCCAGTCTCTTTAATATATAGCAGTAAACCAGTCAATTATTATTTGTCTTCACAAAGCACACTGTTTAAGACTAACACAGTCCCTTTAATATATAACAGTCTAGCACAATATCTGGAGTAAATCAGTCCTTTTATCTATCTTTATTATACATGTCAAATGTCTTTAACACTGTAAATTCACTAAATCTGTTTCAAATGTCTCTCAATCACACTAACGTTGGGAGTGTAAGCCTGCTACCTCCTGACTCAAGCCTTACTAAAACACAAAAATCTTTTCAGTCTGTATTCTGTTGACAAATGGCAATAATTCCTGTCCATTACATACCTTGCCAACAGCAGGTGTTGCTAGTTTTTAAGCTTCATTTCCATACAGCAACATTGTGTGAGACACCTCCCTTGAATCCTTGCCAAATGTTTGGGGAATTCTAACAATCCATAGAGGATTTTGTGTAATATTCATTCCTTAACACTTGATATATTTTATTATTTTTAGACCCACACGGTACAGCATGCAGTAGATTCAAGTTTTTGCACACACTGCCTATTGTAAACTCACTCCATTATTAACAGGTGTTGTTTTGGTGACTTGTTAACATGCTGTTTGTTATGTTAATTTTTTTTTCTTCTGTTATTGTATTTTATTCATGAATTATATCAACTAAGTGCAACAAGTGCAAGAACTTTAAAGCCAGGGAAGACATGCACAATGTCTTGTGTGCATAAAATTTACCTGATCTTCCCTTGCAGCATATGTGTTATGATCTGAGGACTTCTGGTCAATGATGCTTCAAAAACAAAAAAGGTAAAGAGAAGAGGGAAAAATCATGCAAAGGCAACTCTGATGTTCTAAGTATCTATCAAAATATGAATCCATTGTGAGGTTTGCTTTGGAATATTATTTGGTCCCATCTCCAAAGGTGATTGTCACAACCTTCTGCCACTACAAACCTCTTCGCATTTGGGAAAACTAAATACAGATATTTTTCTGTCAAAATTAGATATCCTGTGTTCTGAACAAAATATGTATCAACTGGTAAGAAGACAACAAAGCTGTATCTTAATTCTATTTTGCCTCCTTTTCCTTATCTTATTTTCATGATAGATGCATCTGTCTAGCTATACCTATAGCTTCATCTGTTTATAATTATAATGATCTTAGTCTACCTTGATGGGAATTTTAGTGAAATGTCCATCTTTCCAGCCATACTTACAGCTACATGTGTCTATCAGGATGGAGACTTGGGTGAAAAATGTGTCCATCCAGCCATACAATGCTGTTACTGGAGCTGACCAGGCCAGATTATGCATGGCTGACAATTATGCCAACCATTTTCCTGGGTTACTTGTAATCAATTCTTGTATCTAAGAATTTTCTGGTGGAGTTCGTTTTTCCTGTGTTCACTAGGTATTTGCCTACCTAGCATGTGAAAACTGGATTTGGTAGCCTGCACAGAAGAACCACCAACTGGTCAGTGGGCAGAAAAGCGATTCCCAGCAATTCACCATGGAGCACTAAGAACACAGTGAGACATGTAGGACGTCCTGGTCATCCACAGCACTCCACTCTGTCTCAGGCCATCTCAACATTGTTGTGCTGCTGGACACAGATGGTTTTGGATGAGAGAGTGAGGTTGATGAACTGCGCTATCTTCCTCATTTAAAACAAAGTCACTGCACAATTCATTCTTGTCATCCAGCCATCCCATTTCATGACCCACTAAAGTCTTGTGGTGACAAGAATGCGATGAAATGGCAGGTGTTGGTACACTGGCAGCCGTAGTTGCAAACCTGCACACAGGTGACTCAGGCCATTAGGGTCATTCACCACTGACATGGAACATCAGCGGAGTCCGGCAACCCCCTTTAGCAACTGAGCAGCCCTTTTCAGGAATGCACTGCTCACCTCCCTGGCATGAGGAAGGGGCTAGAAAAGGTGCTTTAAACATTGCCTGCTCTAAACTTCCCAAGCCAGTATACTACGGCTGGCAGAAACCCTACTCTAGTGAAACAAGGATTTTTCCTCTCACACACCTTATTGGACAGAGACAATGTGGAAATACCCAAGAGGAGAACCACCTTAATAGGAAAAGAACTTGCCAGATACAACGTGGACATTGCTTCTTTGAGTGAGACCTGGCTTGCAGAAGGCAACCTCTGTGAAAGGGGCTCCAGACACTTTCTTTTGGAGCAGCTGAGGAAGTGAAGAACACTGTGAGGCAGGTGTTGGCTTTGCAAAGAAGACAGCACCGAATGGCAAATTTTCTGGACCTTCCAATCAGAATGTGGAGAATGACTGGGTGGCATTCAGAGAGCTTCAGAAATCCTTGGACCCTCAACCAGAAAGCATCAAGACTGGTTTGATGAAAACTAATAAGATCAATCAGTTTCTGGATGAGAAACACTGCCTCCTTCAAACCTACCTTAACAACCCGAAGTTCACCTCTATAAAAGATGTGTACACCGATATATTCAGAACTGTACAGCAGAAACTTTGTCAGATATGAGACACATGGCTGAGCAACAAAGCTGGTGAGATCCAGTGCTGTGCCCTGAAAGAAGTGCATGGACCTACATCTCTGGATCATTACTCCTTTTTAGTGCAGACGGGAACACACTAATTACTGACAAAGAGAAGATTCTTCAATAACAAGACAGCATCCTGAATCGCCCTTCATCCATCAATGATGAAGCCATTAGTCTTCTCCCCCTAACAACTCATCAACAAAGCACTGGATGACCCTCCAACCTTTCTTGAGACACAGAAAGCGATATGTCTGCTCTGCAGTGGCAAAGTACCTGGTTCAGCCTCCATCCCATCTGAAGTCTACAAGGAAGGGGCACAGTCCTGACAGAAAGGCTCCACCAACTGTTTGTACTGATGTGGCAGCAAGAGAAGATCCCCCAGGAATTCAAAGATGCTTCCATAATCCACCTGTATTAGTGCAAAGGGAGCCACCAGGCAAGCGATAACCAATGGGGTATATCCTTATTCTCATTTGCAGGAAAGATGAAAGAAACTCGCCAGAATCCTACTGAACCATCTCACTATGCACCTTGACCAGGGACTACTACCAGAAAGCTAGTGTTGTGTAAGAAAAGAATGTGGGACCATCAACATGGTGTTTGCTGCAGGGCAGCTACAAGAGAAATATTAAGAGCAAAACACTGACCTTTACAACATCTATGCTGACTTGACAAAGGAATTTGTTACTGTCAATGAGGAAACTAGTGGAAGGTAAAGGCCAAGTACGGATGCCTGAAAAAAACTGATGTCCATGGTGCAGCATTTCCACGATGGCATGCAGGCACGAGTCCAGGACAATGGAGAGACATCTGAGCCATTCCCAGTAACCAATGGCGTCAAGCAGGGTTGTGTTCTGGCACCAACACTGTTTAGTCGTGTTCTTCACCATACTGACTAATGCTTTCACAGAGAGAGAGGTTGGGAGTCGGCATCAGGTACTGTGCAGCAAAAAAAACTATTCAAGTACAGGAGGCTTCACGCGAAAGCCAAGGTTATGACCATCAGGGATTTCTTATTTGCTGATGACTGCACCCTCAATGCTGGCTCAGAAGCCGACCTGCAGTGCAGCATTGTCAAGTTCTCCAGCTCCTGCACAAGCTTTGGTCTCACCATTTGTACCAAGAAGACTGAAGTCCTGTATCAGCCAGCCCATGAAAAACCCAATGTTGAGCCCAACATTACTATCGGTGGCCAAAAACTCAACATAGTGAATCGCTTTAACTACCATCGCAGCATATTGTCATAGAGCATCACTTTTGATGACAAGAAGAACCTTTGCATTGCAAGAGCCAGTGCAACTTTCCATGGATTGTATGCCAACATCTGGAATAGAAGAGGCATCAGCATCTAGACTGAACTAAAGGTCTCACCCCACACTACTTTATGCATGAGAAATGTGGATGATGTACCATTGCCACACAAGGAAGCTAAACCATTTTCACACCACAAGTCTCAGAGGAAAATTCTTAACATCAAGTGGCAGGACAATTTTCCAGACACTGAGGTACCTGCCCAAGCAGACTTCATCAGCATCCACCCCATCCTAACACAGTCCCAGCTATGCTGGGTAGGACATGTACGCATGCCAGAACACCGGCTGCCTAAGAGACTCTTCTATGGTAAGCTACAGCAAGAATGCTGATCTCATGGAGGTGAGAAGAAATGCTTCAAAGACAATGTGAAAGCTGCATTGAAAGTGTTCATCATATAACCTGATTACTGTGAGAAAACTTGGGAATTCCTCCATGCACAAAGGTTCCAAGTTGTGTGTATATCTAGCAGGACAGCAGCTGCAGAGCTGAAGAGGCAGGTCTGAAAAGCATGTGCCTGAAACCCACCTTTAGATGTCTCACTCATTTACTGTCCCTTATGCAAATCAACATTCCATTCAAGGGTTGGCCTCATCAGCCACTTGGTGCATGCACAGAACAGAACCAGCCCCTCCAACCCTCAGATGACTATAGAGGTCATTGTCGAATCAACAGATGAATAAAATATATATCCATTGTACATACACGCCCAGTTATTGAATACATGCCTGTTATTACATATATTTGCAGCTGTTGCATGCACAGTTGTTGTATACATGCCTATTGTTATATTCATTCCCAGTTGTTACTTACATGGCCATTGTTACATACATTCCCACTTGTTACATACATGCAGAAAATGGTACTTACACATACCTCACTTGGTGCTCAGCATTAAGAGTTTAGTGTTAGGACTGGTCAGCCTGGTATCAGGATAATGTGACTGTGTGGGACATCATGCTACATGTCTGGGGCATGATGCTCCAGTACTAGACATCACAATTAACTGCCTCACTGCAGATATCGTAGCGATTTGACTGAACAATTGTTAAAGTTGTCAGAGTGTTAAAAATTCAATATTCTCTGATATTCATGTTCCTTTATCTGGATATTCCACTATGAACTCAGGTACATAGTTTCAAGGGGGCCCTGAGTGTCTGAGTGGTCTAAAGCGCTCACCATTACGGATCACTGCCATCTCACCTCTGTCGGGGTGGATTGAATCTCAGCCAATGTGGTATGTGAAAAAGCTTGCCAGTAGCTTCTTGTGGGTCAGTGGTTCTTTCTGGGGTTTTCCTCCATCATTAATACTGGCTGCCATGTATAGCCTATCTTGTGCTGAAAAATGGCATTACACTCATTAACAACAACAACAACATAATTTCAAGATTGCTAATTTTATTTACAAGTTATTTTTGCTCATTTCCAGACTGTCATCACATATATAAACTAAGTTAGTGCAAAGATACAACTTGGATTTTATTGTTTTGGATCTCATTTCTTTTTACAGAATATTGTAAGTAAATGCTATTTTTAAATATGCATACTAAAAACACAAACTTCACTCTTGTTTTCACACAAAGTAACTATGCTAACAAAAGACAAGACAATTTTTTTTCACAGTCCAAAGCTATACTATATATACTTCTTTATAAGTAAAGTGCAACTGCAAACTGCATGTACCAAGATATGCCATCACATAGTGCCTTGGCAGATCTATGTCTGTGCAATTTGTTAAGATTAATCAACATACAACATATTCTGGTTTTCAAACGCATTATGCTATGGCAGATCAAGGGTTTTGTTGTTTGCAGTTGTACTTGACTTATAAGTGAGTATATATAGTAAGTTAAAAATCCCCCACCCCATCTCTCAATGGTTGTCCTCACTTTGATCTTGGAACACATGTTTGTTAACTCACTCTCTCTCCACCACTCTGTTGTCCTAGTGGTTAGAGTGTCTGCCTCAGATGTGAAAGGTTTTGGGTTCAATCCCTGGCTGAGTCATACCAAAGTCTTTAAAAAATGATATTAACAGCTGCCTCACTTGGCACTCAGCATTAAGAGGTTAGTGTTAGGACTGTTATGCCTGGTGTCTGCAATGCATCACTATAAACTGCCATACTGTAGACATCATAGTAAAATGACTAAAAAATTATTAAAGATATGTAAAAAAAAATCCAAATCACACACACATCTCTCTGTCTGTCTGTCTCTCTCTGTCTCTCTCTCAATTTGGAGACTATATAATTTTTAAAAAGTTGAAAAAGAATAGGTATGGAATAAATTTGATGGGAAAGAATATAGTTTGCACATGCAAAATAATAAATACTTGGCGCAATTGTTCTTGTAGAGTTTAATGCAATTTTTCACAAATGGGAATATGCACTCTGATCTGGCACTTTATTGCACTTCTGTAGAACACTTTTGCCTCTAGTATAAAACATGTTGGCCAATCAAAGTTGTCCTTTAATAGCCTAAATTTTTGGCCTAATTGTTTTCGTCAGTCTTGTTATGTTGACCGTAATTTACGTGTGGCTTCCATGTGGGAACAGCAGTATCTCAGCCGGAAGAGTGTTGTACAGTTATGGTTATGCTACCTGACCAGGCCAGGCCCTGTTGGTTGCCTCATTATGTCCTTCATTCCCATTTCCTTGGCGTGATAAAGCTGTTACTGTGTTAAAGTGCTGTTATGAAACTAAAAATTTGTTTTTAAAGATCCACATTTGGCATTAAAACTAAGTCATGGATCTTGAGGGTGTCTATCGATACATTGTTTTAGATTTGCAATATCAATATACAATACTTGTGGCATATGTGATAATGATGTGTAACTGTCAGATTCAAAAATGAAATTTAAAATCAAGTGGAAATAACAATTATAATTCAGTGGAAGAGGTGAGATATTTTTCCTAAATTTAGTATTGTTACTTTTGCAGATTAAAGAGGAATGAACTTGGATTGACAAGGAAGAGGAAAAGAAAATTTCTGAGAGGAGTAGACACATCAGCAGCAACGTCTGCAGAGGAAAAAGATCAAAGTGTGAAAACACACAGTGATATATTACCTATTAAAAATGAAGCAGATTCTGACATTGACTCGGAGTCGGAATGCAACTTTTCTAAAAATGAAAAGACATGCCCAGGTGATGAGGAGGAAAATGGCATAAAATATGACTCTGTCAAGCAATCAGATTTATGTGTAAAGAAGAAAGACTTTGAAAAGAAAAAATTACCAAAGTTTAAGTTTAAGGACAAAGTTAATAATGAAACAGACACATGCAGAAAGAAACCAGATTCTAAGGTTGATATAGACAGTGGTAGGGATTGTGTTAGGTCAGGGACTACATTTAGCAAATATCAGGCTAAGACAGAGTCACTAACTGGGAAGAGGAGTTGTAACTCCATTTCTATTCGAGAGTCTGCAAAAATTTGCAATGGTCAACCAGAAGCACCACCAAAAAAACACCAGCAAAATGGTGCAAATATTTATTCATGCCCTTCACCCATAATGTGTTCAAGTCCCAGAACCAAAGAAATATCAGATATAGATAAATGCATCAGAGAAAGACACGACTATGTTGCCCAAAGAAAGGTTGGTAATTCACCTGTTAAGGTGATGTCCATTCATACAATTGATAAAGTCACCCAGTCCACTGACAGGTTGTCAAAGGAATCTACAAGGGGATCTTCCAATGAGAAGAACTACTGCAAAACACATTCAGAAAAGATTTTGCAAGCGAGTAAACAAGAAGAGTCTGACAAATCTGGAAGGGATAAAAAACTTAGTAATTATGACAAAACTGAAGCTTTTAAAAATTCTAATGACAGTGATTCTAAGTGTGATAAAAGAAAATGTCAAATTGAAAAATTGGGTGATGTTGAAGACAGGAACAATTGTATAGATGCAGCAAAAAGTGTGCCAATTCGTAACATTCATGAGGCTAAAAGTTTGCTTGGAAAAAGAAAAAAATATGATGATAATTCTGACAGTGTTGAAGACATGTTTTGCAGTATTAAGAGAGACAGAAAATCTGAGATAGATATGAAAGATATCACTTATACTAAGGGGGAAAAAAGTTATAAAGATGTTAAGCCCAATAAAAACAGGCATGTAACAAAGAAAACTAGTATCTTTAATACAGCTGAGGACTTGCCTGACCTTTTGCCATCAGGCACACAGTTGATGCCAAAGTTATTATCACAGAATAGTTCAAGATCATTTTTATCTCATGTAAACATCTCTAAAGGATCATCTCCACTTCTTTCTCATGGATCACCAATAGGTTCAAGTGTCTCACCTTCAAAAGGAGCAAAACTGTCCCCATCTCTTTCCCAAAAATCTCCAGGCATAGCTGACAAATGTTCGCGTCTAATAGACAGATCTCCAAGTTTATCCAAAAATTCATTGTGTCTGTCAAAAGACTTACAGACTGCAGATAAAGAATATCGTAATTTAAATACAACTACAGCATTATCTAACAAAGCTTCCTCATCCTCTGTGACAACAGATCCATGTTTAATATCAGTCTCAGCCTCATCACCGAGGAAGGTCAGATTCAATGATGCTTCACATCCCCAAACTAATTGTACTTCAACACAAAAGATTTCATCCTCAGACAGTTCACCATTTTCTACAACAGATCCATGTTTAATATCAGTCTCAGCCTCATCACCAAGGAAGGTCAGATTCAATGATGCTTCACATCCCCAAACTAATTGTACTTCAACACAAAAGATTTCATCCTCAGACAGTTCACCATTTTCTACCAAATCTGGATACACTATTAAGCCAGTCAACAATGTTTGTACCGGCTTGACCCAAACACAGAAAGGGGTCATGGGCTCAGTGACTGTTGTCAGTGTTGATGCTTTCAATGACATGTATAAGCCTGCTTTAGATGCTTTGTCATCTTTGCCAGGCAGTGAAGAATTACATAGAAATCCAAGGACACAACATTCAAATAAGCCACATGTTAGCAAATCATTTGTGCCTAGAACTAAGGTTAAAGAGCAGTTGAAAAATATGAACACCAGTGTCGGAAGTCACTGTAAGTCACAATCAGAGGAAATGTCCTCAGATTATTCATCCAAAGAAGGCACTGTCGGTAGATTGCACACTGTTACTAAGCATCACAGAAAAAAGAGACAACTACCAGACTTTGTTGATCCATGTACTTCATCGATTGAGGAATCTAGTGATAAAAATCACAGAATAAAGAGAAAACTATCAGATTTTGGACATCCATCTACTTCATTGACAGGGGAATCAAATGATAAGCATCAAAGGAGAAAAAGACAACTACCCGACTTTGCAGATTCATCTAATTTGCTGACAGGGGAATCAAGTGAATTTAAATCAAAATCCACAAAAACAGACAATGAATTGGAACAAAAATGTTCACTGAAATTCAGAAATGTTTCCCGTACACTTGACAGGAAGTCTAATGAAATATTTCAAACGAAGTTCACAGATTCCAAAACCATTCACAAAAGTCCAACCAGAATTTCATTCCTGAATGAACAAACTCTTGGTGTAGATACTACGGACTTGGATGAGACCAAGGAAATGGAGCAAGACCATGTTCTTTTAGAGGAGTTAGCAGATGAGTTTAGGGGCATAAGGGGTACACTAATGCAGGAAATCAAATCTGCCAAGTGAGTAATACATGTTTTGTCTTGAAGCAAAAAATGACAGGTATCTGATCCTTCTACAATTGTTGTGCATAAGCACATGTCAGTGCATACACCCTTGCATGCTGTGTAGTGTAGCAATAACATGTGTCAATGCATATACCTTTGCATGCTATGTAATGCAACATTAACACATGTCAGTGCATACACCCATGCATGCTGTGTCAATTCGTACACCTTTGCATGCTGTATAGTGCAGCCTTAACATGTCAGTGCATACACCCTTGCAGGCTGTGTAGTGCAGCCTTAACATGTCAGTGCATACTCACTTGCAGGCTGTGTAGTGCAGCTTTAACATGTCAGTGCATACTCCCTTGTAGGCTGTGTAGTGCAGCCTTAACATGTCAGTGCATACTCACTTGCAGGCTGTGTAGTGCAGCCTTAACATGTCAGTGCATACTCCCTTGCATGCTGTGTAGTGCAGCCTTAACATGTCAGTGCATACACCCTTGCATGCTGTGTTGTGCAGCCTTAACATGTCAGTGCATACACCCTTGCATGCTGTGTAGTGCAGCATTAAGATGTCAGTGCATACTCACTTGCATGCTGTGTAGTGCAGCCTTAACATGTCAGTGCATACACCCTTGCATGCTGTGTAGTGCAGCCTTAACATGTCAGTGCATACACCCTTGCATGCTGTGTTGTGCAGCCTTAACATGTCAGTGCATACACCCTTGCATGCTGTGTAGTGCAGCATTAAGATGTCAGTGCATACTCACTTGCATGCTGTGTAGTGCAGCCTTAACATGTCAGTGCATACTCCCTTGCATGCTGTGTAGTGCAGCCTTAACATGTCAGTGCATACACCCTTGCATGCTGTGTTGTGCAGCCTTAACATGTCAGTGCATACACCCTTGCATGCTGTGTAGTGCAGCATTAAGATGTCAGTGCATACTCACTTGCATGCTGTGTAGTGCAGCCTTAACATGTCAGTGCATACACCCTTGCAGGCTGTGTAGTGCAGCCTTAACATGTCAGTGCATACTCACTTGCAGGCTGTGTAGTGCAGCTTTAACATGTCAGTGCATACTCCCTTGTAGGCTGTGTAGTGCAGCCTTAACATGTCAGTGCATACTCACTTGCAGGCTGTGTAGTGCAGCCTTAACATGTCAGTGCATACTCCCTTGCATGCTGTGTAGTGCAGCCTTAACATGTCAGTGCATACACCCTTGCATGCTGTGTTGTGCAGCCTTAACATGTCAGTGCATACACCCTTGCATGCTGTGTAGTGCAGCATTAAGATGTCAGTGCATACTCACTTGCATGCTGTGTAGTGCAGCCTTAACATGTCAGTGCATACACCCTTGCATGCTGTGTAGTGCAGCCTTAACATGTCAGTGCATACACCCTTGCATGCTGTGTAGTGCAGCATTAAGATGTCAGTGCATACTCACTTGCATGCTGTGTAGTGCAGCCTTAACATGTCAGTGCATACACCCTTGCATGCTGTGTAGTGCAGCCTTAACATGTCAGTGCATACTCACTTGCATGCTGTGTAGTGCAGCCTTAACATGTCAGTGCATACTCACTTGCATGCTGTGTAGTGCAGCCTTAACATGTCAGTGCATACACCCTTGCATGCTGTGTAGTGCAACACTAGAGACTTATGACCATTTAGTAAAATGGCTTGTACACATTGTTCAAAAAGTTTGATTATCTTATTCTCACTCTCATCTTGGATGTTGTGATGTTCTAACGTAGGGGTAAGAGGGCAGAAAGCAAGAAAACAACAATCCTTTTTGTTGTACATATTTTGTAAACAGCACTTCTATAAAAAAAATTTGTTAAAAAATATATAACCTGTAACTTTGACAAAATTGACATCAACATAGATATCCTCTGGTGCTTGAAATATAAGGTTTCTAGTTTGGTTAAGATATTATATTTTAATTCTGGTGACAACAGACATTACATTACCCAGAATATGCTTCAATGAAAGCTTTTAGGTCATGCCTGTATGTAAAGAAGGAAAAGAAAAACTTCTAAAAAGAAGCTTCTCCCCAGCATCAGTTTATTATGTTTATGTTCTCTTCATCTATATTAATATAACATGTTCATACACCATGTGTGTATCTGACATAATGAATACTATTGCAGACATGTGAGGGATCTTAATGAAGAACAGCTGAAGTTTCTGGTGATGAGCAGTAAGAAGTATTTGAGAGATATATTTCAGGGAAAGGTTTGTTATCTTCCATATTTTATTGTGATTTTTCTTCTTTTCTAAAACTTTCAATTTCTGTTTGCAGCTTGCTATCATAATTTATGAACTTTCTGTCTGTATTTCTTACTCTCCATCCATCTTTTAATTTATATTTAGTTATATATCAGTCATAGTTATTAGCAGTTATCAGTAAAACAAAACTATTCAGTGTATACTAATGCATTGATGGCCAACAAACATTAAAAAGAAGCAGGAATCATGATGTTTGCATTTTTATCCATTTAACTTTTATTTCCTCTCTGTAACTTTAAAGCTGTTTGAGATTAAATGATGAAGCATGGCATACTTATACAGCATCACTGAAAGGTGTGTTGTATACCATAAGGGTGTGTGGAACAGCTTTAGGGTCAAGGTCACAGCTTAATATAGTGTTTTTATCAAACTTTTTTCTTTGTACTATAATTTTAAAGTCATTTGAGTTTAAAGGTTGAACCTCATTATGCTGATAAGTCATTACCAAAAGGTGTCACATACCATAATGGGTGTGGAAGGTCAAGGTCACAGCTTAATATAGTGTTTTTATCAAACTTTCTTCTTTGTACTATAATTCTAAAGTCATTTGAGATTAAAGGTTGAACCTCATTATGCTGATAAGTCATTACCAAAAGGTGTAACATACCATAAAGGTTGTTTAAGGTCAAGGTCACTCCTCAGTATGTTGCTTTTTCCATCAGACCATAGTTTTCACTCTATAATTAAAGCTCTATGAGATTAAGGGATGAAGTTGGGTATGTTTGTACATAATCCCTAGAAGGTATGTAACATGCAGCTTTGTGGGCCTTTTCTTCACGGACAAGATTGTCTAAATTTTGCAAATTGTCATCACACTTACGTTTTAAGCTGTTTGGTATGAATATACATTGTTAACAGGGCTTGTCACTTGTGTAACACATTGGGGTCTTAAGTTCAAGGTAAAGGTAATAGTTTTGTACCACATTAGGGTCTTTATATTCAAGGTTAAGGTCATAGTTGTGGACTACATTGGGATCTTAAGTTCAAGGTTAAGGTCATAATTGTGGACTACATTGGGATATTAAGTTCAAGGTTAAGGCCATAGTTGTGTGTTATATGTTGAATTTTTACATTATGCTTTCCAGAAGTTTTAGAGTCATTTGAGACAAAGGTATAGTATAAACTGGTTATTGATAGTTCTGTCTTCATGGTCAAAGTCATGAGTTAATATTTTCAGTTTCAGTCATATTGACAATTCTGATTTCTAGCCTAAGAGCTGTGTAAAATGAATGGACGAAGCTTGTTACAATTGTATATTAACACTTGATGTGTTTTATTGTCCACAAAGTCAAGACAACAGTTCAATGTATATCCTTTCAGTGTTGCTGTCTTGAAAGCTGTTTATGGTAAAGAGCTGAACCATGGTAAACTTATGCTTCTCAGTTTGATGTCATCTTATGCATCATATATAACAATGTTTTTATTAAGGTCAAGGTCAATGATAATTTTTAAAATCCCTTTATTGCATTTTTCCTCTGATGCCCTTATAGATAAGGGAAAGAAATTTGGTAACTTTCTTTGTCAACTCCATAACTCTGTCTTAAAAGGTCATGGTCAGATTTCATTTTTGTGACTGTGATGGTAGGCATGGACCCATAATCACTGAATTTGGTTGTCAAATTCTGGTGTAATTTGCAAATATGCTTCTTGAAAGGTTTTCACCGGTAATTAATTTTCAAGAAAATAATGGTCTCATGGCAGCTAAAGGTTTAATTTATTTAATTATTACTTCAATTCAAAACCATTAATTTTTGTATCTGGTAGTTTACCATATATTGTCTGAAAAATGTGACTTCTATGTCCACTTTGATTATTATGGTACAAGGACATAGTATTACCATCCATATGTCCAGATAAGACTTGGATTTGTGTCCATTTTCAGGCACTTTAGTGGGACATTTATGTTCCGCAAACACATTTCTATTTATATGGCATGAAATGAAGTCATCATATTTGTCATTTGTGGCTACCATAAATCAGAAATATATACAATGGTAAATAATTGTATATTAGTCAAGTCCAGTTGCAAACAGCATAGACACAGATTTCTGTTGTAGCATACATCAGCAGATTTGGGGCTGATTAGTAAGTGAACATAAACCATAGTCCATGATCTGCTGGCATGATATATGGTGGAAGATCAGAGACAGTCTTTTTTGCTGTTGAACTTTGCTTATAGGCAGATAATACAGTAGATGTGTATTTTCCAGAAATGTTAAATAAAACATTAAATTTCTTGAGATAAAAAACTCAGGTAATACAAATGCTAAAGATATTGATTTTGTATGAAAGGCTGATGAAATTATTTCCTTCTTTGATCTACCTGTATCCATCACCCGTTTTTTTTATATTCAACAACCACCAACCACTCAGCCAATATGCAACAGTGAACCATATTCATTACAGTGCAGCATCAAAGTGATTGAGAATATCCCACTGACCACTCATTCTAGGTACCACAATTTATTCACTACAATGCAACAAAGTGATTGAGAATATCTCACTGTCCACTTATTCTAGGTACCACAATTTATTCACTACAATGCAACAAAGTGATTGAGAATATCTCACTGTCCACTCATTCTAGGTACCACAATTTATTCACTACAATGCAACAAAGTGATTGAGAATATCTCACTGTCCACTTATTCTAGGTACCAAAATTTATTCACTACAATGCAACAAAGTGATTGAGAATATCTCACTGTCCACTCATTCTAGGTACCAAAATTTATTCACTACAATGCAACAAAGTGATTGATAATATCCCACTGTCCACTTAGTCAAGGTACCACAATGAACCATTTATTCACTACAACACAACAGTGATTGAGAATATCCCACTCGGTCAAGGTACTACAATGGACATTTTTTTCACTACGCAACAGAGAGAATATTCCACTGTCCACTCATTCTAGGTACCACAATTTATTCACTACCATGCAACAAGGTGATTGAAAATATCCCACTGACCACTCAGTCCAGGTACCACAATTTATTTACTACAATGCAACAAAGTAAGTGAGAATGTCCCACTTAGTCAAGGTATGACAGTGGACCATTTATTCACTTCTATGCAACAGTGATTGAAAACATCACACTGACCACTTAGTCAAGGTACCACAATGGACCAATTATTCACTACCATTCAACAGAGTGATTGAGAATGTCCCACTGACCACTTAGTAAGGTACCACAGTGGACCATTTATAGTATTAGCTACAGTGCAACAGAGTGATTGAGAATATCCTTCTGACCACTTAGTCAAGGTACCACAGTGGACCAGTTATTCACTACAATGCAACAAAGTGCTTGAGAATATCCCACTCAGTCAAGGTACCACAATGGACATTTTATATTACAATGCAACAGAGTGATTGAAAATATTCTACTAACCACTTAGTCACGGTACCAGAATTGACCATTTTTTTAGTACCATGCAACAGAGTGATTGAGAATGTCTCACAGACAAACATAGCCAAAGTACAACAGTTAACCATGTTATTCACCTACAAATTTATATTGTTTTATGTACATTTCAGATCAATTGTGAACGTCATAAGCTCTACAAAGAAGGTGGAAAAACACGACGTGAGTGCATGTTCAGTTTTTCCTCCACTTTAGCATACCTTGCAGTAATAAATTTGAATTTAAAGAACTCTGCCATGACATCCCAAAATCACTAACAAATTGAGAGAATGTATGTATTTTGTTTTAATCAAAATTTAAATGATTTGTAATCAATTTGAAATGTTAAATTAGGTAAGTAGAACCAGTCTTGGTCAACAACACCTCCATGTATGTATAATACATGCTATTAATGGGCAATATTTCTTTTTCATTATCAAATACATTCTCTGATCACATTAATGTTAGGAAATAAACTGCACTACCTCTTGAATCTAGTGTTCCAAGAATGACAAAGCCTTTGTTTGCCTGTCTATATAACTTGTAGATATAAGGAAGAACATCTTACCCATTACCTCCCCTTTACCACTGCTAGATGGCTATCATTCAATTGGATCCACACACACACACACACTTCAGCTTTTTCTCGATACAATCAATATCATATGACTGTCAGTTGTATTGTCCTTATGTTAGGGAACATTTTATTCTTCCAATAAGGAATCCAGCCATTAGTCTCTCAAAGGATTCTTCATATAGGGAATCCAGCCATTATTCTCTCAAAGGGTTCTTCATATAGGGAATTCAGCCATTATTCTCTCAAAGGGTTCTTCATATAGGGAATTCAGCCATTATTCTCTCAAAGGGTTCTTCATTTAGGGAATCCAGCCATTATTCCCTCAAAGGGTTCTTCAAATAGGGAATCCAGCCATTATTCCCTCAAAGGGTTCTTCAAATAGGGAATCCAGCCATTATTCCCTCAAAGGGTTCTTCAAATAGGGAATCCAGCCATTATTCCCTAAAAAAGTTCTTCATATAGGGAATCCAGCCATTATTCTCTCATAGGGTTCTTCAAATAGGGAATCCAGCCATTATTCCCTCAAAGGATTCTTCATATAGGGAATCCAGCCATTATTCCCTCAAAGGATTCTTCATTTAGAGAATCCAGCCATTATTCTCTCATAGGGTTCTTCAAATAGGGAATCCAGCCTTTATTCCCTCAAAGGGTTTTTCATATAAGGAATCCAGCCATTATTCCCTCAAAGAATTCTTCATATAGGGAATCCAGCCATTATTCCCTCAAAGGGTTCTTCATATAGGTAATCCAGCCTTTATTCCCTCAAAGGGTTTTTCATATAGGGAATCCAGCCTTTATTCCCTCAAAGGGTTTTTCATATAAGGAATCCAGCCATTATTCCCTCAAAGAATTCTTCATATAGGGAATCCAGCCATTATTCTCTCAAAGGGTTCTTCATATAGGTAATCCAGCCATTAGTCTCTCAAAGGATTCTTCATATAGGGAATCCAGCCATTATTCTCTCAAAGGGTTCTTCATATAGGGAATCCAGCCATTATTCCCTCAAAGGGTTCTTCATATAGGGAACCCAGCCATTATTCTCTCAAAGGGTTCTTAATATAGGTAATCCAGCCATTAGTCTCATAGGATTGTTCATATAGGGAATCCAGCCATTATTCCCTCAAAGGATTCTTCATAACGGGGAATCCAGCCATTATTCCCTCAAAGAATTCTTCATTTAGAGAATCCAGCCATTATTCCCTCAAAGAATTCTTCATATAGGGAATCCAGCCATTATTCCCTCAAAGGGTTCTTCATATAGGTAATCCAGCCTTTATTCCCTCAAAGGGTTTTTCATATAGGGAATCCAGCCTTTATTCCCTCAAAGGGTTTTTCATATAAGGAATCCAGCCATTATTCCCTCAAAGAATTCTTCATATAGGGAATCCAGCCATTATTCTCTCAAAGGGTTCTTCATATAGGTAATCCAGCCATTATTCTCTCAAAGGATTCTTCATATAGGGAACCCAGCCATTATTCTCTCAAAGGGTTCTTCATATAGGTAATCCAGCCATTAGTCTCTCAAAGGATTCTTCATATAGGGAATCCAGCCATTATTCTCTCAAATGGTTCTTCATATAGGGAATCCAGCCATTATTCCCTCAAAGGGTTCTTCATATAGGGAACCCAGCCATTATTCTCTCAAAGGGTTCTTCATATAGGTAATCCAGCCATTAGTCTCTCAAAGGATTCTTCATATAGGGAATCCAGCCATTATTCTCTCAAAGGGTTCTTCATATAGGTAATCCAGCCATTAGTCTCTCAAAGGATTCTTCATATAGGGAATCCAGCCATTATTCTCTCAAAGGGTTCTTCATATAGGGAATCCAGCCATTATTCCCTCAAAGGGTTCTTCATATAGGTAATCCAGCCTTTATTCCCTCAAAGGGTTTTTCATATAAGGAATCCAGCCATTATTCCCTCAAAGAATTCTTCATATAGGGAATCCAGCCATTATTCCCTCAAAGGATTCTTCATTTAGAGAATCCAGCCATTATTCTCTCATAGGGTTCTTCAAATAGGGAATCCAGCCATTATTCCCTCAAAGGATTCTTCATATAGGGAATCCAGCCATTATTCCCTCAAAGGGTTCTTCAAATAGGGAATCCAGCCATTATTCCTTCAAAGGGTTCTTCATATAGGGAATCCAGCCATTATTCCCTCAAAAAGTTCTCCAGATAGGGAATCCATCTTTTATTCCCTCAAAGGGTTCTTCATATAGGGATTCCATATTTGCTTGCCACGGTTCCAATAACCCTGTCTATACCTTGGTGGATTGAATATCTACATTAATGCTTTGTCCTAGCAACATCTATTGGATTTCATGTGTTTCCTCCCTTAGTATGTAATGCCAACTACCAATAGCGTGGTACATTTTACATCGGCTGAAAATGGTTGTTTCAATTAACTTAGAAACGATACCTTGTAAGTTTAACATCAAAAGTATGAATATGTACAAGAGCGAAAGGTATTTGTGCAAACAGACTTCCAATAGAAAATTGCTTATTGATCAGTCCATTCAAATTATGTGCTCCCCTTGTCTTGATTACATGGGAACAGTGTTCAAATTTGAACAACTTTGATTGGATGCTGTGGCTTGCTGTTGCATTCAATGAAATTCACAGACCTGAAGCAGAAATGTCTGCTCAATGTGCCAAGGTGTAAAGAGGGTTATCAGAACCTTAGCTAATGAAGATGATAGGGAATTCAACCTTTGTACTTTTAAAAGGTTCTTCCTATAGGGAATCCAGCTTTTATTTCCCTAAAGGGTTATTCATATATAGAGAAAATCAAACCTTTATTCCCTCAAAGGAATCCCTGTGATAGAACTTACATGCTCATTCATTTCCTCCTCCTATTTTCCTAATATTGTTTGATAAAGGAATGTATTCAACATTGTAAATTTTTGGGTAAATTATGTTTTTTCAAAAATACTTACCTGATCACATTGCTGTTAAAATTGGAGGGTAGTATTTTAGAAGTAGCAGTGTTTACATTATTGTTATTAAAGTAAGTATTGTCTGAGAAATATAATTGTAATGCTATATGTTATTGAAGAATAACTGCAGAAGGCTTTATATAGTATCTATTAAATACAAGTCATCAATACAGCTTGGAAGGGGAGTAAAGTCTGCCCTGAGAGTCTATTTCCCATGAAACTTAAACCCTAGTAAATGTAAAACATAAACCAGCGATTGGTGTGTTTCAGTTCTAGTCCAGTGTGGGATATCTGATTACTTTTACTGTGAAGTGATATTTCAAAGCTAATTAGATTTAGGTTTACACTACACTTGTTGAAATATTTATTTTCTTAAACCTTTGCTTCCCATATAAAAATCTAATCTTCTTACCTGTGCCTCCCATATGATGTTCACAATGTCACACCCTTGCTCCTGTAAAAAAACACATAAACAATAAAGCACCATCATCATAAAAAAGTTATATTCTCACATGGCTGGAATCGACTCCAAATAACCTAATCATTTCCACCGCAAGTTAGTATTAGTTATCAGATTACCATAAGTTATTATTTGTTATCATTTCATGATAAAAACAACTACCGATGCACAAATTGCTTTGTTTTAATCACATCAACTTGTGCTTCGAAACTTTAAACATCAATTTGTAAATACCAAATATATTTGTCGTGTTTGCATTATTTTCATCATAATATCAGTTAGAAGTTCAATCTGTTTTAAACATAATTTAAACATGTGTGGTCATATTAAGAAAATCCCTGGTTCTAAAAATAGATGCACCCACATGGCATGCATGGTGCCATTTACTCATGGCTCATGTTGGATATAGGCCTTTATTTCATGCAAGGATGGACTTTAATGATTCATTTTATTGTTGATGAAAAACTCAAGTACCTACTGTTTTGTCAGCAACAAATCAAAATTCAATGGCCTTTGCAAAAAACATATTGTACAAAGGTATTCATTCACTTGACATGCTTCCATACAAGGGTTTATTAAAGGTTATTAAAAATATTTCATAGTGAGTTCTTCTTATTTATCATTAGCGATATGGTTAAGGTTATGTAAATCTATCTAGGAGGCATGTGCATGTATATATGTAAGAGAAAAATAATAATCTTACCTAATATGTTTTATTGAAAAGCTGATCTCAAATATAAATATGAACTTTTTAGCAAATCACTTCTTCTCAGAGTTTCATGTTAAAAAAAACAAAAAACAAACAGGACAATAAGAAAAAACTATCTACATTTGTTTTGGAGCACAGCACAGCTACTCGTCTACAATGAACATGCTTGATGAAACAGGCTGTGATATTCTATGCAGCAAAGATAGACATTGCAAATGACACCGCCAAATTTGGTTTCTTTATGTCTCTTTTCTCCATGTTTGGTACAATATTTGCAGATGCATTTTTTCCTTTTATGTGTCTGCAGTCTTTGTCACTGGGGCTGCAGATTTTCTATGCATGGCAACCTTCCTGCACTTGAACTTCCTATGAGCTGCTTCGAAAATTTGAATCATTTTCTTCTTTCCTGACTCAAAGGATGACTTTCCACCATTGTTTTAAAGCCATTTATTATGCATTTATTTATAATGAAATGAAGTACGGTATATATCACCACCATGTCTTTGATGATTGTCCACCTGGATATTTGGCCCTGAGTTGGTCACATATGTATTTCTTTTATGATCTCTATATGTGAGAGTGTGTCTGCTGTGAAATTTACTGTTGGAAAGAAATATGTTTTTAATGAACGTAGAGATGTATAAAAACCTTCATCAGTGGTTTGATGGTGAGGCTTGTATATTTTCTCAGTGTTCACCAGAACTTTATTTAGTATTGGACATATTTTGTAAAGTTTATCATGATCGGCAGGAAAATTTATGTATTCATCATTTAGATGAAAGTACTGGAGGATTTTTTCAAACCTTCTGAATGGCATTACATTTTTTATTCCTTCATTGGATAGAAACTTGTCATTTGACCAATAAAACCTATAGTCAGGAGGTTTGATTATCCCCATGAAGATCAACATGCCAAGAAAGGCAGACATTTAAGGCATTTCACTGGTCTCTGTCCAGTTAACATCAATGATTTCATGATCCACATGTTGTTCAGCTGCAAATTTATTTGCAATGAATGTATTTGCAATCTTTCAAAATGTCCAACTGGAAAATATAATTGGAAATAGTCTAGTTCTGGTGCTGTTTCCTGCAAAATAGTCTAGTTCTGGTGCTGTTTCCTGCAAAATAGACTAGTTCTGGTGCTGTTTCCTGCAATATATGTGATGGTCATGACCGTTGAGTACATTGACTTCTGTCAATATCTTGCACGTCTGCAAACCAATTTGGCTGATCATCAGCAGTGTCACTTGAGTCTGATGACATTTCAATGTCGATATCTGATGACAGAATTTCAGATCATTCATCATTAAGTGCATCATTGTTTAAAAAGTTTGGTATTTCATCGGAACAGTATCCAGTAAAATCATTTTCACTTCCAGACAAATCACTGTAATCAACAGACAAGAACGACATTGCCATGACGAAATCAGGAAATTTCCTCTGTAAATTAAAAAAAAAAATCACTTCAAGTATTGTCTGTTATACTATTTGATTTAAACTTTGCATATTGAAATGAATGGAAGAAATGAAAAACACTCTTAATTGTATTAATTTATTTTAAATGCCCCACAGTTATGACAGATTTCGTGTGTTAAACACAATACATGTACTATATTTTATTTGGTCATGTCTGCAAGTCTCAGACTGCCCGTGTGTCTGAACAGGCCTGGCCTTAGTTCAAGGTGAATGAGGCAACTGCCTTTGGCCATGCGCTGTCAGGCAATGCAGTTTCTTTGCTTGGGGCTCTGTGCTCATTGCTTTCTGTCTTGGGACCCACATGCTGCCTTGGGCCCTACATATCCTAGTGTCTGAATGTGTGTGTTGATCACTTAGTTCTCATACTAACCTAGATTCAGTCATGATTAATTGAGAGATAGTGTGATCATATTGTCATCATTATAGCAGGAAATAGTGAAGAAAATCTGTTTGGAGAGTTTAGGTAGTAGGCTCTCTACCTGGTACACTGTTAAACTTTTTCAATCAGTGGGAAGCTAACCGCCAGGTTTTCAGTGGAGGGAGGGAGGAGGTCTACATGGTGGATTATTGGAGAAAAAGAGACATGTAGAAACTGGCTAGGGAGATGGCTTTGGATTGTCCAGATGCTAAATTACCATCAGTATTTGTGTGTAAGAGGAGTCCAACTGCAAACTATACAGACCCAGATCTGCTGTCACATAAAGTGATCTGGGTCATTGCAGCTAGTTAAGAGTAATCAATAGAACAACATAGACCCTGATCTGCTACAACAGCTAGTTAAGAGTAATCAGTAGAACAACATAGACCCTGATCTGCTACAACATCTAGTTAAGAGTAATCAGTAGAACAACATAGACCCTGATCTGCTACAACAGCTAGTAAGGAGTAATCAATAGAACAACATAGACCCTGATCTGCTACAACAGCTAGTTAAGAGTAATCAGTAGAACAACATAGACCCTGATCTGCTACAACAGTTAGTTAAAAGTAATCAGTAGAACAACATAGACCCTGATCTGCTACAACAGATCAGGATCTTTGTTGTTTGCAGTTTGACTCAACTTGTAAGTGAGTATATATGGTACTGTGCTAGAATTAAAATTGTCCCTGAGGTGAGTGCTGGTCTTTTGACATGTTTGTTTACGAGGCTGCTCAGATGACAATGTGAGCATTTGCAATGGAGTTTTTTAAACATTAAATACCAACCACCCAGCTTTTCCATCAAATTATATCATCCTACAACTAGACCTATGCTGTTTTAAAAAATATATATCAGTCCAGGATTAATAGTTTTACTCAATTATTGCATTTCTTCACAGGTGATTTAAACTATCGGATCCATTTAGGTTTGTTTACTGAGGAGCAGCATGACTTTGTCATGGAAAGTTTGATGTCCATATTTTGCAAAAAACACCACAAGGTAAATAAATCTATTTGATAAAATTGAACTTTTATATAATGTGTTTTGAGATTTTGATCTTGCATTATTCTTTTAGATAAGTATTTAAAATGCAGTTTATAATCCTATATTGAATAATTAGTAAGCCATTGTGAAAAGAATAAGAAAAAAATTGTTTTGATCGTAATTGGCATATTTAAGTTTGGCATCATCTATTCTCAGTCTATAGGTCAGTTCCAACTGTAAACTGCAGTGACCCAGATCTGCAGCTGTGTAATGTGCTTGCAGTTTTGGGTCTATTCAGTTTGTTTGGAGTAATCAGTAAAATAAGAGTGTAATATCTGATCAGCTGCATAATGTGCTTGCAATTTTGGGTCTATTCAGTTTGTTTGGAGTAATCAGTAAAATAAGAGTGTAATATCTGATCAGCCAGTGCATTGTATGTTTGCAGATGAGGGCCTAAGTTGTTTACATTTGGACTCTACTTATAAGTGAATATATACAGTAACCTAAATATGGATTCTGAAGTTAAGAATTTTTATTTAGGCAGCATCTCCATCTTTTTCTTTAACATGATTCCAGTAAGTCTATTTCTAATTTTCAAGAGATTCTTTGCTGCAAAAAACTAAAAATTGGGAAATATTTATTTTAGATCATGCTGTCTCCTTGGTCATGTGTAGGAGATTTACTAATTTTCTTGCACAGATTATTTAATAATTGCATGTTGTAACATTTTCATTAATAATGCCAGTATGTCCTTATGTTTTTTGCCTCATATTAACTGCAGAAAGTGTGATACATAAAATAAAGATAATTTTGCTTTATTTAGTGCACGATGTTTATAATGATCTCCCTTTAGCTAGTTAAGTTTTAGCAACTTCTCCTTATTGGAGAAATTAATTTTATGTTATCTTCCCTTTGTTGATGAATTTTGATTACAGAGTTTCTGGGTCTTTTTCAGTATCTCGACTACTTGCTTAGAGTTTTGCTTCCTGAAATGCTGATTAAGATATACATGGAGGTTCATGGGACCAGTCATGCAGAAACTGACAAAATCATGGCCAGTGTTCCACAAAATAATGTCAGCTCTTTGTTTTCCAAATTGTAAAAAATTTGAATTGTTGATGATAAATAAATTTTATGAAGGGCATTCAGTACTTCGAGTAAAGCTAAAATGTGAATATTGGGTAAGCATCCATAAATAAACTAGTCATGTGGTGATGTAATCTTGACCAGTCATTCTTTTGTCCTGCATGCCAAACAAATTGGGACATGACAAACAAATACTCTACAACCAGTTATGCAAACTGGGGATTATCATACAATTTAATTGCCTTTACTTGTTCTCAACAGAAGCAAGTAAACCCTTTTTGTATTATCTCTTGGCCATCAGATATCAAAGCTTTTTGAGTCAAAACCAAAGTCACTAAGCATGGGTTTAAGAGTGATCAAGCGAATGTTTACAACATTGAAAATATACAAACTAGCAGAAAAATGAAGATTACAAAATTAAATTTTTTAAACATGTGTATATAAAAAAGGCCAAAAAATGTATAAAAATAAGGGCCAGCATTTACAATGAACAAGTAAAAATTTACACAAATTTAATTTAGTGATAGCCAGCAGTGAATGCATTCATAATTTTAGTATCAGTCATCAGCGAAGCAGGCATATTTTTAGTGAAAGCTGATGAATTATTCAAGCATGGTGCTATTCAAATATGAATTTTGGAAGAGAAATTAAGAGTGATAAACACATTTTTGTGTGATAAAAATCATTTGAAGTATGATCCTAAAGGATTATGTGAGGACTTAAGATTGAACTTGATAAAAGTATAGTTTCTATAAACATGACAGGTGATTAATAAGAATCCATAAAATAAACAAATGCAGAAATATATCAAAGTAAATGAATATTTCTATATTTGGAAGTCACTTCATACTGTGCAAATTACACTTTTCAGCTGCATATAATCTTTAAAATTAACAACATGCTAAATAGATGAAAGGAAAAGCTTTAGACCCCCAAGTATATTACAATATGTTTTTTGAATATGATGTGTACTTGCATATGAGTCCACCTAAAATCTGCACAGACCCAGATCTGCCTTCTCATGATGTGCCAACAGATCTGGGTCTGTGCAATTTATTAGGACTAATCAGTAGAACAAACAACATAGACCTTGGTCAGCAGGTGCTTTTTGTGATAAACTTTTACAAAGTTTATTTTACTTTTAATGTTTTTTTCTTTTTTTTTCATTAAGTAAAATGACATCTACATTTCCACAACCATTACCCATTATCAATATCGATAAATATGCTTCCTGCTGTAGGCAGCATTTTGGTGTGATTTTTAGTCATGTCAAGCATAGCTCTTGTTTTGAATTCCTGGATTTGAACTTGGTGAGTATATAGGTATTACTGGTAAAGAATGCAACTTACTGAAATGACTTGCACTTGTCATTAACAGAATTTATGACATCTGTATTATTAAGATAAATGAACATTATTAAGTGAAACAAAGACTTAAACTGTTAAAGCTATGTTAAAAATCCAAATAAAAAACACAGACATATGAAAAATTTAAAATATATTCCATATAATACACAATATGAAAAGCTAAAATCTTGAAATTGCAGACTCTTTTCACAATGAATTCATACAATCTTTACATATCGATACTAAAAAAAAATTACCACTCAAATGAAACAAAAGCCTTTTCATTAGATTTTCGTTGTTTCCAGCATTGGTTTTACTTATAAGGGTCTTTGATTTGTACAACACAAGCTCACATACAAACCCATCATGTCATTGTGGAAATTGTCTGACTTACAGTAATGTAAACTTTAATTCTGATGTGCATAAAGATTTACACACCACAATCTCACCATAGCTGCCAACTGTCCCGTTTTTTCCGTATTTGTCCCGTATTTTGGACCTGAATACGGATGTACGTTTTTTTGGCAAAAAATACGTTTTCTAATTTAAAAAAATAATAATAAAATTTCTTTGGAATTGTCAGTTTAGAACGGGCATTTGGTTCTATTTTGATATAATATATCACTTGTGTATACGAATAAAGTTCTACAATACGATTGGTTCATTCGAAATCGAGGCTACCATGCCTGTCGTTATCCGCCATATTGGATTTCGCAATAGTTACCGCTGTTGCTGTATCTCGTTTTCGTAATATTCTGCTTCTAACCATGTTAAATAGGAAAGCGGAATATTCTGAATTTTCTCCAGGAAAAATAGAAGGAAACAACTGGAAAGACATTTGTGCTGCCTTTTAGATTTGTGAAAACATAACAGAAGAGAAAACTTGACGTTTTGCAAAGTATGTAACGTGATTTCACTATTGGGCATGGAGACGCCCATGAAATGCAAGAGCACGAAAAAGCTAATAAACATCTGCTTCCTGTTTCATCACACACAGCTCAGCCTGAACTTACGACGTAGATAAATGCCAGAGAGAACCTTAATGTACATCGATCAAAATTTGATTTATTAAATTTCTTTTAGAAATAAACCTTCCTTTTTCAGTTACTATTGTTGCTGGCGATTTATTTTTCACACGTTTTCCAGACATTAAAATCGCAAGGATCACTCTTATGCTTGAACGAAAACAGATCAATAAATAAATCTCAGAATTGAGATAATCAATGAAAGTTGGTACATTGGAATCAATGATTTAAAAAGAAACAAGGCGTGGAAAGGGCTCCTATAAACAGTTTGTATTTGAGTATTACACTCTTGCACCTTCTGAATGGGCACCCGAATGGAACATGGTGCAACTCCAAATCGTACAAGTGTGCAACACGTGATTCTTTGACATTAAATAATTATGTAAGACACAGTTACTGATGGTTGTATACATAAAATTACATATGCATTAAAATTTTAAAAAATCAGTATTTCTTCTTGAAAATCAGTATTTTTGTCACAAGTAATCAGTATTTTTGTGCTCGGGGGTTGGCAGCTATGTCTCAAATACAAATCCATCATGTCATTGTGGAAATAGACACTATCTGACTTACAGTAATGTAAACTTTAATTCTGATGTGCATAAAGATTTACACACCACAATCTCACATACAAACCCATCATGTCATTGTGGAAATTGTCTGACTTACCGTAATGTAAACTTTAATTCTGATGTGCATAAAGATTTACACACCACAATCTCACATACAAATCCATCATGTCATTGTGGAAATAGACACTATCTGACTTACAGTAATGTAAACTTTAATTCTGATGTGCATAAAGATTTACACACCACAAGCTCACATACAAACCCATCATGTCATTGTGGAAATAGACACTATCTGACTTACAGTAATGTAAACTTTAATTTTGACATGCATAAAGAAGGCATGAATTGCTTTAACTTATTTGTCAACACTTTTTTCCAATATTGAATTCTATGTAGGACACATGTTATTATTTTAATATTATTAGAACAATTTGTATCTGATTATCTAGATATTAGCCAAAATTACTGTTATAATTTCCATTTAATATATGTTCTGTTGAAAACAAGCAGTACCTTTGATTACAAACTGGTATTGGAGAGAAAATCTTAAGAGCGAATCTACATAAAAATGTCAGGAAAAACTAAGTGATGCAAGGAAGAAATTGTTAAGAGAGAGCTGATTTAGTTTTGCCACTTTTTGTGTAATATTCGTATTTGGACAGTTAAACCTGTTAATAGCAGCCATCATGGGAGAAGGCAAAAGTATACACAGTAGACATCTAAACGGATCACTTTTCAGAAAATGGATTTTAAAATAATACCATGTGCTGTGTGTCATGATTATTATTATTATTATTATTATTATTATTATTATTCTAAAGATAACTGTATCCTGCTCATTCTAATCCATTCTCTAAATTAAATCATCTCTGCCTTAAAATAATCACTGATCTTAGATTAATTTGTGCACATGGAGAAACAATAATTTCACTGTTGATTGACAGGTATATATGACTGAACTACAGAGGACTGATCTTTTGTCTGCCAAATTGTGTAATCTATTCAGTTGCTCAACGTGCCAAACAAAAATCAGTTTATGTGAGAAGCCTGGGTTGAAAAGAAAACTAAAAGCTGTACATGGCTGTTTTTCTGTATCCCATGAACCAAAATGTCAACAGTCTTTACAGACAACTTTTTAATTGTTGAATTTCTCAAAGATGAACTTTCATTTCTGCTGCAATAGCAAAACTATTTGCCCACCATCCAGCAAATTCATTGTTTCTGCCCTCTACCCTGCTCTGAAAAGTGAGTACAAGCAGGCAAGATAAGAAAGTTTTCAACATCCAGTAAAATGATATTTCTTTATCTAAACGATGCATTCCTCATCAAGTAATGATTTAGTCACATAGACTGCGATTGCTGTAGATAAATGCCAGTGATGGCTTAGGACAGGGAGAAACCATTGCTTGGTGAGGGAACACCTGACCAGTGTATGCAGAAGGCAGCTGACTGTTTCATACAGTTCTGTATTATAAAGGAAATTTGCCATGGGGAAATTACAATGGCCCTTGTGAACAGGTGATAGTTAAGTAAATAGGATCATTGAGAAAGGTTTGAATGTACTCTAATTTTCAAATGCATCTTTCTTTAGATTTTAGACTTCATTTGTATGAAAATGTTTAGTACAAATAAGTAATTATGACTTGTATGGGTATCTTGTGTTCAATTATTTAAAGGGTATGAACATTTACATGAATTACTGTATTCTTTTATTCAGGTTTTTCAAAATTCATATGTTTTATTAACATGACTGTAGAGATGATCAACATATTGAATTTTATTTTTTAAAATCATATCTTAGCACTGAAATATGCACAGACACTTTATTGTTGCAATAAAGCATGATTAATATCATATCTCCCTGTATTTGTTTATCACTAGATTATTTTAATAAAGAATTATACATCTTTAACCATCAATTTGTCATTGTTTTGATACATTTTATGGCTTGTATCTGTGCTTGGGAGTCTTGTAAGATGGAGGGCATCAAATGAAGACTATTTACTTTAAATTTCTAGGCTTGGTATAAACTTCATGCAAACCTCTCCATTAATTAAACAATATAACAAGCTGGTAGTGTGTAATTCTATGGGCTCTGGTCTAGAGCTGTACCGATTAATCGACCGTACGCGTAATCGGGCCGATTATTAGCACAATCGGTATAATCGGGTATCGGCAAAAATAATCGGTGCCGATGCAAATAATTTTTTAAATAACCAATTTTTCCTGATAAAAGTTGTATATACAGTCGCGTTTTGACTGACCGTAACTTAATCTTTTGTAACACTAGAGCTCGGGATAAATGCAGTATGCAAACAAGTTGCTCATTAACTAACACTACTGTATAGTCGAATAACCATATATCGAGATAAACACATCGAACCATCAATTAATCTTTTGTAACAAAGAGATTGCTCTAATAAAGTATTTAAAAAGAATTTATCTTGCTGCCAGTTGTGCGAAATTTTCAACTCCAGCGTCCGGTAACATTTGTAAACTGCAGTAAACCAGACTAAAGTACATGTCGCTAACCGCCATTGTAGTGCCAAAGTCATGTGAATAGCCAGTAAGATTAACATCAAAGGGAGTAATGATGGATATATACACAGTCAATTTTGAGGTTTGTGTTTTTTCTTTATCTTTATGAAAACTCACAAAACACCGATAGTCCTTATGTCCCAGTGAGAAATTGTTTGAAAGGGCTTCAGTGTAGGTTTGAGGACGTCGTCTGTCTTTCAGTTAATCCGTAATGCCTGGAGGGTGAACGAACTCATTGTCTTTAATACTAGTAAGTGAGAATCATTTCCGGATTTTTTAAAATTATTTTTTTATTTCTTTTGTTAGTGTTTCACCAAGCCACCATCTGGCAGAAGGGGCGGTCTCTCATAAATCA
Organism: Unio pictorum; assembly: GCA_030141615.1. NCBI lineage: Eukaryota > Metazoa > Mollusca > Bivalvia > Unionida > Unionidae > Unio > Unio pictorum. The sequence continues at coordinate 8,734,278 of JARLTB010000227.1, forward strand.
TAACAGGTTTTACTGTACCTTTGAAGCATATACTAAACAAATAAAACAATTCTATATCCATGTTTTACAATTATCTGATGTTGCCGCAGCAATAACGAGTATTTGTTGTCAAAGCAAGCCGACGACCTTTGCTCATAGAAAGTCGGCAATAAACTCAAAAGCATTGCCTCAATTTACATAGTGATTAGAACATATTTATTGTGCCGCGAAACTTTCCTGCAAAAAACAAAAATCGCCCACTCCCACGGTCTGTGGACAACAGAGTAGTAATTTATTTGGACACATTGTTTCAAGAGCCCGAATAGATTGGATTATTAATATCGGCTCTGCATAATGTCGAACTTGAAACTATCAAGTTTAGTCTGGAATTACTTCAAAGTAAATGCAGTCAGCGAGTCGACAGCACATTGCACAACTCGACCGACCCGCGAATTATGAAGGCTGTATTTTACCTTTATGTAATTTCGTGTTTTGGAAATCAGAAAATAAGCACATGCAAAATAATAACAAAATCAATAATAAATAGTACTTTATAAAAGTTTAATAATTTTCGGGTCACCGAAAGTTACTTTTTTAACATGCCTATGTCTTAGAACACGGATATTTTTGTCCCAAGATGTACTGCCGTTACAATAGACAACAAAAACGCCTAAAACCTGTAAAGTTTTGACGTTGGCCCACGGATAAGCCCCCCCCCCCCATTCCAGGCCATTATTGTTTTCTAAATTTGTCGGCTTATACCCGAGTACATAATATGATAATGAAATAATCGGTCTCATAATCGGTATCGGCAATTTTGATAATCGGCTATACGCGGTATCGGCATAATCGGCAAAAAGTGACATCGGTACAGCTCTACTCTGGTCACTTAACCTGTTTTATCCAGTTTAAACCAGTGAACTAGTTTTGATCCACTTTAAACTGGCTTAAATTTTTGTTAGATCAACTGTGATTTTTTTTGTGAAGAGCCCAAGGACATCTGTCTTACAAATGTCTTTTGAAAACCCTTGGCCAATGGCCCTCAAAATGGCTATAACTTCAAAAAAGGGACCACAGAAATTCAAAATATAGTTATAACAAAGCCTTGATCACTAGCATTCAGCATGTTATGATTCATTGAACATTGAAACTTTGACCTTTACCCTAGACCATTGTTCCTCAAAATAGTTGCTATAACAACAAAAACTTGGTCCACACGCACTCAGAATAGTTGTAATAAAAGCGTTGGGCTGCCTAATCAGTGGTCATGCTAAAAAGTATTATAGCAGCAGAACTCAGGCCAGCAATCATCAGAAAAGTTGTTAAAAACAGGGCCATCGTGATCTTTAAAATAGTTGTTATAACAACAGGGACAACTTGCATCAAATAACATATAATAAAAAGCCAGTGCACATCACCAATTATTTTGGAATTCTCTGTGCAGTGAATAAAAATTCGGTATGAAAAATGTAATATAAATAAATGATGGCGTTCAGATTTAAAAAGCTAATAAATTCTCAAAGTTACCCTTTTTGTGCATCCCAGTTTAACAAATTGTCTGATTTTCCAATATGTATTGCACAAGAATTTTAACATGGGAAAGATAAGAAATCTTACACAGAAAATGTCAATTTTGAATACTGATCACTAAACATGTTTGATAATTAATTTTTAAATTTTGATGGTGATGATTTAGTAAACAGATATGTGTGGCACAATATGATATGAAATTTGGCAAGATCAGTTAAACTAGGCAGCATGGATGGCAACATTGTCTTGGCATGTATCAGATGACAGTGTACCAAAATTTGCAAAATTAATCCATAGACTTCATACATTCTTTCAGTTAAGAAAACCTTTCAGAAGGTGAATGTGAAATGCCATGACGATATGATAAAGCATTGAATCCAACAAACATCAATATAGATCTAATGAAATGTTTCAAAAATAACCATTGTAATAATTAAAATATCCCACAACATCTTGATTGGGTATATTGAAAAGGGCATATAATTAAAAACTGAAATAGCTGTTACTTATATGAGAAGAAATAAAAGATGTGAACTCAACGAATGGTGGGATATAGAATATAACAATGATAGAGCATGTCCAATTCAGATTATTGGACCACCTGATTTCTGTTTTGGGTGTTCCAACATAATAAAAAACAACCTTTTTGGTAAAGAAAACAACAACATAAGCTGATAAACAGTCATTAAAAGGCAGACAATGAACATCAGAGAATAAGTTTTATGCCAAACAAGCCTACAGTACCAGTAACAAAGATACTTGATAATATTGATGAAGCAAGCAAGCATTTTTTAAAATTCTGTCTATGCTTGCAGAAGTTGGCACAAGTTAACATTTTGAAATATATTAGCTAGGTAGTTAATTGTTGATCTTAATTCTTTTTTTCTCTACAAATAAACCTTTTTAGAATAATTGTAGAGAAGGGGTTGATTCAAGAAGTATCAAAAAGATATTGTGAGATATTGAAGAATTGTTTACAGCTGATGTTGAAAGTCATCTTATTACATTACAAGTTATATCAGATATGCTGCTGCCTCTCTTTTTACCCAAGTTAAATATTCAACACTACTTTTTTTTTTTACCTTTTTTGAATTTATCAGTGAATGAAAATACACTGCTGCTTGTGCCACTTTCTATTGGTATTCATTTTTAGATTTTGGTTAGGTCAATAGCTTCTGCTGTAATACCACTAGCTGCTTCTGTAATACCACTAGCTTCTGCTGTAATACCACTAGCTGCTTCTGTAATACTACTAGCTTCTGCTGTAATACCACTAGCTGCTTCAGTAACACCACCAGCTTCTGCTGTAATACCACTAGCTGCTTATGTAACACCACCAGCATCTGCTGTAATACCACTAGCTGATTATGTAACACCATAAGCTTCTGCTGTAATACCACTTGTTGCTTCAGTAACACTACTAGCTTCTGCTGTAATACCACTAGCTGCTTATGTAACACCACCAGCATCTGCTGTAATACCACTAGCTGCTTCTGTAACACCACCAGCTTCTGCTGTAATACCACTAGCTGCTGCTGTAACATCACCAGCTTTTGCTGTAATACCACTAGGTGCTGCTGTAACACCACTAGCTTCTGATGTAATACAACTAGCTCCTGCTGTAACACCACTAGCTTCTGCTGTAATACCACTAGCTGCTGCTGTATCTCCACTAGCTGCTGTTGTAACACCACTAGCTTCTGCTCTAATATCACTAGCTGCTGCTGTAGTACCACTAGCTCTAAAAAGAGTCACAATTGTTTCACTTTTTTCATTGAACAGCTGTTGAAATGTTTCACTTCATGGTAAACTTTGTCTAATTTTTTTACTCAGTATTAATTTTCTTACTAGTTACTTATTAGTGTTCTTACTGTTTTGTCAGGTTTTTTCCCATATCTGTTATGGCTTTGCAGATGACTCCCATCTCATCTCAGTGCACATGGGTTCGAGTCTCAGCTAGGCTGAAATATATGAGAAAACATACCATTAGCTTTTCAAGGGTCAGTGGTTCGTGTTGGAGGCCCCCTGCTCCAAAATATTGGCCGCCATGTATAGCCTATCATGTGCTGAAAAATGACATTAGAATTACAAAACTTAATACCAAACCTTTCATAACCTTGTTAGACCATGTTTACTTTAACTTGTTCGCAATTATCTTTATATGTAATAATGAAATCTTTTGTTTTCTTTATGAAGTCGTCATCCATGCCATTGCCTCCTAAAAGACCCAATGCTGTCGTTACATGCAAAAGTTGTAAATCCCAAATCATCAGAATAAAACGTAATCTTGAAAGACATTGCTCCCAAACAAGGTTAGGATTCATTAAAAGTGGATAATGCCGATGTTTTATAACGTTATGAGCGATGCAATTTCTCCTTCAAATTGAGAAACCATGCCATCCTTCACATGTGTATGAATTAATCCGATGTTAATCGGCCACATCCCGGGTTAAGCAATTTCAGTCAAGAAGGAATCCAAGATTGTATGAAGTCACTGTTTAAATATTAAGAAGCCAGTACCACACTATGTTGGATTGTCTTCAGCCCAATTTCGCCCTTCAAAGTATTCCAAAGCACCAGCTGATCAAAGATATTCTTATTTTTGTCTAATGCACACTTTTATTTCTCAGATTGCTTAAAAAAAGGTTTTAATCTGTTCATTCTCTCTCAAATCAGTTTGTGCGCGATGTGCAATTTTTATTTTTAGATTAATCACCAACTGAATTTGTCGAATGCATCACATTATTCCTTTTAGAGCACTTTTTCGAAAAAGAACGAAATTACGAGCGACAGAATTATTGCGTGGCACCTCTTAATTCTAAGCCAAATATTTTAATGTCATTTAACCGAACATCTTGATTGTCTCAAAGATTGGTTTATGTCCGCTTTTAAACAAATAATTTCCTTCCTTACAAACTTCATATTTATCGGAAACAGCGGCTTTTTCTCTCGATAATCTTGTTCAGTAAATAGTCTGAACATTTAAATACTTTAGTTGCAAAATAAATGGAAGGTGTTTAAAGTAAAATTATAGAATATTTTAAAAACAAAATTAAATAACCAGAGAAAGTAACTTCACAAAAGATCAATGTAAAGTTGAAATTAGCAAATGTGGGGGTGGGTTGATTAGCGGATTGTACCTTTTAATGTGTCTGCTTTATTTGGTTCTCGTTATCAAGAGTGTGATCGCCCTTGGTGTTATTGCCCGGATAGAGTAAATATAAATATAAGTGCGAAACCTATAGGTGGAATAGATATCTGAGCAGATATATAGAACAGAATGACATGAGCCCACATGCTTGAAAACAACAGTTTAATCGCATAAACAACCGCTTAATTACGTTATTTTCAGCGCATACACACATTCAAGTCTTTAGCAGAAATTAAATCTTCAAAGATCGGTGAATTCACACGGATTCTCGTAACTCATAAAGTAAAGCTTAAATTTTTTTTAATTAAAAAAAAAGAACACAAATTCTATACAGACATGACAAATTAAAACAATTCGTCAAGCTTATATAAAGAAGATCATTGTACGAATTCGGATAGATGAACTCAATACAGTTATATGAAGACAACTGATATACAAATTTTAAAAAAAAATCATGCAAATATAAGCAAATTAATTCAAGCAATTCAGTATATTGGTATCAACGAAATACTTTAGACTGACGCAAATACCTTATGCTTCCATGCTTTACTCGCTTATACCGCCCGAATTGTTGTCCATCGACTTTCGACATTCGGTCAAATGGATAAATGTTTTACGTGAGAATTTCTTCTAAATTCAATCTTCGAGTCTTTTATATGCTTACTCTTGCAGTATAAATGTATATTACTTAGATTTTTCAATGGGTCTATTTAAAACAAAGAAATTTCGTGAGGGGAAACACATAGAGTAACCAGTCAGGATTATATATATATCTACCGCCCTTTTTTAACTTGGCGCCAGAATTGTGGTTAGCCTGACTGTTTGACATCCAAATAACTGTTCCTGGAAAAACTCAACTCTGACAGTTTTGATATAAGATTGAAGTTAACCTTTCCCATTTTAGTCTGTCGGTTAAATAAACGAAGGCTTAATTAAGTATCACTTCCTTTCCCGACACAGACATTAAAAATCATTGCAGTATAGCGATTTAACAAGCACCTGTCTTTTGAATCTAATTGTTTCCGGCCAAATTAATGTGCTCTTTAGAGATCAACAGAAATTTACACCCTTACAGCAAACGCACAGAGGAATTTAAAAAAAAAATAAGAGAAGAATAGTTAAAATATGGCTATTCAAGAACTAATGGTAAAGAGCCAAGCAGACATGACTTAGAAGATGTTAGAATGGTCTACAAATAGGCTAAAAGGGCTGCCACAATTAGTACATCTCTCTCTCTCTCTCTCTCTCTCTCTCTCTCTCTCTCTCTCTCTCTCTCTCTCTCTCTCTCTCTCTCTCTCTATATATATATATATATATATATATATATATATATATATATATATATATATATATATATATATATATATATATATATAATATAAATTAAAGAGCTGAACCACTATATTTGTTACTTGCAATATATATAGTGGTTCAAGTAGTTATAGAAGTTCACAATTTTTGTCATTTCCCAATGGCCTACCAAAGTTCAGGTGGTTTCATGATGAATGGCACAGTTCAAGAAATGGCTATTCACCTGTAAATTTCAAAGAGTTAGCAAACCGTTTATTTCTTTGTGTGTAGAGTAAGTGCATACTGTTGATCAGGGATCATGGATTTAAAAAAAAATAATTTAAAATGAAGTCAACATTTAACTATATACACATCTTGCAGTTGTAGATGCAAGTAACAAATATAATGTTTGATTTTTTTAATTAATTATTAATTTAAGCAAATGTCCGAATTTTAATAATAATGTGTATCATATAGAATCTCAGGGAGTTTTAGGAATTGGGTTTCAATGGAAAGATGACGAAAAAAGCAAATACTCGTACGTTGGTGACAACAAGAAATTAAAGAGCTGAACACACAAAATGATGTGGTTTTAGCACCACAGTTGGCCATGAAACAAATACATGGGAGGTATATGACGGGTTGGGGTGGATCATGATAAACATTAGCATTCTGGTTAAAATCCATCCATCCAGCACTCCTCCCCCATGACAAATTATAACGGAGAACCTAACCAGATCTTTTGTTCTTTGTAAATTACCATGTTGATGTGATGTTCACCGTACAGAAGCGTAAGGGTGGGGAGGGGTAGAGGGTGACATGTCCTCGGGCGCCAAAATGGGTTTTGAAATAGGTTGTATGTGGAGTAATGGGTTTCAGAGTTAAGGGTTGGGGAGGGGGGCCTAAAAATGAATTTTCTCCCCGGGTTTCAAACAGCTACGCTTCTGTCACCGTAAGTATACACGAGATGTTGTGTTAACACATAAAGATGAACATCTTTGATAAAAGAATAATACAATCTTGGATACCATAGTAATAAAATCGTGGATATAATACTAATAGACATAAACCTGAAAATTTTAAAATATTGCAAATTTTCATATTAAAATTGTTCACTTATTGTACTCAACAGAATTGCAGAATTTTTAATCCAAGCCATACCATTCTTTGATTACTGATTGTTTTTGCACAAATCTAAGCAGATGTGTTTCGTGTAATAATTTCAGGTCGAGCAATAATTTGCACTAAAGTGGAATTCATATTCCGAATCTGGACACGATCGAGACTTTAGGTATGAAAGACCTCACATTAAATAGATGTATGACATCCTGGATGGTTCATTAACAAGGACACATAAATTTCGAATGAAGCTCACACAATCAAATAAATACGAAAGAAATACGAGGGTCGTGAAGAAACTAAATACACGCAGCAAAGTACCAAAATATGTACAGGAACACATCAGAAATGCCACTATTAGGAGGTAGATTGGGAAAAGTGTTGGTCGAAATTTAATTTACGAAATTGGATGTATCTACTTTCCAATAATTTTGTTTTCTACTCTGTCATTTTTGTAATTGCCATTTGTGGATGTCTTGTCCCCCACTTTCCCCTGTATGCCAGACTTGCTTTTGCTTCCCAGTAAAAACTCTAATATTTATTATTGGATTCAACCATATTTGGTATTTAGTTTTTTTTTTCTTCTGAGCTATGTAGCCAACGGTCTGCATCATTTAGTGGAGTTAACTACTGCTCTTGACTGTCAGATCGTAATTGTTTCATTTTTTGTCAAAATTAAATAGGAAGCTTGTTACTGATCAGGTCTTAGCTAAGATTGATTGTCAGGATGATATATTTAATTTATAAAGTTATAGACCCTATTAACGGACTCTCCCACGTTAGTTCCCGCAAAATAACCCTTTATCTAATGTTGAATTTGAATCAAATTTGGTAGACTGATATTTATAGAACTTTAACTGAAGTTTATTATGAGTGAAAAAAGTTTAATATTTCATTCATTTGCGATGTTATAATATGGATTTTTTTGGACATGGTCACTTTTGCAGTATAAACTTGGCTAATTTTTATTGCATTTCAAGCAAATTTGGAATGGAATTCGATGTTGACGAAGCCTCTGTTGCGGTCAGTTGTCAGGATTCTACATAATTTAAGTTACTGTCCCTCAATGTTGGACACATCTTTGGTTTCTGCATAATACCTTCCTTACTGGAAGTTAAATAAATTCAGTAGGCAGTTTGATATTGTTGAGACCATGCATGAGTTTGAATGTAAGTGGTTTTTTTTACCGACATGCTCTGCATATATTATCTGTTAATGGAGTTATGACCCCTGGTTGCTTGACTTACTAATTTTCTTTACTGTGAAATTTTTATACTGATGACACATTGGTTTATTTTGATTTTTTTCAGCATTCAGTCTGAATCATCGTTTTGTAGAGTTATATCCCCTGACGTTTGGACCCTCCCACTTTTGTTCCTACACACTAATTCCTTTAATTATTATTATATTTCAAGAAATATGTACATGTATCTCATATTTATTTAACTGCAGTTTATCAGTTTCATGTGTCAACACTGACGCTTTATTGCCACTATGTGTTCAACCTGGTATCAGTAACGCCCTTAGCTATGTGCTTAAACTGCGATGGCACCTACTGGTGCTCGACGCAAGCTTGTACAATGAAGCAATAACCTGAAGGGTAAATATTCATACTGAGTGATAAATTGAACTATGATTACCCTCATGACCGTATGATAGACAAGGTTAGTTGTCAGAACGGGTCATGCGGGTAATCTGAGGGAATTTTGTCACCCGTTATGATACTTTTCCTACAGGTTATTTCTTTTTTTTTTTTCAAACACTAAGCTCGCGTCGAGCGTATGTGATGGCACCGGGCACACAAGCTAAGTAGGGGAGAGTGGTATTTGGGAGCTTGTTTTACACGTATTAATATTAAAGCAGATTATTTATTTTTTTAAAAATTGATTTTGAAAAGAAGCCTGTATCGTTATATGAATATTTCCCAGAATTTCTTTAGTGAAATTAGATTTTGGGGCCCATTGTCCTCATTCCGTACAGGAGCCGCACAGCCCAAAAACCGCCGCTGCTTGTATCGATGCGACCTTGCATTGGTTTGATTGTCAGTGCTCTACATCAACAGGAGTATATCTTCCTTTACAAATGTGCATTTACTCATTTACTTTAACATCATTATCACCTCGCTCATTGCTCTATAACTTACACGTGTCTACTTCCAGTGAAAAGTGGAGGACACTCGTTTCTGGAATTTGTTTAATTAAATACAGCTCTGCCATAAAATTCACATGTAACAGTGATATACTAAATTTAAGTCACGTGTAACAGTGATATAATAAAAATAAAGTCACATGTAACAGTGATATACTAAATTTATGTTTTAAGTTCTTGTTAATGGTGCTCTACAATGCAGTTAAAAGGCGATTGTTTGCATACAATTATTTATCGTTTTATTTAAACACAGGAAAGGAACCATTAGAACACTAATAAATACATACATGAACATTCTAGACGATTTTAATCAATTCAGCAAGTCGGAATGCAATAGATTCATATGTGTCAGACCAAAGAAAAAAGAATAAACTTTTAAAGATTTCTGCGTTCCGTCTGCTATTTATGTACATAAATTCATGAAATAATATGCTCCATTTGATTACACCGCTGATGCGTGGATATTACACTGCCCTAATACATCATTTGGGAAAATCCAGTACAAACAAATGAGAATCGAAAACATTTAGTTTCAGTTTAAAATTATACCAAACACATATGCAGTCAAGTGGCGTCTTGTCACGAATCAGAATCGAATGTTCCAAATTATATTTTAATATTCTGCGTGTGATTCATCATGAAGCCCACTAACAAATTAAGCTTCATTTTCTTTTCCGATTTGTAGAGCATCTCTGGTATATGTAAGTGACATTTCATTTCGTCAGTAGAATGCTTGTAAATTCTGGAAAAGAAGATATGTAGATACAATATTTATCTTGAAATTTTATCTCATTGAGTACTACAAACTAATTAAAACGTATTCATATTTAAGTATAATAATCGATTTTAATAACTAACCGAGTCTAACCAAATACTTACAAGAATAATGACTGGGTTGAGGATGCGCTAAACACACACACACACACACACACACACACACACAACTAATCTTGCCTTACATTTCATGCACGACAGATTGTAATACTTACGTTATCAAAAATGGCACGCAGAGATTGATAGCGAGTGTCCCATTGAAAATAGAATCTCTCATCGGTTAATTAAGCTACATTATGATAAAAAAATCACTAAAATTATCACGAAATAAAACATAGTATAAGTGCACCCTCGTTATACAACCCCGTCATTATACTGCTACTCCATCCTATAATGCAATTATAAATGCAACTAAAATGGCAGCATTTTATTTTATAAATGTTAATTTATTTTACTTTATGTTTAGTTTTACTCTTGAGAACTAATTATAATGCGATTTCACAAATAACAAACATTATATTTATCCCATGCTTTTCACAAACGAGGAGGACTGGGAACCAAAAAGGAGAATGGATGGGAGCTTATATTGGACCCGAATTCCCATCCATCTATTTGTATGTCCTTCCATCCGCCCATCCCTTTTTTCGTTTCCGAAGAGCAACTCCCTTAACTATAAGTGGATTGCAACTAAATTGTGTATTTGGTTAGAAACTGATGAGACCTTGGCTCAGTTTGATTGTCAGCACTCCACGTCATTATTCCGCAGAGTTACAGACCCTGATCTCTGCACTCCACCCCACCCATTTCATTTGCACGTAATATCTCAATAAATTAATACAAACTTTGAACCGAATTAAGTATGCAGATTGATATTGATGGGACTGTGGAAAAAAATCGTCCATATTCAGCGTTATATCTTCGCGGAGGTATGGAGTCTCATATATTGGCAGATACAGCCACCTTTGTTTCCACATAATAATCCCCTAATGAATTTTGGATTTCATGCAACATTTTGGTGTACAGTTCGATACTGATGAAAACTTGGCTGAGTTTGATTGTCACCCTTCTACGTCATCGCTTAGCAGAGTTATAATCCAAAATTGTCAATCATGCAGATGTTCCCACTTTCTTCTCCACACAATAAAATCCTTGACTATTTCAAGAATAAAATAATTAGTATACAATTTGGTATTGATTAGACTTTGGTTGAGGTTACTTATCAACATTCAGTGTTACCGTTTAGCGGAGTTGTGGTCCCAGAGATTGTCGGACCTACTGGCATTTGTTTCCGTATAAAAACTCCCGTAATAACTATACTGATTGACATTGTTGTGATCATGGTTAAATTTAATTGTCAGCATTCGATGGCACCATTTAGCTTAGTTAACAGCGTCTAGCTATCAAACCCGTCCACTTTCATTTCCGTAGACTAACTCCCTTCATTTCCGTACACTAACTCCTTTAATTTCCGTACACTAACTCTCTTCATTCCCTTATTGGATTTCAACCAAATATGGCATGTAACTTGATTTTTTGCAATACATTGGCAGGTTGGACTGTCATCTTTCTGAATCGTTTAGCAGCAGTAGAGCACTTGATTGTTAGACCCACCCATTTTTTGTTGTTGCATAAAATATATCCCTTAAGTATCATTGGATATTAGCCATATTTGAAAGTATGTTTGAAAATGAGACCAATGAGAAGCAGAGGATATCGATATCTGGAATCCGCTTGTTTATGTTTAACTTTGCTATTAAGACACATCATAATTAGAATATGTCTAAATTAGGAGATAGCCTTATTTGAACATATCTCAGGATAAGGCTTTGTTAGAGCATCTCTCAATTATGATGCAACCTTGTTAGAACAATTCTCAGTTAGTACACGGTTTAGTTAGATAATCTCTCAGGACACATCCTTGTCAGAATATATCTCAATTAGGACACAGTCTTTTTAAAAGATATCTAGGTTAGGAACAAACGTTATTTGCCTCTAATGTCTAGCAAGCAAAGAAGAATACAAGTAATCTGTATCGAATGTTAACTGAAGTGTATCTTGACATTACTATACAGCTGACCTAGAATAATAGGGGTTAGAATAATAGGGTTCTCTTCTCGAATGTTAAATAAAGTGTATCTTGACATTACTATACAGCTGACCTAGAATAATAGGGGTTAGAATAATAGGGTTCTCTTCTCGAATGTTAAATAAAGTGTATCTTGACATTTATTATACAGCTGACCTAGAATAATAGGGGTTAGAATAATAGGGTTCTCTTCTCGAATGTTAAATAAAGTGTATCTTGACATTTATTATACAGCTGACCTAGAATAATAGGGGTTCTCTTTCTCGAATGTTAACTGAAGTGTATCTTGACATTACTATACAGCTGACCTAGAATAATAGGGGTTAGAATAATAGGGTTCTCTTCTCGAATGTTAAATAAAGTGTATCTTGACATTACTATACAGCTGACCTAGAATAATAGGGGTTAGAATAATAGGGGTTCTCTTTCTCGAATGTTAACTGAAGTGTATCTTGACATTACTATACAGCTGACCTAGAATAATAGGGGTTAGAATAATAGGGTTCTCTTCTCGAATGTTAAATAAAGTGTATCTTGACATTACTATACAGCTGACCTAGAATAATAGGGGTTAGAATAATAGGGGTTCTCTTTCTCGAATGTTAACTAAAGTGTATCTTGACATTACTATACAGCTGACCTAGAATAATAGGGGTTAGAATAATAGGGTTCTCTTCTCGAATGTTAAATAAAGTGTATCTTGACATTACTATACAGCTGACCTAGAATAATAGGGGTTAGAATAATAGGGGTTCTCTTTCTCGAATGTTAACTAAAGTGTATCTTGACATTACTATACAGCTGACCTAGAATAATAGGGGTTAGAATAATAGGGTTCTCTTCTCGAATGTTAAATAAAGTGTATCTTGACATTTATTATACAGCTGACCTAGAATAATAGGGGTTCTCTTTCTCGAATGTTAACTGAAGTGTATCTTGACATTACTATACAGCTGACCTAGAATAATAGGGGTTAGAATAATAGGGTTCTCTTCTCGAATGTTAAATAAAGTGTATCTTGACATTTATTATACAGCTGACCTAGAATAATAGGGGTTCTCTTTCTCGAATGTTAACTAAAGTGTATCTTGACATTACTATACAGCTGACCTAGAATAACAGGGGTTAGAATAATAGGGGTTCTATTTCTCGAATGTTAAATAAAGTGTAGTTATGAAATAAGCTCCAAATAGCAATGAAAATAAAAGTTCTATGTCTCTAACATAAATAAAAGGTATTTGTATCTAACGTTAACTGAAGTGTTATTATGTCATTGAGATCAAGTAAGCAAAGAGAAAAAAAGTTTTATGTCTCTAATGTTAACTGAAGTGTTGCTACGATATTAAGATCAAGCAAACAACGAGATAAATAAATGTTCTCAACCTCTGATGTTAACAAAAGTATAGTTATAATCTTAAGATCCAGAAAGTAAATGCAGAAATCAAAGTTCTGACCCCGTAGTTAACTAATTGTAAATATGCCTTTAACAAATGGCTAGCAGAGAAGAATACAAGTTCTCATTCTCTAATGTTAACTGAAGCGTAGCTATGCTATTAAGATCTAGCAAAGAAAGAAAGAAATTAACATTTTATGTATTTTATGTCAGCTGAAGTGTAGATTAATATTAAGATCAAGAAAATAAAAAGAGAAATAACGGTTCTCAGTCCTTAATTTTAACTGAAATATAGCTATGTCATTAAGATCCAAAAATCAGATAAGAGAATAAACGTTCTCTGGCTCGTATGTGAAATATATCATTAAGATATAGCTAGCAAAGGAGAGTGTTAAAGTCCTGTGTCTCTATTGTTAACCGTAGTGTAGCTATGCCGTTGAGATCTAGTAAGCAAAGTGAAGAATCAACGTGTTGTCTCTAATGTTAACCGAACTATGGCAAGGTCATTAAGATCTAGCAAGCAAAGACAGAAGTTAATGTTTTCGGTCTAATGTTAACTAAAGGGTAGATATACCACTAGGATCTAGACAATAAAAAGAGAAATGAATGTTCTCATTCTCAAATGTAAATTGAAACAATACCATCAAAATCTAGGAAGACAAGTGGGAATACATTTTCTGCATTTAATGTTAACTAAAGTGTGGCTATATCATTAAGATTTACTTTTGATAACCAATGAGTCCTCTATCATGTAAACGATAAAGATGAGCTAAAAGTTACAAAATATCAAATTAAGTCTGAGTTTCATACTCAAACTTTGAATGATATATGGAATTTAATGCTCAGACTTTTAATGATATGTAGAGTTTTATGCTCAGACTGAATGATATGTAGGGTTGCATGCTCAGATTTTGAATAATATATGGAGTGTCATGCTCACACCTTTGATGATATGTGGAATTTCATGCTCGGACATCGAATGATATGTGGATTTTCATGCTCAGAATTTTAATATGTGGAATTTCATGCTTTGACATTGAATGATATGTAGTTTTATGCTCATACTTTGAATGTTATGTGAAGTTTTAAGGTCAGACTGAATGATATGTAGAGATTCATGCTCAGATTTCGAATGATATATGGAGTTTCAGGCTCAAACCGTGGATGACATGTGTCCATTTTTACGCACGTTCATAGTTGAACTGTCCATCTCCGTCGGGGTCTGCTTCTTTTATCATTTCATTTATCTCCTCTTCTGTCAGTTTCTCCCCCAGGGTGGTAAGCACATGCCGGAGTTCCTGCGCGTTCACATATCCGCCTCCTTCTTTGTCGAATACCCGAAAGGCATCAACTATCTCGTCTGCTTTTACCTCTACCCAACGATAGTCCACCAGCGCAAGAAAGTCTTTCAAAGTCACGAACCCAGTGCCTTGAATAAAAGACATTTCCACTTTAAACTGAATGTAATTGTAATAAATTTCCTAAACGTGGACCAAACGTGGAGGAAAAGAACAAGCATACCCATACAAAAGCACTATTTGCACAATAATAATTATTAGAAATATATTTGATTGACATATTGACTGCTCTGTATGTTTATATTTATGTCTGTCTATCTCTCCATACACATTTTTGCTGCTGTAAGAAAACACTCAGACCATTCAAGGCATGTCTTTGAAATTTGGAACACACGCGTTTATTTTCATTACTTTATAATTTCAGTTTCCTCTTCATCCATACATTAAAATTATCTACACTATTATTTCGAGGGCGAAATTCCAAAACCATTTAAGATACTTTTATATCACTAATCTAATATGAGTATCAAATGGCACTTTTATAGCACTAGTCTAACAAGTCTATCAAATGGCACTTTTATACCACTAGTCTAACAAGTCTATCAAATGGCACCGTTATACCAGTAGTATAATAAGTATATCAAACTTAATATAAATATCTTGAACGGTTTTGAAGATATGATCTGGAAACGAAAGTGTGAATGATGGAAGAATGAACATTTAAGCAAATGAAAATGTTGGCTAGTAAAAGTGTGTAATTGTGAAAAGCAAAAAGGATATCAAAGCAACTATACTTTACCAGGTTTACCTAGTTTCATAGAGATATCTTTTGATACCCATATTCGACTAGTGTTATAGAGATACCTTTTTATACCCATATTAGACTAGTGTTATAGAGATACCTTTTTATACCCATATTAGACTAGTGGTATAGAGATACCTTTTGATACCCTTATTCGACTAGTGGAATAGAGATACGTTTTGATACCCATATTCGACTAGTGGTATAGAGATACGTTTTGATACTCATATTCGACTAGTGGTATAGAGATGCATTTTGATACCCATATTCGACTAGTGGTATAGAGATATGTTTTGATACCCATATTCGACTAGTGGTATAGAGATGCATTTTGATACCCATATTCGACTAGTGGTATAGAGATGCATTTTGATACCCATATTCGACTAGTGGTATGGAGATACGTTTTGATACCCATATTCGACTAGTGGTATAGAGATGCATTTTGATACCCATATTCGACTAGTGGTATGGAGATACGTTTTGATACCCATATTCGACTAGTGGTATAGAGATACCTTATGATACCCGTATTAGACTAGTGGTATAGAGATACGTTTTGATACCCATATTCGACTAGTGGTATAGAGATGCCCTATGATACCCTTATTTGACTAGTGGAATAGAGATACGTTTTGATACCCATATTCGACTAGTGGTATAGAGATGCATTTTGATACCCATATTCGACTAGTGGAATAGAGATACGTTTTGATACTCATATTCGACTAGTGTTATAGAGATATCTTATGATACCCATATTAGACTAGTGGTATAGAGATACGTTTTGATACCCATATTCGACTAATGGTATAGAGATGCCTTTTGATACCCATATTCGACTAGTGGTATAGAGATGCCTTTTGATACCCATATTCGACTAGTGGAATAGAGATACGTTTTGATACCCATATTCGACTAGTGTTATAGAGATATCTTATGATACCCATATTCGACTAGTGGTATAGAGATACGTTTTGATACCCATATTCGACTAGTGGTATAGAGATACGTTTTGATACCCATATTCGACTAGTGTTATAGAGATATCTTATGATACCCATATTCGACTAGTGGTATAGAGATATCTTATGATACCCATATTCGACTAGTGTTATAGAGATATCTTATGATACCCATATTCGACTAGTGTTATAGAGATATCTTATGATACCCATATTCGACTAGTGTTATAGAGACATCTTATGATACCCATATTCAACTAGTGGTATAGAGATACGTTTTGATACCCATATTCGACTAGTGTTATAGAGATATCTTATGATACCCATATTCGACTAGTGTTATAGAGATATCTTATGATACCCATATTCGACTAGTGGTACAGAGATACGTTTTGATACCCATATTCGACTAGTGGTATAGAGATACGTTTTGATACTCATATTCGACTAGTGGAATAGAGATACGTTTTGATACCCATATTCGACTAGTGGAATAGAGATACGTTTTGATACCCACATTCGACTAGTGGTATAGAGATACGTTTTGATACCCATATTCGACTAGTGGTATAGAGATACGTTTTGATACCCATATTAGACTAGTGGTATAGAGATACGTTTTGATACTCATATTCGACTAGTGGTATAGAGATACGTTTTGATACCCATATTCGACTAGTGGTATAGAGATACGTTTTGATACTCATATTCGACTAGTGGTATAGAGATACCTTATGATACCCTTATTAGACTAGTGGTATAGAGATACGTTTTCATATTTTTTTTAGACTAGTGATATAATTGTGCTTTGTAATACTCTTATTAGACTAGTTTTCTAGATGAGTTTCTATACTCAATTTGCAATTCTTTAGTTCCAGAATTTGTAATGTTTTGTCCATTATTTGACTGTTCATAATCCATCCATCATTCATATGATCGTTTCTGTAGCAAACCTATCGATGCCTGTATTTTCTTCACATACGTGACACCTTTAACAAATTAAGCAGATTTTTTTTAAGGGTATGTAGGTGAGTCTGTCTAATTTTTTCTTCTTATTTGCATGTTTTTGTGCTTTTTCCACCCTACCTTTGCATACACATAAACATTTTCATTCTCCAGAGTATAATTCTCACACCTTTCAAGACATGTCAATTAAATTTGGTTCACATATAAAGCTGCTTGTATGTGTTTTTTGATGTTGAGAACTTATTTCATTCAGTTTTTTTATTGTTTTTTCATGTTACCATGGAAATAAGTGTAGCAAAATAAGTCTATACATTAGGAATGTTGTACCATTCGGTACTGTCATATTTAGTATCCAAATTGACAGTATTTTGAACCATTGGTACTCTCATAAGAAGTATAAATATTGACAGTTTGGCTCATTATATTTTATCCTATATGATTTTATTTAAGTGCTTCATCATATCATTCATTGCTACTATGATATTTATTGATGACTTTTCATTTAATTATGCTGTAACCTATCGGTTATCTATTATGCATAGTGTGTCATAATTACAATCGATCAAAGTTTCTTCAGTCATGCAAAGTTTCATGAAATTTTACTTTGTTTATTGTTCTACGTTCGAGTATGGTGCGATATTATAATTATTCTCATGAAAATGCGAAAATTATTAGATACATCACGGCCAAAATTTCATGCATATGCAAAGTTAAAAAGTACA